>CM038794.1:82017478-82115939 GCA_021764765.1 Vicia sativa | reverse complement strand
TCAACGAGACAATGCGCCAGAGCCAAGATGCCACCTAAGACAATTTACGAAGATCAATATGTCGTTCTCACAAGCATTACAACACATGTTGAAAGCAGAGGTGATTACTTTGAGGGATCCTCCTCAGCACGTTAACACTTCCTCTCCGAAGTACAATCGTAATGCAAGATGTGCATACCATTCCAACAGCCCAGGGCACGACACCAACAACTGTTGGGCTCTGAAGAACAAGATTGAAGACATGATTGAAGCAAGAGAAATTGAATTCGACCCTGCTATCGAAACTCCAAGGTTAAGTACACCGCTCCTGAAAGCTATAAGATTCCTATCGAAGATGTCAAGGAAACCGGATGGGGAGACGATTTCCCAGAAGACTATGCCGATGTGAACACAATAAGGATCACCTCTGCCGACCGTGCTAGAGCTGCACTCCGTCATCATACTTCTGTGCCAATTCCATATTCCTCTAACAAAGTTATACCTTGGAATTATGGAGCTGAAGTTTACTATCATGGTGTCAGGCAAGAACCTTTGACCATTGAAGACATTGCAGCTGAAGCTACCAATCCTAACATCGACAACATCACCGGATCAAGTAGAGTAACCCGAATCGGAAGAGTATTTTCTCCAGATCTCCTCCAGAGACCATGCCGCCATCGCATTCTACTATCGAACCGGCTCCCTGCTGGGAGTAAGAACCAGAATCCATCCCTCGCTTCGCATGTATACCAAAGGAAGTTGCTAAAGACACCTCCAAGCAAGAAATATAGGAAATTCTGAAGATCATCAAGAAGAGTGACTACAATGTTTTGGAATAGTTGGGACAAACTCCGTCCAAGATATCCATGTTAGCTCTACTATTGTGCTCTGAGGCTCATGCTAAAGCCTTAGTGAAGTTTCTAAAGAATGCTCACATACCGCAAGACACTACCGTTGATCAATTCGAAGGTTATATTGCTAACCTGACCGTCAATAATGGCTTAGGTTTCTCTGGTGCTGATTTAACTCTGCTTCAAGAAAGACAACAAAGCGTTGCACATTTCCATTGAATGCAAGGGCACTACATTATCTCACGTGTTGGTGGATACTAGTTCTGCTCTAAATGTTCTACCAAAGAGCGCTTTCGACCCACTTAATGCTGAAGGAGTGGTCATGAAGCCTAGCAATATAATTGTAAGAGCTTTTGATGGTTCTAAGAGAACAGTACTCGGAGAGCTCATCCTACTAGTTAAAGTCGGTTCCCAGTTCCGACTTTCGACTCTACTTTCTTTGTCATGGACATCCGTCTCACCACTTCTTGCTCACTTGGATGCCCTTGGATACATGGGCAGGTGTTGTTACCTCTACCCTCGCATCGTGGTTGACACCAGCTGAAGGGGAAGATTACACCCACAGGAGGAAATATATGGTAAGCCATCGCTACCATTCTGATACCTTGAAATGGAAGGGGAATTCATTGAAACTCCCTGTCAAGCTTTCGAAGCAATTCCAAGAGTCATGCCTGTTGACTCTCCTATCACTCATAAAGTTACTAAAGTTCCACCGAAGATGGCCTCACTAAAATACGCCAAAGCTACAGTTGAAGGAGGAGGTTGTACTGTTTGGGGTCAGCTCCCCAATCTCCCATTCAAACTTGACAAGACTGGTTTAGGTTTCACTACCAAAGGTTAGAAGATGATCCGCCGCTAACGTGCCAGCAAGTTTCCTTTCCACATCAGCAAGAGCGGAGTCCATGCCATAGAAGACGACAACATCGACTTCGACATCAATTGGATCTTCTCAACTCCAGACGACAGACTCAATAATTGGAGGACTGAAGATGTCATACCAATCTCCTTTAGATAGGAGTAATTGCTTTTTTCTGTTATGCTTTTCGCTTTTTATGCATTGAACAATGAACTTTAAAGCCTAGTGCCTTGTCCGGGGAATCACAGCTCGTTTGTGAGGGTTATTATTTGTCATTTGCATATATTCATTCAATAAAATCATTGGACTTTTTCATTCAAATACTTTTCTCTTTCCTTTCTTTTACTTTATTACCCCTTCAAAAAGCTATGTGTTCTTACACATACCCACGTGATACACTGCAGATTCACTTCGAATCTCGTTGATAACAGCTTTGCTATTGCTAAATATGACTTCGATAATCCGATCTGCCAATATGAAGACGAAGGTGAGGAAGATCGTGAAGTGCCAGGAGAACTTGTCAGACTACTACAGCAAGAAGAACAGGTTATACAACCGCACGAAAAGCCAGTCGAGGTTGTGACTCTAGGTACTGACGAAGACATAAAAGAAATCAAGATAGGAGCGGGTCTTGAGAATAGTGTCAAGAAGAGATTGGTCCAGATGCTGAGAGACTATATCGAGGTTTTTGCTTGGTCCTACGAAGACATTCCAGGTTTAGACATTGACATTGTGGTACACCAACTACCAACGAAAGAAGGCTTTCCCCCCGTGAAGCCGAAAGTCCGTCGTATGCGTCCTGAGATGTCAGAGAAAATCAAAACCGAAGTCATGAAACAGTTCAATGTCGGTTTCTTAGTTGTTACTTCTTATCCACAGTGGGTTGCAAACGTGGTGCCCGTACTTAAGAAGGATGGTAAAGTGCTAATGTGTGTGGACTACCGAGATCTGAACAGAGCAAGTTCGAAAGATGATTTTCCACTTCCTCATATTGATGTACTAGTTGATAACACCGCTCAACACAAGGTTTTCTCCATCATAGATGGTTTCTCCGGTTACAATGAGATCAAGATGGCTCCCGAAGACATGGAAAAGACTACTTTCGTTACACAGTGGGGCATATTCTGCTACAAGATCATGCCGTTTGGACTGAAGAACGCTGGCACCACATATCAACGTGCCATGGTATCTTTGTTTCATGACATGATCCATCACGAGATAGAGGTATACGTCGACAAAATGATAGCTCGATCATGGACTGAAGAAGAACATCTCGATCATTTACGAAAGCTGTTCGATAGACTGAAGAAGTACAACTAAGACTTAATCCCAACAAGTGCACCTTTGGAGTCAGATCCGGTAAACTCTTGGGATTTGTTGTTAGTGGTAAAGGTATTGAAGTTGACCCTGCCAAGGTTAAAGTTATTCAAGAAATGCCAGCTCCCTGTACCGAGAAGGAAGTCAGAGGTTTCTTGGGACGATTAAACTACATTTCCAGATTCATTGCACACTTAACAGCTACTTGTGAGCCAATCTTCAAGTTACTGAAGAAAGATCAAGTAGTGGAATGGAACAACGATTGCCAGACAACTTTTGACAAAATTAAGGAGTACCTACAAGATCCTCCTATCCTGATGCCACCTGCCAAAGGAAGACCTTTTATCATGTACTTAACCGTTATTAGAGAACTCAATGGGGTGTGTGTTGGGGCAACATGACGAGTTTGGTCGAAAAGAGTATGCAATATACTTCTTTAGCAAAAAGTTTATCGACTGTGAAACAAGATACTCAAAGCTTGAGAAAACTTGCAGCGCTTTGGCTTGGGCTACTCGCCGACTAAGACAATACATGTTGACTCACACTACTTTGTTGATCTCCAAGATGGATCCGATAAAATACATATTCGAGAAACCTGCTCTCTCCGGAAGAATAGCAAGATGGAAAATGATCTTGACCGAATACGATATCCAGTACACTACTCAAAAGGCGATCAAAGGAAGTGTGGTAGCCGATCATTTGGCTCATCAAGCCATAGATGACTATCAGTCTATGCATTTCGAGTTTCTAGACCAGGATGTTTTGCTAGTTACTGATTGCGAAGAACCAGGAACGGACAAAGGACCTGAGCGAGGATCCCGATGGACCATGGTCTCTAATGGAGCATCAAACGCACTTGGCAATGGAATTGGCGCCATTATTACGTCTCCTACAGGCGGGCACACGCCTTTCACTTCCAGACTATGTTTCGACTGCACTAACAACATGACCGAATACGAAGCGTGCATCATAGGTATCAAAGCTGCTATTGACCTAAGAATCAAATTCCTGTAGGTATATATGGAGATTCAGCTTTAGTGATCAATCAGGTTAAAGGCGAGTAGGATACGAAGCATCCGAATCTCATTCCATATCGAGAGCATGTTTTAATTCTGATCCCTTACTTTGAAGAAATCACTTTCGATCACTTTCCACGAGAAGAGAATCAGTTGGCAGACCCATTAACTACCATGTCATCTATGTTCAAGGTCAGATGGGACAACGAAGCTCCCCAGATCATCATCACAAGGTTTGACAAACCAGCATACTGTTGTGAACTTGATATAGAAGAGAAACCTTTGTTCTACGAAGTGAAGAAGTATCTTGAGAATCAAGAATACCCACGGGGGCATCCGTCAATGACAAGAAGTTCTTAAGAAGATTCGCATCCAAATTCTTCCTCAGCAACGACATCTCATACAAGCACATTCACGACTTGTGCTTACTCTGCTGTGTAGACTAGAAAATGGCGGAATGAATCATGGAAGAATTACATGAAGGCGCATTCGATACCCACTCCAGTGGACATACAATGGCTAAGAAGATTCTAAGAGCAGGTTACTATTGGTTCACCATGGAAGCTGATTGCTACCGTTATGCTCGGTCTTGTCACAAATGCTAGATATACGCAGACAGAGTGCACGTGCCTCCGGTTCCATTGAATGTTCTGACCGCTCCATGGCCTTTCGCAATATGGGGCATTGACATGATTGGGGAAATCAATCCCACCGCTTCCAATGGATATCGTTTCAACCTCGTTGCACTTGACTACTTTACCAAGTGGGTAGAAGCAGCCCCGTTCGCATCCATTACCAAGAATGTTGTGGCTCGATTCATCAAGCATAATCTTATCTATCGGTACGGCGTCCCCTAAAGGATTATCACAAACAATGGTCTCACCTCAACAACAAAATGATCACCGAACTCTGCACGCAGTTCAAGATTAAACATCACAACTCTTCTCCATATCGGCAAAAAAGGAACAGTGCAGTGGAAGCCACCAACAAGAACCTCAAGATGATCATACAAAAGATGACAGTGATTTACAAGGATTGGCATGAGATGTTTCCATTTTCTCCACGGTTACCCTACTACAGTGCAAACGTCTACAGGGGAAACCCCCTCTCTCGTATATGGTATGGAAGCGGTCCTATCTATCGAGGTTCAGATACCCTCAACTAGAGTCCTCCAAGACATAGAGCTAGGAGAAGATGAATGGGTCCAGACTCGTCTTGACCAGATCAACTTGATCGACGAAAAAAGGCTTGCAACCATCTGCCACTGACAGATATACCAGAAGCGAATGGTCAAAGCATTCAACCAGAAAGTCAAGCATCGAGTCTACCAAGTCGGTGATCTAGTAGTCAAGCGCATCATCCTTGCATAAGGTGATCTCAGTGGCAAATGGACTCCCACTTATGAGGGACCATTTGTAGTCAAAATAGTATTTTCCGGCGGAGCTATGATACTTAGCACCATGGATGGTGAAGACTTTCCACACCCTGTGAACGCAGACATAGTCAAAAAATATTACGCATGAACGACACCCGCTAGGTTGACGGCATAGGAAAAAATAAGGGCATCCTGGTGAACCAAAAGGTTCGGGAAAAAGTTAAGGATATATATACAAAAATGTACACCCGGCAAGTCAAAAAACCTGCAAAGGCGGCTTGGGCAAAAAAGGGTATCCCGGTAGACTAAAACCCCAAAAGGGCGGTCTAGGCAAAAGTTAGGGATTGAAGCGTACGAATATGTCTCGTCCATATCACCTGCTTACAGACCACCACCACTATCAGCTTCAAGATTCAAACGGCGCAAATCAATTCAATCACTTTCTTCTGACAGCAAGGAGATGAGATAGTTGAAAATATATGAGCAATAGCATAGTTGAAACTCAACGAGATTGTTTCCGCATAGATTTTTACTATTTTGACAATTTCCTCTTACTAGGACATTTGCTCTTGTATACAAACTGCTTGACTATAGGCCACTTTTCAAAACTAATGCATATTCTTCTTTTGCAGTTCTAATTTTATTGTTTTTTGCATAAAGTCCAATGATTGCTTTGAATGATTATATGCATCTGACAATAAACATCTGTTCACAAACCTATGAAAAGCAAACAGAACAGTAATTACTATAGGCTCTAGGAATTGAGATGACAACTAAAGTCACCAATACATCCCCTCAGAGTCACTTTTGCAAGAAATACATCCACAGGATCATCAATCCCCACAGAGACATCGCTCTCAAAGGCAAATCTTCTTTGACGAAGAACTAATCTCCTCCCGGCAGTGTTCCAACACTTCAAACTTCATCACATTGGTCCCTGAGCAGTGATCCTATCGGCCTCATCAAGCTTCAAGCTTCATCACGTTAGTCCCCAAGCAGTGATCCTATCAGCCTCATCAAGCTTCAAGCTTCATCACGTTAGTACCCGAGCAGTGATCCTATCAAACTTCATCACATTGGTCCCCAAGTAGTGATCCCATCAACCTCATTAGGCTTCAAGCTTCATCACGTTAGTCCCCGAGCAATGATCCTATCAACCTTCATCATATTGGTCCCTGAGCAGTGATCCTATCAAACTTCATCGCGTTAGCCCCCGAGCAGTGATTTTATCAACTTCATCAGCTTTAATGATCCTATCAGACTCATCACCTCAACTGATCCTATCAGATTCATCACCTCAAGTGATCCTTATCAGCCTCATCTGCTTTAATGATCCTACAAGCCTCATCAGCTTTAATGATCCTACAAGCCTCGTCAAGCTTTAATGACCCTATCAGCTTCACCACGTCACGTCAGTCTCCAAGTAGTAAAAGATTATGCCTCATCACCTTGTCCCCAGAAAGGTCTATGGACAATATAATCATCCTCGGCAAGATCTACACACGAGATCCCCAGCCGAACAGTTCTCAATCATTGTTATTCTTCTAGGCGGCACTAATATCCAGACTCGAAATTTTGTCAGATAGTGCATCGGAGGAATCTGAGGCATCTCTTTTTATCCCCAGTCAGGGTTTCCAACGACTCTATCCCCAGGCGAACATCAGAAATCTCTAGCAGAACATTCCTATCTTCTTCAAGATGGATATGTTTTGAAATACTATAACATCTATATTCATGCATCATCCATAAAGTCATGACATGTGCATATATCATAATAACATTGTCATACACTCGCATGCATCATAATCTGCATAGGACTAACCATATCCTGTCAAGGTTTTATCTCCCCAACATGTAAAAGTTATTTTCTAAACAGAAGGTCAAAGATTAATACCCGAAATAAGACGGTAGAACGATCTGAAAGACCACACAAATTATTTCCAGACAGCGGATTATGGATCAACACCCGAAACTAGACGGGAAAACTATCAGCATCCTGCCAAGTATTCATCTCAGAAGTAGCCAAGACGAAGGTCTATTCTGACTCTCTTTTATTATCAACCACCCCAGATGGCATCTTTAAGCCCATCTCTGATATTTCTCTCATCCAACAGATAAACACATAGTCTGACGTACGACTCACTCTCAAGCATCAATGGCATCTGTAAGCCCATTCTAGCGCATTGTCAACTAACAATCCCACTCCATACAACAACTAGTGCAAATTTTCAGGTGTACTCGAGTGTTCAATCATCTTCTACCTTCAGGTCACGAAAGGCAAGCATACCAATCTAACCCTTCTGGTACAAGAAGATTGAACAGGGGCAACTATTATACCCCAAAATTTTCCCTCCCACTTCTCAAGACAATTCACATCTCAATTCTCAAGGATTTCTCAAGGGTTGACCAGACAAACCTTATCCTAAGCAATCAATCCAAACTAGGGTTTTTCTATTCTCAAGTCAAGATGGATTTCTAATGATTCAAGTGTTCATCATATCTCTTCGTATACCTCAGAGAATCCTCATATCAAGTTCCAAGCCTTACAAGTTTAAATTGCTCATCCAATTGCTCAGATGGTTGAAAATCAGCTGTATTGGACAAAAAGTCAATTGTGGTCAACATACAGTCAAACTTCATAATTTTTGGTCAACATCAATATTTTGAAGTTACATTCATCATTTGATCAAAGGTTTACCATGATTCATCAAGAAAAATCCAGATTTGATCAAAAGTCAAAGTTTCCAAATTAGGGCTTCTTTAGACAAAAGTCAACAAAACTTTGACCAAGCATAACTTTCTCATACTTCATCAGAAATTTCCCCACCAAAGCTCATTTTGAAGAGAATCCAATTCTCTACAACTTCATGTCTCACAAGCTTGGGCAGAAAATGCTTCATTTGGTAGTTATGGATCAAAACATTACAGGTCCTTCTAGAAAAGTCAACAAAAGTCATCTTCTTGCCAAGAAGTGTTCATGAGAATGGAAACTTCACTAAAGATGAAACCAAAAGGGCTGTTTAGAAGACATCTTGAGCTTTCTAAAATGTCCAAGAACACCCAAGAATGTGGAAAATTGAGCAACATACAAATTGTACAAGTTGAGCATTTTTGAGGAGGTGCAAGAAGGAAAATACCTAGCAAAAGCAAATATTTTTCAAATCGGCCTAAGATTTTATGATTCAAACTTGATTATAAGATTATCCATGACTTCCATGCTGCATGCCACGCCTTCTATCCTTTTATTTATTTATTTTTGAATTAAATGGCATAAATTCAAATTTAATTAAATAAAATACAAAAAATAAAAGATAAGGCAAGTTGGGCTTGATATTTGCATGGCTTGGGGTCCAAAATAGCTCATTACAAGCTTTCAATTTCGTGCAAGAAGATTGAGGAAGAGATTGAGAAAATTTGGAAAGATTTCATGCAAATTTCCAATCAAATATTCTCCATTTAAAGAGAATATTTTCTCTTAAAACCTTGACCTAATTCCACTCTCCTATATATACCTAGCACTCTTACAAGACAGAGACTTTTTGGGACAGCTCTTACATGGATTGCTAGCCTATCACAAACCTTATAATTTTCTCAAAATTTTCTCAAAGTTGGCAAACTCGTGTTCTACTTTCCAGTCACTTTCAGTCACTTTTAAGCATTCCATTGTGCTCCTGAGGTATGTCTGAGTAAGTAAGCATCATTATACATGACCATAACACGTTGAAACATGCCATACGTACTGCTCCAATTTGCATTTTTCTTTGAATTCGTGTTTTACGTTTGAGTGTGATTTGCTTGCAACTAATGTTTCTAATATGTTTATCGCATGATATAGAACAGATCTGGGCAATCGTTTGAAGTTTTCCATGGTTTAATCGCTAGTTACCATTGTTAGGGCATGAATTGGAGGAGCTTCATATCTGTAGTTCTAGGCCGATTTAGAATGAACTAACACCACCAATCGATTCGTAGCCCTTGAATTAGGGGGATAGGGTACCCATGTTGCATTCATACTGTTTATTTTGCCGGTTGATAATTGAAGATGACCGGAGAAGACGACCGAAACTTTGCTCTGGCGCTTCTGACTCGGAGGCCAATAAAACTTACATATTTATGAGTCCAGTAGTATGAATGGATGTATCACCGCCCCAGCGGTTCACCTTGCGCGCACTATGTCATTCTCTCTATCAGGTCGTGGGTTCAAACCCCACCTTTTGCTCTTTTATTTTCACTATTTGTTTCACAAATTTGCAGATCTCTAGAAGTAACGCCTAAGCTCCAGCTTCTGGGACTCCCCAGCACCAGATGCTCCAGCTTTTGGGCCTCCCGAGCACTAGAAGCTCCAACTTCTGGGTATCCCTAGTGCCAAAATCCTCCAAAAGCTTCAGCTTCTGGATGGCCCCAGATGAGAAGTCCCCAGAAGCTCCAGCTTCTGGACCCTTTCCAGTGCCAGACATTCCAGAAGCTCTAGCTTCTGGATCTTTCCAACACAAGAACCCCCAGAAGCTCCAGCTTTTGGGCGCCTCCAACAGCAGAACCTCCAGAAGCCACACCTTCTGGGCACGCACAGCAGAATACACACCAGAAACTCCAGTTTCTGGATACCTATAGCGCCCCACTTTTAGAAGCCCCACCTTCTGGGATAGCATCTGCCAGAAGCACGTTTTTTTTTTGTTTCTTTCATATTTTTATTTATTTTCTACTTTTTTTTCTTAAAAATTAATTAATTAATTTAATTAGTAATTAGGTTAATTAATTAGGTTAATTAGATAATTTCACAAATATCTTTCTTTAAACTAATTTAATTAATTTAGGTTAGTATTCACTATTTTTTTTCTTAATTAATTAAAATCAACTAGAACTAGGTTGTTTTCACATAAACTCTAATTTTCAAAAACACCAAAAATATTCGGACTAGTTTTCTCTTCTGTTATTTATTTTTCTTGCATTTTAAATTCTAGAAAGGATGTATAGGTTGCAAGTTGTTTTCAAGTAATAGCGTAGGATTTTATTTTTCGCATTTTACTTTCCGCACCTCCTATTATGTATCTGCCCCAAAGTCATGTAATAGCGTAGGGCCCTTTATATTTCCGCAATTTACTTTCCGCACTTATTAAACTGCTAGTAACTAGGCGTGTATGGCAAGATGAAATCAACATAGATCACTAATCACAAGATAAATATTTGAAAACAATACACTCTTCTCACACATGCACCCCCCTAGGGTATTCTCTCTCGTTGTCTTATAAATGGTCAAGTCCCTCGAACTTGGGATATCTTAGCACGGTTGCCTACGAAGTATCATCATAGTCCCTTCGACTTATTTGATCATAGTCCCTCGATGTTTCCTAACGAATACATGATCTAGTCCCTCGGTTGTTTCCTACGAAAAGATGATGATCGTCCCTACGAATGTGCTAGGATATCCCTACAAGTTGCCTTCTATGACCATCTGATGTCCCTTCGAATGTCCCTTTACATCCAACGAATAAAATTACCTACCAACTAATGGTATGGATAGCTTTATTCTAAAGGAAAGCAAAATAACACGGAAACGACTGTTCTGAGTAGGTAATAAGTCTCTTTTCCTTGCTCAAGTTAAAACATCTTTTTACACTTCACACTTTTCTTCAAAACATTTTCAAAATACTTTGTACACATTCCAGCGTGAATCATTACAAAGTCTTTTCCAAAACAAAACATTTCCAAACAATTGGTATACATTCCAGCGTGAATCATTACGAAGTCAAAGCGCAATGCCTTTTAAAAAATGTTTTCTAACACACACACACAAACAATTAAAGTGAGCTAAAGCAATTAAGAGCCTGTAGATAACTACGGATGGAAAGGGTGCTAACACCTTCCCTTTTCATAACCAACTCCCTTACTCATAATCTAACGAAGGTCTTTTCCTATTCTTTTCGCCTTCCCTTAATTGGATAAAAGAAAAGTCGGTGGCGACTCTTGCTACCTGTAACACCCAAAATTTTATTAATTAGATAATTAAATTATTAAAGGAATTATTTGTTGGACATAGACGAAGTTTGAGAATTAATCAGAGTAATTGGATTTATTGGTATTAGTGTAAGAAGCGCGTTTGGATTATTGAAAATTAAAGTTGGTTTAATCAGTTAAATTGGAGGAATAAAATTAAGAATAATATTATTTATTTAGTTTGGCTTAATTGTTGTGTGAGAAATAACAAAGTTGGAAGTATGAATAATAGATCCAATATATTATTATTATTATTATAAGTTGTATTTAGTTATAAGAGATATAAAAGGAGAATTATAAGGGTTTAGTGAATGTTTTTGGGAAAAAGTTGTACGTGGGAGAAAGAAAAGAGGAACAAGGGTTTGAAGGAAATTGCAGTCGGAAGGGGAATTCTAAACCGGAAAGCCAAATCGGAATTCGACCGGAAATTATAGAGAGACCGTAAATCCAAGGTAAGGGTGGGGTTCTAACTCTCTAAACGGGTTTATGATGAATCGTATGTGGGGATTGGATTCGTAGAAAATTATCTCAGTTTATCTGTGTGTGATTTATGTTGCAAAACGATGAATTTTATACATTGTTGTGTGGAATATTATTATTGTCGAATCGATCGAGTAAGGGTGGGGTTCTAATTTTCTAATGGATTGTATGATGAATTTTATGCGAGAATTAGGATAATTTGGAATTTAATATGCATTGTGGTTGTTCTGTTTGGTGAGAAGTATGTTTAGATTAAAATCCCCAAATTTCTGTATATTAAAGTTGTTAGATTTTGATGAGTAATTTTTAATATGTGATGTTTATTTGTGTTTGAAGTTAATATGTTGATAAAATAGAGGGATAAATTAAGAACTCACTTTAATATTATGGTTATTGTGAATTAAACTAAGTGGTATACGTAAGAAATAAATAGATAATAGGAAAGTGGAGAGATACTGTAGCGTATCATGATATAGAATAAATTGTAGTACTAAAAGTATCTTTCATTCCATATTATTAAGAATTATAATGCTACTTGCTACATGTTTACTATTTCATAGTAATTGTTTGTTTTGTAAATTATAGTAATACTACTTTCTGCACGTTTACAATTTTATAATAATTATTTGATAGAATAAATAAAGAGCAGGTTTTTTTATACTATTTTAGTTAAGATAATAATGGAATTGAAATTCACCGTTGAAATTCTATTATTTTAGTAGTAGTAAAAATAACAGGGCTAGTATTAAAATAGCAGTGATAGATTTAGTTTATTAAATCAGCAGTGACAACGTGTGTTGGATAAATAGTAGTGCAGAGTAGAAAATAATAGAATTTTTAGCCGATAATTAATTAACTAGAAATAGTCAAAATAGTCCAAACAATTACGTGGTTTGTTTGTAGTTTATTTTTGTTGACTTTCTGTGTAATATGTTTGCCGTAAATTGTGAATTTGCAGGTGATAAACTGTGTTGTGTTGTTTCCATTGAATTGTCGTTGTTTGTTGGTATTGATGTTGTTAATAAATTGTGAAGTTACAGATTGTGATGAAATTGGTTGTTGTTTGCTCGTATTAATTTAATTGATAAACTATTATTGTTGTGGATACGTTGATGAGGTTGTAGGTCGTATGACCAACGTTGATAAGTTTTTTTTGCAGTTAATGAAGTTGTAGGCCTATGGCCAATGTTGAATAAGCTGAATTGTTCTAATTTATGGACATGTTTGAGTTGTAGGTCGAATGACCAGTGTTGATCTAAGTTCATGCCATTGATGTATATTTTAAGTTGTTGATGTATGTTGTTGTTGTTGCTGCATTGTTGTGTATTTGTTGTTGAAGTTGAGGTCTCATGGCATACATTGCATGATTAAGTTGGCCTTGATGGCACCACGTTGAAAGTTGAAGGCTTATGTTGAGGGCTTATGCCTTGTGGAATGCCTCGATAAACTGACATGATTTTAAGTTGGGAGTTTACTGCAAATGGATCCACATGCATTTGCATAGTTGAGTCACATATTGAGTCGCGTGTTAAAGTTGTTGTTATTATTCGTTGTCTATTGATTGTCGTTGTGCTGTTGTTGATATAAGTTGTTGTTGCTATAAGTTGTTATTATTGTGAGTTGTCGTCGTTATTAGCTTTGTCGCTATAAGTTGTTTCTGTTATAAGTAGGTGTTGTTATTAAGTTGTTGTTGTTATGTTGTACTGATTTAAGTTGTTTCGTTGATGATTATGTTGTAGTTAACTGTGAAGTGAATTATGTTGTTGCTAACTGTGAAGAGGTTTTGTGTTGTTATTAACTGAGGAGTTGTGGTGATGTGTTATTGCGATGTGATAATTTTGTATAATTTAATCCTAGCATTTTATTTATCATACACTTGTTTATATTGTTGGATATCTCACCCCTTCTGTTGATATTTCCCCAACAATGGGAAATGGGCAGGTACTCAAGGATAGCCGTGGAAGTTCGAAGTAGCATTATGAAGTCGTTAGTTGTTGTTAGTTCGAATTGGTGTCATTGCTCTGATACGTAACACTCGGGGGGATGAGCGTTGCTTAAATTGTTGAAGTTTATGAATAATGTGAATAATTGATCATGTTGATTCTTGATGTTGATTTAGTTGAATAATTATGCTAAGTGAAGTTAAATAATATTAATAATATTGTGAAATATTTTGAGGTTGAATAAAAGATGTATTGTTGTTATTATTGAAGAATTATTATTCTGTGGTTTAGATTGAGTAACTGAAATAATTGAAAAGTATTGTTATAAGTTCATCCATGATCTAAGTGTTATGTATATGTATAGTTGTGACTAAATGCATGTTGTTTTGCATAGAAATTGTGACATCCCTTGTATGATTATATTTTCCGCACTCTGATTTAGATAATATTCGATTGGTAGAATTGGGGTGTTACAATAGTGGTATCAGAGTAGGTCGGTCTGTCCGGCCAGTGTTGTCTAATGTTGTTTACTTCCTTTTTACGCGACAAGTGTGTGGAACACTGTCGGTACTTGTTGCTTTTTGGTTGACTGCTTGCAGGAGTTAGTGGAAGCTAAGTGGGGGAGAAGCTATGCTTCTTGGATGTGTTTGGTTGAGAGATATCATATTAGTATGCTACTAATGGGTATAGTGCAAACGTTGGAAGAGCTTTGTTGTTTCTCGAATTCGAAGGTAATACAGATTTAAGATTTGGTTGTTTGACAAGTTGTGATGTATTGGACAGGAATAGTTGCTATGAGATAGAATTTAGTAAGTTGATTGTTTAGGTAGGCCATGCTGTGGAATTATTGGGATTGATTTAAAAGTTTTAGAAGTTGTTGGAGTTGTTGGGATCCTTGAATCATGGATGCAAGTTGGAAAAAGAATACTCTTAATGTTAGTGATGACGGTTTAATCTATATTATCGTTGTCGGCTATCTATTGACAAATTGAGGAACTGATCACCCTTAATCTCTTGTTGATAGTAGACGGGATCATGTTGGATGATATAAAATTGTTTTGCTATCTTAATGGTAAATAAGTAGTGGATGCTACAACGAGAATGTTGTTAAGGTGAGGATACCATGGTGTACAAGAAAGTAAGCGAGTAATAGTTGTTACTACGTTGTAAGGTGATTGTCTCAAAGTATTGCTAAAATGGTTGGCAAGATAGTAACGGTTGTGTTGCAAGGGTAATTGAAAGATTGAAGTATAAGTATTGGATTTAAACTGTGATTGAGTTGCTGAATCGAAGGATTGGATGCGAGGGTGATGTTAAGGATGGTTGTGTTGGATGGATTTTCGAGGACAAAAATTTCCTAAGTGGGGGAGAGATGTAACATCCAAAATTTAATTAACTAGTTAATTAAATTATTAAAGGAATTATTTGTTGGACATAGACGAAGTTTGAGAATTAATCAGAGTAATTGGATTTATTGGTATAAGTGTAAGAAGCGCGTTTGCATTATTAAAAATTAAATTGGGTCTAATCAGTTAAATTGGAGGAATAATATTAGGAATAATATTATTTATTTAGTTTGGCTTAATTGTTGTGGGAGCAATAACAAAGTTGGAAGTATGAATAATAGATCCAATCTATTATTATTATTATTATTATTATTATTATTAAGTTGGATTTAGTTATAAGAGATATAAAAGGAGAATGATAAGGGTTTAGTGAATATTTTTGGGAAAAAGTTGTACGTGGGAGAAAGAAAAGAGGAACAAGGGTTTGAAGGAAATTGCCGCCGGAAGGGGAATTCTAGACCGGAAAGCCAAATCGGAATTCGACCGGAAATTATAGAGAGACCGTAAATTCAAGGTAAGGGTGGGGTTCTAACTCTCTAAACGGGTTTATGATGAATCGTATGTGGGGATTGGATTCGTAGAAAATTATCTCGGTTTATCTGTGTGTGATTTATGTTGCAAAACGATGAATTTTATATATTGTTGTGTGGAATATTATTATTGTCGAATCGATCGAGTAAGGGTGGGGTTCTAATTTTCTAATGGATTGTATGATGAATTTTATGCGAGAATTAGGATAATGTGGAATTCAATATGCATTGTGGTTGTTCTGTTTGGTGAGAAGTATGTTTAGATTAAAATCTCCAAATTTCTATATATTAAAATTGTTAGATTTTGATGAGTAATTTTTTATATGTGATGATTATTTGTGTTTGAAGTTAATATATTGATAAAATAGAGGGATAAATTAAGAACTCACTTTAATATTATGGTTATTGTGAATTAAACTATGTGGTATACTTAAGAAATAAATAGATAATAGGAAAGTGGAGAGATATCATGATATAGAATAAATTGTAGTACTAAAAGTATCTTTCATTCCATATTATTAGGAATTATAATACTACTTGCTACATGTTTACTATTTCATAGTAATTGTTTGTTTTGTAAATTATAGTAATACTACTTTCTGCACGTTTACAATTATATAATAATTATTTGTTTGTAACTTATAGTAATACTACTTGCTGCATGTTTATATTATACTAATTACTTGTTTTGTAAATTATATTAATAGTACTTGCAACATGTTTAAGGTATTATGATACTTGCCTGTTTTGTAACTTAGATTACATATTAATAGTACAGGGTAGTTTATATTACGTGTACATTGCATTAAAACAATTCAGTATCTTGATAGAATAAATAAAGAGCATGTTTTTTTATACTATTTTAGTTAAGATAATAATTGATAGAATAAATAAAGAGTATGTTTTTTTATACTATTTTAGTTAAGATAATAATTGAATAGAAATTCAACCGTTGAAATTGTATTATTTTAGTAGCAGTAAAAATAACAGGGCTAGTATTAAAATAGCAGTGATAGATTTAGTTGATTAAATCAGCAGTGACAGCGTGTGTTGGATAAATAGTAGTGCAGAGTAGAAAATAATAGAATTTTTAGCCGATAATTAATTCACTAGAAATAGTCAAAATAGTCCAAACAATTACGTGGTTTGTTTGTAGTTTATTTTTGTTGACTTTATGTGTAATATGTTTTCCGTAAATTGTGAATTTGCAGGTGATAAACTGTGTTGTGTTGTTTCCGTTGAATTGTCGTTGTTTGCGGGTATTGATGTTGTTAATAAATTGTGAAGTTGCAGATTGTGATGAAATTGGTTGTTGTTTGCTCGTATTAATTTAATTGATAAACTATTATTGTTGTGGATACGTTGATGAGGTTGTAGGTCGTATGACCAACGTTGATAAGTTTTTTTTGCAGTTAATGAAGTTGTAGGCCTATGGCCAATGTTGAATAAGCTGAATTGTTCTAATTTATGGACATGTTTGAGTTGTAGGTCGAATGACCAGTGTTGATCTAAGTTTATGCCATTGATGTATATTTTAAGTTGTTGATGTATGTTGTTGTTGTTGCTGCATTGTTGTGTATTTGTTGTTGAAGTTGAGGTCTCATGGCATACATTGCATGATTAAGTTGGCTTTGATGGCACCACGTTGAAAGTTGAAGCCTTATGTTGAGGGCTTATGCCTTGTTGAATGCCTCGATAACCTGGCATGATTTTAAGTTGGGAGTTTACTCCAAATGGATCCACATGCATTTGTATAGTTGAGTCACATATTGAGTCGCATATTAAGGTTGTTGTTATTATTCGTTGTCTATTGATTGTCGTTGTGTTGTTGTTGATATAAGTTGTTGTTGCTACAAGTTGTTATTACTGTGAGTTGTAGTCGTTATAAGCTTTGTTGCTATAAGTTGTTTCTGTTATAAGTAGGTGTTGTTATTAAGTTGTTGTTGTTATATTGTATTGATTTAAGTTGTTTCGTTGATGATTATGTTGTAGTTAACTGTGAAGTGAATTATGTTGTTGCTAACTGTGAAGTGGTTTTGTGTTGTTGTTAACTGAGGAATTGTTGTGATGTGTTATTGCGATGTGATAATTTTGTATGATTTAATCCTAGCATTTTATTTATCATACACTTGTTTATATTGTTGGATATCTCACCCCTTCTGTTGATATTTCCCCAACAATGGGAAATGGGCAGGTACTCAAGGATAGCCGTGGAAGTTCGAAGTAGCATTATGAAGTCGTTAGTTGTTGTTAGTTCGAATTGGTGTCATTGCTCTGATACGTAACACTCGGGGGGATGAGCGTTGCTTAAATTGTTGAAGTTTATGAATAATGTGAATAATTGATCATGTTGATTCTTGATGTTGATTTAGTTGAATAATTATGCTAAGTGAAGTTAAATAATATTAATAATATTGTGAAATATTTTGAGGTTGAATAAAAGATGTATTGTTGTTATTATTGAAGAATTATTATTCTGTGGTTTAGATTGAGTAACTGAAATAATTGAAAAGTATTGTTATAAGTTCATCCATGATCTAAGTGTTATGTATCTGTATAGTTGTGACTAAATGCATGTTGTTTTGCATAGAAATTGTGACATCCCTTGTATGATTATATTTTCCGCACTCTGATTTAAATAATATTCGATTGGTAGAATTGGGGTGTTACACTATCCGCAACATTTGCGATCAAATGCAAAACAAACAAGTCAGTTCTCCCACCGTGTTACAAAGCCTAAACCAGTCTTGTCAAGTTTGAACGGGAGATTGGGGAGCTGACCCCAAACAGTACAACCTCCTTCTTCAACTGCAGCTTTGACGTCTTTCAGTGAGGCCATCTTCGGTGGAACTTTTGGTAACTTCAGGAGTGATAGGAGAGTCGCAAGCATGACTCTTTGAACTGCTTTGAAAGCTTGACCGGGAGTTTCGACGAATTCTCCTTCCATTTCGAGATATTGAATGACTGTAGATGGCTTACCATATATTCTTCCTCACCGCATACTGTGACGATCTTACCCTTTACTGGGTACTTCAGTTTCTGATGCAGGGTAGAGGTGACAGTGCCTGCCCCATGTATCCAAGGGTGTCCAAGTAGGCAAGAGTAAGCTGGACGGATGTATATGACAAAGAAAGTAGAGTCGTAAGTCTGGGAACCGACTTTAATTGGAAGGATGAGCTCTCCGAGTACTGTTCGCTTAGAACCATCAAAAGATCTTACAATTACATCGTTGGGCTTCATGACAACTCCTTTAGCATTAAGTGGGTCGAAAGCGCTCTTTAGTAGAACATTCAGAGAAGAACCAGTATCCACCAACACGCGAGACAATGTAGTGCCCTTGCATTCAATGGAAATGTGCAAGGCTTTGTTGTGCTTCCTTCCGGCAGGAGTTAAATCAGCACCAGAGAAACCTAAGCCATTGTTGACGGTCAGGCTAGCGATACAACCTTCAAATTGATCAGCGGTAGTGTCTTGCGGTATGTAAGCGTTCTTCAGAAACTCACTAAGGCTTTAGCATGAGCCTTAGAGCACAATAGTAGAGCTAACATGGATATCTTGGATGGAGTTTGTCCCAACTGTTCCACAACATTGTAGTAACTCTTCTTGGCCTTAGAGCACAATAGTTGAGCTAACATGGATATCTTGGATGGAGTTTGACCCTTCATGAGCGGTGTACTTAACCGTGAAATCAAACTTCCCACTTGGCTGCCCCAAGGTATCCCAGACTTCTGGTATGGCTTCGCTCACGTCTTCGATCTTCAGATCCTTAGAAATATCTTCGCACAGATCTTCCACAGATGAAGGTTTTAGAAATAGTACTTCGCGGTTGTCCATCGTGCGTTGAATATGCCTCTTCAACCAAGCACATCCGTCAGATTTAGATGCACACCAACGACAATCATTAGGGTATCCTGGAAACACACTGGCTTGCAGCAAATCTTTCTGGACAATCATCAGAGGGATTGTCAACTTGTTCACATCATAAACATATGAGTTATCATCAATAGCATTGGAACCTTTACCATGGTCAGGCATTGGTGCGTTGATCACATTTGGAGTTTCGATAGGAGGGTCGAATTCAATTTCCCTTGCCT
This sequence comes from Vicia sativa, assembly GCA_021764765.1. NCBI lineage: Eukaryota > Viridiplantae > Streptophyta > Magnoliopsida > Fabales > Fabaceae > Vicia > Vicia sativa. The sequence continues at coordinate 82,096,158 of CM038794.1, read as the reverse complement.
CAATCATCTCTTTAATCTTGTTCTTCAGAGCCCAACGGTTGTTGGTGTCGTGCCCTGGGCTATTTGAGTGATATGCACATCTTGCATTAGGATTGTACTTCGGAGAGGAGGTGTTGACGTGCTGAGGAGGACCCCTCAAAGTAATCAGCTATGCTTTCAACATGTGTTGCAATGCTTGTGACAACGACATGTTGATCTTCATAAATTGTGTTCGTGGCGCGTTTTGGCTACGCGCATTTTCTCTTTGAGGTTGCACTGGTGTAGGATTGGAGATCACGACTGCCCCCACAGATTGAGTACGATCAGCTTTGTCACGGCTCTTCTGACCATACACAACATTGGCTTCTTTCTTACCATCAAAAGATCTCTTCCCAGCATTTGAAGATGACTCTACCTGTATTTTTCCCCTCTTGATTCCAGCTTCGATACGCTCACCTGTCAATATCATCGGTGAATCCGGATGAAGAGTTTCCAATCAGATGATTGAAGTAGGGGCCTGTCAGCGTTCCCATGCACATGTCAACCAACTCCCTATTACACAAGGGTGGTTGCACTCTGCCTGCTAGATCTCTCCATTTCTGAGCATACTCTTTGAACTTTTCATCACGACCCATAGACATGCTCTGTAGTTGCATGCGGGTGGGTGCCAATTCAGCATTGTACTGGTACTGCTTGTAGAAAGCATCTTCTAAGTCATTCCAGGTATTAATATGAGTATTCTCTAGCTGATAATACCACTCCAACGTGTTCCGGATAAACTCTCTTGAAAGAAATAGATCCATAACTTCCTATCTTCAGTATGAGGATGGATCTTCTGAACATAGGATTTCAGGTGCAACTTTGGGCATGAGATTCCATCATACTTGGCAAAGGTAGGAACTTTGAACTTGCGGGGAATTACCACACCAGGGACAAGACTCAGATCATCAAAATTCATCCCGGACATTTTCATATTTTCCACAGCATTCAGACGGTCTTCAAGTTGCTTGTACTTGTCATTATCAAGAGGATACTGCTCACTCACGTAGTCTTCATCTTTGTTTTCAGACCCATGGTGGATCCCTTCACTGTTCTTGATACTTCCCTCAGTTTCACCGCTGTTGTCTGAGATTTCAAACCGGCTGACCACCCTAGCTGGGCCCTTGTGATTTCTTCCCATGTTGAGGATACCGATGGTCTTCTTCTTTCTGGTAATGAGCTTCTTCAGATCCTTCTAGCGTTGGACCAAGTTGGTGAACATCTCCTGGAATTGAGAATTTTGAGCCTGGAGATCTTTAACAGTCTGTTCAAGAGCCATTTCTGCTGAAATAAATAGCGAGAGAATAAGAAAACCGGTCTTCAATGTACCTGTTATGAAATGTCATGCCATGATATGCGATGTTATGCAATGCAATGCAATATTTTCAAGGACCTTAGGAATTTAAATTTGTTAGACCAGAACGAACAAACTTTTTATTAGTTTACTTTTAGAAAGTACAAAAGAGTGTTCAAACAAATAAAAATATATTCTTAGAGCTTTAGGTCTCCCATGGGCGCTTCCTCTTGGTGCTGAAGTAGGTGTTGTTGTTTCGCTCCTCGTGAAGTAGCTTTGTCAACTCTAATACCTTCTTCTCGGTTGCATAACACTGGGCTTCGAATATATCCCTTTCTTCTTTAATTTGAATTTAGGATCTCTTCAAGTCTTCAAGATCAGTAAGCATGTCTAGATGGAGAATGGTATAGGATTCGTCACCTATAACAACAGGTTCCATAATCACTGGTAGCATAGGTGTAAATGACATCATGAGGTTTTGAGCTCGAGCTCGCACCCATTTGAGGTAAGGTTCCCAAGGAATGGAATTCCGGTGTCCCAAAGTTTTGGTATCAGTCTTCTTTACCATGCTCCAAGCGTGCACAAATCTTCGATGGTAGTTCTGGAGATCGCTATTGTAGTCAAACACAATGTCTTGGAGAAGCATATCATGAGGACTATCTCTTCGAGCATGACCAAACTGACGTAGAGCTAGAGAAGGGTTGTAAGTGATACCTTCCCTTATGCAAAGGAGTGGTACATTATGGAATTCCCCACAATGCTTAATGAAAGTGAAGTCCTTTTGAGAAAAGAGACACCAACGGATATCCGAGTGAGTGAGTGACATCAGCCTTTGAGACCACTTCAATCTTTGCTCGTTCTTCATTACTGATTGAGGAAGGTGTAAAATAAACCACCTGGAAAGTAACGGTATGCAACACATGAGAGTTCCTTTTCGTTTGATAGTACGAGTGTGGAGAGAATGTAGAATATCCCCAAGTAAGGTAGGCACAGGATTACGAGTGAGGAATATCTTGATGGCGTTCACGTCTATGAACTGATCTGGATTAGGAAATAGAACCAATCCATAGATTAGCAAGGCCAAAACGTCTTCGAATGCATGGAAACTCATAGCTTTGAGGAATCTTGAGCTTTCTTTATCAGAAACATAGCAAGTAAACCCTTAACTCCTTCTTGTTTCCCAATTAGTTTCAATGTCTAATCGCTTTAGATGTAATGCTGATGCGATGTCTTCGTATTTCAGAGATTTTTCTGAACCGGTGAATGGTGACTGATCAAGGATAGGTATCCCAAGTAGCTTAGAGAATTCTTCCAATGTAGGCACCAACTGATAATCTGGGAATACGACGTGCATCATATCTTCTTCAAAGCCATAGATAATCAAGTTAAGCAGATAACCGTGTCTCTTGATGAACTGAGCATGATCGGGAATTTCTTAAACTAATTCTTTGATTTGAGAAGGTATGCCCATGAAGTTGATTCGGATAGTCTTCCTGGAAGCCATAATTCCTACAAAATAGAGCAAAGATAAATCCCTAAGTCCTTGAAATAGTTAGAAATGATATGATGTTATGATGTCATGATGTCATGTTTAAACAAATAGGAAGCACAAGCAAATCACACAATAGTCCTAGGTTTAAGGCCTACATGAGGTATAGGTGTCTACCCTACCAAATTTTGAGTGCGTTCATCCTGTCCTATAATAGTAACCGGGTTCTAGGAATCTCATATCATTGATCTTTCTCGTAGGCTTTATTTCAATACGACTACCAAGTGGTCGACCGAAACATCCCGAAAGTCGAATCTTAATGAGCGTAGCATCGAGTATCAACAAACCTCAGTCTATACCGAAGTCGGCCATCTCACTACCTTCTAATGGCCAAGATGGGTCAATTAGGGTTCTAAAAGTTGAGTTAGTGTTGATGACACCACGCAGACGCCAAATACTTTCCTCAACTAGACATGAGGAGCATCGGGACATCCAAAGTGTCGCACTAACGTAGCCATCATGTTGACCGTTTCGGTATACGCCAAACGGTCGCAATGATTTATTGCTACTTACCTAAGGCAACCTGGATCCAGGTGTAGGATCCCCCACAAGTATAATACCCAAGCAGCCCTTAAAAGTAAAGCATACAAGTCAAACAATTTTGAAGTGATCTAAAGACCTAAGGTAAACTCTCTTTATTTTCCCCAGCAGAGTCGCCAGTTCTGTAACACGGTGGGAGAACTGACTTGTTTGTTTTGCGTTTGATCGCAAATGTTGTGGATAGCAAGAGTTGCCACTGACTTTTCTTTTATCCAATGAAGGGAAGGCGAAAAGAACAGGAAAAGACCTTCGTTAGATTATGAGTAAGGGAGTTGGTTATGAAAAGGGAAGGTGTTAGCACCCTTTCCATCCGTAGTTATCTACGGGCTCTTAATTGCTTTAGCTCACTTTAATTGTTTTAGTGTGTGTTTGAAAATATTTTTGAAAAGGCATTTCGCTTTGACTTCGTAATGATTCACGCTGGAATGTATACGAAGTGTTTGGAAATGTTTTGTTTTGGAAAAGACTTTGTACTGATTCACGCTGGAATGTATACAAAGTATTTTGAAATTGTTTTGAAGAAACGTGTCAAGTGTAAAAAGATGTTTTAACTTGAGCAAGAAAAAGAGACTTATTACCTACTCAGAACGGTCGTTTCCATGTTATTTTGCTTTCCTTTAGAATAAAGCTATCCATACCATTAGTTAGCAGGTAACTTTATTCGTTCGATGTAAAGGAACATTCGAAGAGCTTTATTCGTTACAACCTATACATCCTTTCTAGAATTTAAAATGCAAGAAAAATAAATAGCAGAAGAGAAAACTAGTCCTAATATTTTTGTGTTTTTGAAAATTAGAGTTTATGTGAATACAACCTAGTTCTAGTTGATTTTAATTAATTAAGAAAAAAATTTGTGAATACTAACCTAAATTAATTAAATTAGGTTAAAGAAAGATATTTGTGAAATTATCTAATTAAATTAATTAATTATTTTTTAAGAAAAAAAGAAAAGCAGAAATAAATAAAAATATGAAAGAAACCAAAAAAATGTGCTTTTGGCTATCCTGAGGGGCTTTTGAGAGGAGAGGTATCCGTAAACCGGAGTTTGTGTATTCTCAGGCGTGCCTGAAGTTGTGGCTTCGGAGGTTCTCGCTAGAGGCTCCAGTTGGAGCATCCGGGGTTCTGTACTAGAAAGATCTAGTTATAGCTTCAGGATGTCCGGCGCCGAAAGGGTCCGTGTCGAGCTCGGAGACTCGATCTGTGACATCCGTGTGGAGCTTTTGGAGACTTCTCATCTGGGGCCATCAAGAAGCTGGAGCTTCTGGAGGATTCCGGCGCTGGGGAGACCCAGAAGTTGGAGCTTCTGGTGCTGGGGAGGCCAAAAAGCTAGAGCTTTTGGAGGCGTTACTTTGGATATTTGAAAACCTGGAAAACAAATAGTGAAAATAAAAGAGAAAAAGGTGGGGTTTGAACCCATGACCTGATAGAGAGAATGGCATAGTGCGCGCAAGGTGAACCGATGGGGCGGTGATACATCCATTCATATTGTTGGACTCATAAATATGTAAGTGATATTGGCCTCTGAGTCAGAAGCACCGGAGCAAAGCTCCGGTCATCTTCTCCGGTCATGTTCAATCATCAACCTGCAAAATAAACAATATGAATGCAACAAGGGTACCCTATCCCCCCAATTCAAGGGCTACGAATCGATTGGTGGTGTTAGTTCGTTCTGAATTGGCCTAGAACTACAGATACGAAGCTCTTCCAGTTCATGCCCTAACAATGGAAACTAGCGATTAAACCATGGAAAACTTCAAACGTCTGCCCAAATATGTTCTATATCATGCTATAAACATATTAGAAACATTAGTTGCAAGCAAATCACACTCAAACGTAAAACACGAATTCAAAGAAAAATGCAAATCAGAGCAGTACGTATGACATGTTTCAACGTGTTATGGTCATGTATAATGATGCTTACTTACTCAGACTTACCTCAGGAGCACAATGGAATGCTTAAAAGTGACTCAAAGTGGCTGGAAAGTAGAACACGAGTTTGCCAACTTTGAGAAAATTTTGAGAAAATTCTAGGTTTGTGACAGGCTAGCAATCCGTGTAAGAGCTGTCCAAAAAAGTACCCTTGTCTTGTATGAGTGCTAGGTATATATAGGAGAGTGGAATTAGGTCAAGTCTTTAAGAGAAGATATTATATTTAAATGGAGAATATTGATTAGAAATTTGCATGAAATCTTTCCAAATTTGCTCAATCTCTTCCTCAATCTTCTTGGAAAAATTTGATAGCTTGTAATGAGCTATCTTGGACCCCAAGCCATGCAAATATCGAGCCCAACTTGCCTTATCTTTTATTTTTTGTATTTTATTTAATTAAATTTGAATTTAAGCCATTTAATTCAAAAATAAATAAATAAAAGGATAGAAGGCGTGACTTGCAGCAAGGAAGTCATGGATAATCTTATAATCAAGTTTGAATCATAAAATATTAGGCCCATTTGAAAAATATTTGCTTTTGCTAGGTATTTTCCTTCATGCACCTCCTCAAAAAAGCTCAACTTGTACAATTCATATCTTGCTTAGTTTTTAACATTTTTTGATGTTCTTGGACTTTTTAGAAAGCTCAAGATGTCTTCTAAACATCCCTTTTGGTTTTATCTTCATTGAATTTTCCATGCTCATGAACACGTCTTTGCAAAAAGATGACTTTTGTTGACTTTTCTAGACGGACCTATAATGTTTTCATCCATAACTCCCAAATGAAACATTTCCTGCCCAAGCTTGTGAGCCATGAACTTGTAGAGAATTGAATTCTCTTCAAAATGAGCTTTGGTGGGGAAATTTATGATGAAGTATGTGAAAGTTATGCATGGTCAAAGTTCTATTGACTTTTGTCTAAAGAAGCCCTAATTTGGAAACTTTGACTTTTGATCAGATCTTGATTTTTCTTAACGAATCATGGTCAAACCTTGATCAAATGATGAATGTAACTTCAAAATATTGATGTTGACCAAAAATTATGAAGTTTTATTGTATGTTGACCACAATTGACTTTTATCCAATACAGTTGACTTTCAGCTATCTAAGCCATTGGATGACAGCTTAGACTTGTAAGGCTTGGAACTTGAGAATAGCAAAACCCTAGTTTGGATTGATTGCTTAGGATAGGGTTTGTCTGCTCAAATCTTGTGAAATCCTTGAGAATTGAGATTTGAATTGTCTTGAGAAGTGGGAGGAAAATTTTTTGGGTATAACAGATTGGCCATGATGACGAAAACTAGTGAAGTTGTTGAGTTTTATGAGGAAATGGTGAAAAAGGGTTTCAAGCCTGATACTTTTATCTTCCATGCTTTGATCAAAGGTTTTGCAAATGAAGGGAACTTGGATGAAGCTAAGAAGTGGTTTGGTGAGATTGGAAAATCTAAAGCTAAGAAGGGAACTTGAGATGGGTAAGAAGATATTTTACACTCATTGTCGTGTTGGTGCATCATTACTGCAAGTTATGGTTGACAAACTTCTTATAAGTCCATGGTTATATAAGCAATGAGATCCGGGAGTTATTTTAGAACCTTGAGGACAAGGTTCAAGTGAACCCTGTGGTAATGATAGAGAGTATTTAATTATATTTTAATATAATTAGTTTAATTAGAATTATTAATTTAAGATTTTATATTAGTTTTTATTTTAGTTTAATTGTAATTGAATTGGGCTTCCACTAGTATTTGGGTATTTTAGATAATTCCTCATTAATATTATTATAAATGTAACTGTCTTTGACACATTTGATATATGAATCAAATAAAAATTATCTTTTATCTTCCTTTATTTTATTTAATTATTTTTATAGTTCTTCCCCTTTCTTAACATAAACCCCAATTTAGAACCTTGATAGAAATTGCTTCCTATCACTTAGTCACTTAAAGCAAAAGAGAAATGGCTTAGTCACAATAAATTCCAATACCTTCCAATGTTAAGGCAATAAATTAGGTGAAAATAAAGTGATAGTTTTGTAACTAAAAAATATATAAAAAATAAAGTGATAAATCATTGAATTTGTATTTGTATGTTGCTAATTGCAACGGTAAGTGTAACTATAGGTGCAACAAGGTGTTTTATGTATTTGAGAGAAAAAATAGAGAAAACACATATTTATTCACTTTGACAAGTTGTTTTTAAATAAAACCATAATATTGTTTTTAACATCAATATGAGAAGTTAACTTCCTATTTATTAAACGTCTATCAATTATGCTACCTATGATCTTGTCTTTCAAATTAGAATCTACTATCTTTTGAGAGAAAACTCGGCCATTTCTTTCTCTACAGAACTCGTAGATTGTTTTGGCACATGATATTTTTAGAAATTTTCTCTTCCAACCTTTCATCCTAGTTTCCTTGATAAACCACGATTTTTCATCATTAAATATACAATCCAATTTTTTTTTCAAATGATCTTGAATTGGTCACAACCAAAAAATATGTGGTTTAGTGTTTTCACTAACTCAGGAAATCCACCAAAACCAATGATGAATTTCTATCAATCTTGATAAACAAGATTAATATCACCACACAATAACAATGAACTATCAGAGAGAAGAAGTGAAAAAAATTAATTTCTGCAGAGTTTCTCTCTATCCACAAACTGTGGAAAAACTTTATTATTTACTTTGCAATTGCAAAATACTGTGAATGAATTGATTACAAAAATAGGGTTTACTCCCACTATTATAGATTTAGGTTAGCTTTTTCCCTAAGCTAAATCAAATATATTCTATTTTAGATTTAAAAAAAATATTTCCTAATCTAAAATCAAATATGTGTGTAACAAACTATTTTCACACTCCTAAATCAAATCAAATCAAATATTTTAGACACAACGAATTACTTTCAACACACCACCTAATTTATTGTATCTAAGCTATCTATATTCATCATAGCTCTTAGTCTTCGAAATACTCCGACCTGCACAACCTTCGCCATAATTCGATTTTATGTTCTGCAATGTTCCAAATTCATCTTTCCATCAGTTACCTGGTATTGAAGATAGTGGAACCTCATTTCAATGTGCTAGCTTCGACCATGAGCTATAGGGTAATTGCTCCATGATCTTTACCTGTAATTTCTTCGACCAAGTTCACCATCCAAGTTGCTTGACATGCACAAACAGAAGCAACTGTGTATTCTGCTTTGTATGATGATAATGCCACAACTAGTTCCTTTCTCAAACTCCAAGCAACTGGTGCACCACATAACATAAACACATATCCTACTGTGGATTTTCGACCCTCAACATCACTACACCAACTCGAATCTGTGTACCCCACTAACATGCATTATTTTCCTTTATCAGCTGCTAAAAATAAAATGCCATAGTCAAGAGTTCCTTTCAAATACCTCGATATCGTCTTTGTTGCTGCTTGGTGTGATACCTTTGGCTTCTGGATGAATCTACTCACCTTACCCACAATGTATGCTAAGTCAGGCCTCGTATGACAAAGGTATCTTAAGGACACAATAATTCTTCTATATTGGGTTGGGTCGACTTTATCTTCCTCTAAGTCTTTCGAAAGTTGCAGTCTTGGTTCTACAGGTATCAAAGTCGAATTACATTCTTCCATCTCAAATCTCTTAAGAATTTCACCTGAATATCTTTTTTGATGCATCATCAAACCTTTACTAGTCTTGTAGAATTCAATTCCATGAAAAAGTGAAATATCATCCAGATCAGACTTTTCGAATTCCTTGGTGAGATCACATTTAAAGTCATCGACATAGAGACATAGTATAAGCAATTCACTATTTCTTCTTCTTACATAAACTCCATGTTCAGTTGTGCACTTCACAAACTTCTTTTCCCTTAGAAAACTATCAATCTTATTATTCCAAGCTCTTGGAGCTTGTTTCAATCCATACATGGTTTTATGAGGCATGTACACCTTTCTTTCTTCGTTATGTTTCACAAATCCACCAGGTTGTTTAGCATAAACTTCTCCATCTAAAGGTTCATTCAGGAATGCACACTACACGTCCATCTGACATATGTGCCAACTGTTTGTTTTTGCTAAACCAACAAACAACCAAATTGTTTTGATCCTAGCCACAGGTGTAAAAAACTCATCGAAGTCAATTACTTATTTTTGGAGAAATCCTCTCACCACTAGCCTTGCTTTGTGTCGAGTTACTTCCCCTATAGGATTCATCTTCACTTTGTATACCCACTTGACATCAATTTCCTTCTTGCCTTCAGGCAATTCGACTAGTGACCAAGTGTTGTACTCTCCACCACCATCATTTCTCAAAACTTTGAGCTTTCGACCACTTTGCCTTTCAACCATAGATTTAAACTTGGTAAATACCTCAATCACTTCACTTTTCTTCTTGATCAGGTAGGTCCATAGTTTTTGAATGATATCATCTATGAATCTGACAAAGTATTTATTACCTCCAAAATCCACCTGGATTGGTCCACATACACCAGAGTATATGACTTTGTAAACAACATTCGACTTGTTTCCTGCATCCTTGCTGAAGCTATTCTTGTGTTGTTTTGCATGCACACATTCTTCACACACTTTGTTTGGAATGTCAATTTCTGGAAATTATGAAACCATATTCTTCCTTTTTAAATATCTGATGTTTCTGAAGTTGAGATGGCCTATTCGATAGTGCCATATTCATTCATCTCTGCTAGCTACAGTCGAAAGGTACTTGTGCTCCATCACATTTAGTTCGATCTTGAAGGTTCTATTCTGGGACATAGGTGTAACACCCTGAATTTGTTTTATTATTTAATTAAATTATATAAGGAATATTTATTTGAATTTTCGAAGTTGGGATTTATCGGCATTATTATAACAGGCATGTTGGATTGATATGTTGATTGGAACTATTAACCTTAAAGTCAGATTATTTAATCGTCGAGTTGGAGAATTATTATTAGAAATAATAATTGATTATTAGAATAATATTTAATTAGTTGGGCTCATTTGTATGTGAGGAACAAAAAATGTGGAGGTGTTAATTAGTTGTCCCATTAGATCAAATAATATTATTATTATTATATTGATAATTGAAAAATTAGAAAGGAAGTAGTAGTAAAAGATAACAAGGGTTTGTGAAAAGAAAGAAAAGAAAGATTGTACGTGAGGAGAAGACGAAGAGGAGAAAGCTTTTAGGGCTTTGGAGGTTATCCGCCATAAGAGGAATTGTAGACCAGAATGCCAAATCAGAATTTGACCGAAAAATTATTGAGAGACCGTCAATCCAAGGTAAGGGTGAGGTTCAATCTCTATAACCGAATTTAAGATAAATTGTATGTGGGATTAGGATGTATGATTTTTTCCATGGAAATAGATTGTGTTTATGTCTTATTGTACAAAGATTCAACCCTAACATCCAAAAAAATGTGCCAATCATCCTCTTCATAACTCTCATAGAACGGGCAATCTGCCTCACATATGACATGACATTGACAGAGGCAAACTCTCCACAAAAAGTGAATCGCCCGAGGAGGGACTTTTATGTTCCACAAATTTTTCCACTTAGCCTCTACATCCGAGGGAGAAGGCCATATGTTAGCATTTCCCTATAACCTGTACCCAAAATGCACACTATAGTTACCACTTTTCTCCTCCCTCCAAACAAGCTTGTCTTCTGTACCATCAGCAACCAACGGAACTTGAAGAATTTTTTCCACAGCTATATAATTAAACAAGTTCCGTAAAACACTCATATTCCACTACTTGACGTTATGAAGCATGAGATTATTAAAGGTAATATTACACACATGTTGCCTCTGTGGCCCTTGCATGTACTCCTCGTAACTTCCATGAATCCACATATCATTCATCACGTTGATCCAAATGTTGTCTCCTATACTCCACCTGCAACCAAACATTAGAATCTCTCTAGCCTTCCAAATACTCTTCTACACGAAGCTAGGAGTATAACAAGGTTTAGCATCAAAAAGAGAAGTTTTGGGAAAGTACCGTGCTTTAAAAATCTGGGCAACAAGAGTATCTGATTTAGATAAGATATACCAACCCTGCTTCGCAACCTTCGCCATATTAAAAGATCTAAAAGCGTGAAATCCCATCCCACCTTTTGTCTTTTGACAAGTTACTATCCCACTCCATCACCCGAATACCTTTGTTATTTGTACATGATAATTTCTTAATTATAAAATGTAGAAAAGAATTAACATTCATGTCAATGATATTCAATATTTAAAATAAGTCAAATAGACCTCGTATCTATATAAAATAATTCTTTAATTGAGATTGGTGTGAAAGGTTAAATATTACTATAGTGTATTAAAAAAAATAAGAGCATTATTATTAGAGTATGTTAGAATTTATGTAAAAAGGTAAATAAAATAAACGGGCTACCCGCAACTCGATCGAGCTAATCCGATTAAACTTCGGATTTTTAATGGGCCGGACTTAAAAGCCCGAATAATGAATGGGCTCAATTTTTTTTTGATCAAATCCAAAAAAATTTTACAAACTTTTGAGCCAACCCGGTTTGTACGGCCCATTTTGTCGAATCTAGTGAATATATACAAATTTTTGTTGTTGATATAAATGAACAGAATGTTGAGAATAAATCAACACACTTGATGAATAAACATAATACATTTATTAATTTATCGAAATGTAATGGAACAATTATTAAATTCTTGAAATTGAAAGATTTAGCATGATTTTAACATCGGTGTATAAAGCCACGCAATATTATCATGTGATACGGAAATATGTGAAATGAAGTGACAACACATTATTAAAAGAAAGGTATTTGTTCTTTTTTTTACAAGTATACAAGTAAAGAATATTATTCTTTTCTTTGCATGTAATCTAGTATTAACTTTGGTTCTTATGTTCTCTTGCCTTGCATTTTAAGAAAATCATATTCTTACCATCCCTATATATTATTTGGAAGTAATGTGTACACAGATGTAAAAAAATTATTTACAAGAAGTTTGTCTTTATTGCATGTACTGAGTTAGCGTTTTCCTTCTATGAATGACAAGAGTGTAAGTAGGTTCTTTTGAATTACTTTTATATGCATTTAGTATATTCTTATAAACAATTTTCTAATTCAAAATTTCATTAATTATGGACAGGACGATACAAATTAAATAAGTAAATTAAACTTCTATTTGCTCAAAGTCAAAGAAGATCAAGATCGACTACAATTGGACAATATATATAACCATAAATTCAAAAATAAATTAAGTTTTATATATATATATATATATATATATATATATATATATATATATATATATATATATATATATATATATATATATATATGTGAATCGGATGCCTTGGAAACAAAATATAATCTTGTTGCTCAATGTAAAGAAAAAAGAATGAAGAACACAATGAACACAAGGATTGGTTAGTAACTGCTATTCGTTCCTTTATCTTCAAAACAAGATTACAAGTATACTGCATTATTCAATGATGAGAGACTAGTATGCTATTTATAATAAACCTAACATACTAAACTAATGGGCTTTTATCACAAATATCCATTACAAGTTAACTCAGGGTACAAGCTAACTTAACCAATTGGACATAACAAACAGGCCCAATTTGATGTTAACAATCCTAGCATCCTTCGACCCAATAGAGTTCGATCCAATATCTCACAAATCTCCACCTTGGAACAAACTCTATTATCAACTAACGAATTAGTTTTCTTCATGCAGCTTTATCAACTGCATACAGTGGAAAAACTTGCAACTAGGTAATGTCTTGGTGATCATATCAACAGCATTATGATCTGTCGAAACCTTCAGCAGTTGGACCTCTCCACGCTCGATTACCCCTCTAACGAAATCCAACCTCACATCTATGTGCTTGGTTCACTCATGATAGGCTGAATTCTTCGACAGGTGTATTGCACTTTGACTATCACATTTAACAGTGATAACTTCGCCTTGAATTTTCAGCTCCTTAGCCAAACCTTCAAGCCACAATGCTTCTTTCACAGCTTCAGTTAAAGCAATATATTCCGCTTCAGTGGTTGATAATGCAACAACCTTCTGAAGTGTTGCTTTCCAACTAATTGTTTTACCAAACAAAGTGAAAACATATCCAGAAATAGATTTTCTGGCATCCATACAACCTGCATAATCAGAGTCGACATATCCTTCGATCACTGCTTTACTATCTTCACCAAAAGCTCCACCATAAATTAAGACTCTGTTCAAAGACCCATTTATGTACCTTAGAATCCACTTCAATGCTTTCCAGTGAGCTTTTCCAGGATTCGCCATGTACCTGCTTACAAGTCTTACTGCATATGCTATGTCGGGTCTAGTACAAACCATAACATACATCAAAGAACCTACTATATTAGCATATGGGATGCTATTCATATAAGTTCTTTCAACCTCAGTACTGGGAAATTGATCAATACTCAACTTGAATTGAGGGTTTGTTGGAGTCACAACAGGCTTCGAATTCGACATACCAAACTTTTCGAGAATCTTTCTAAATATGCCTCTTGAGATAAGCATAATTTCGACTGCTTTCTATCTCTTCGAATGTCAATTCCAAGAATCCTGGAAGCTGCTCCTAGATCCTTCATTTCGAACTCCTTATTGAGTTCAACCTTCACCCTCAATACCTCTTCGACATTGTTACTTGCTATGAGAATATCATCAACATAAAGTAACAAAATAACAAATGAATTACCAGGACGAAATCTGAAGTAAACACAGTGGTCGAACTGACTTCTAACGAAACTTATGCGTGTCATGTATTTGTCGAATCTCATATTCCACTGTCGAGGAGATTGTTTCATCCCATATAAGGATCTATTCAACTTGCACACATAATCTTCCTTTCCCTTTTCGACATACCCTTCAGGTTGCCTCATCAGGATTGTTTCATCTAGATCACCATACAAGAACGCAGTCTTCACATCCATTTGTTCCAGTTCAAGATCGAACTGTACCACCATGGCAAGCGACATTCGAATGGACCTATGCTTCACAACAGGAGAAAACACATCATTGAAATCTATACCTTCTTTCTGAGTGAAACCCCTTGCAACCAACCAACCTTGCCTCGACAGTTTCCTCAACTTCATCAGCATCCTCTGCTTCTTTGATTTTATCTGGGATATGCAATTCAGCATCAACATGCTCCACCTCAACAGGAATCTCTACCTGTTCCAGCTCTTCGTCAGATACTTCTGCACTTCGACCAACATCATCTGTTTTCTTGAAAGCAATTTCAGCCTCATTGAAAACAACATCTCGACTGGTGATAATCCTTCTGTGACCTGACTCTAGGCACCATAGCCTATAAGCTTTGACTCCTTCAGGGTATCCCATGAACATGCATTTAAGAGCTCTAGGTTCGACCTTGTGTGAGCATAGGCTACGCAGCCAAATACTCTCAGTTTTTCGAGATTTGGTGGATGTCCCGACCAAACTTTATCAGGTGTCTTCATATCTAACGCAGTCGAAGGACATCTGTTTATCAGATATGTTGCTGTCGAAACAGCCTCAGCCCAAAACATCTTCTTTAATATAGCACTAGTCAACATGCATCTAACTCTCTCCAAGATGGTTCGATTAAACCTTTCAGTCAAACCATTTTGTTGAGGAGTGCCTGCAGTAGTTTTGTGCCTTGCAATACCAGAGGCAGCACAAAAGTTGTCGAATGCCTCATTGCAAAATTCAAGACCATTGTCTGTTCTCAACCTCTTGACCTTTCTGCTAGTTTGATTTTCGATCAGAGTCTTCCAACCTTTGAAATTCTCAAAAGTTTCATCCTTAGTCTTCTGAATGAATACCCATAACTTTCTAGAATAGTCATCTACAATGGATAGAAAATACATTGCTCCTGAATGTGATGGACACTTTGCAGGCCCCCAAAGATCAGCATGGATGTAATCAAGGGATCCATGTGTTCTTTGTTTGCCTTTGTTGAACTTCACTCTGCAAGATTTTCCAAGTACACAGGGTTCACAAAACTTCATCTTTTCGACTTTGTCTCCACCAATCAGATTTTGTTTCCCCAATTCGACCAGACCCCTTTCACTAACATGGCCTAATCTCATGTGCCAGATTTCTGTCTTCGACAAAGACTTAGTAGATGCGACATTTGTTGAACCACTTACTACTTCATCCTCAAGGGTATACAAGCCTTGTTTCTTCACGCCTCTCAAGACTTCCTTCGACCCCTTCATGACTCTTAGGATAATTTTCTCTCCTTGAAAAACATATCCTTTCTTGTCGAATTCACCAAGAGAAATCAAATTTCTCTTCAAATTAGGTACATATCTAACTTCAGCCAATAACCTTATTGACTCATCATGGAGTTTGAATCTCACAGATCCAACACCTGCAATCTTGCAAGCTTTGTTGTTTCCCAGCAATATAGATCCTCCATCTTGATCACATAATTCCTCGAACAAGTCTTTGTTTGGAGTCATGTGCCAAGTGCACCCTGAATCCATAATCCATTCCTTCGACGAGTTGCTGCTCAAAACCACAAGAACATCAGATGAGTCGAAATCATCTTGAACAATAGCTGCATTGCCATTATCCTTTCCTCCATGATCTTTCAGGCGTTCAGGGCACACTTTTCTTGTGTGACCCTCATTCTTACAATGATACCATCGAATACCAGATGCTTCACCACTGTAAAACTTCTGTTGACTTTTACCTTTCTTCTTGTCGAACTTATTGTCCTTTCGTAAGAATTTTCCTTTAACGGCTAAACCTTCACTAACCGTCGAAGGTTTATGCTCCTTTCGTTCGTTCAAGTCCTTCAAATACAAGGTTGATTGAACTTCTTCAAAGGTCAGGGACTCCCTTCCATACAAGAGAGTTTATTTAAAGTGAGCATGTGATCTGGGCAACGCGCACAACAGCAACAGCGTTTGATCTTCATCATCGATCTTCACATCAATATTTTCAAGATCAAGAATTAGCTTGTTGAACATATCCAACTGCTCTACCAACACTTTGTCTTCAGGTAGAGTCGATTCACCAACGATTTGGTCATGTACAAACTTTCAAGTTTCACCCATAACCCTGCCGCTTTCGTCTCCTTTGATACCTTTCGAAGAACCTTATCACCAAGGCTCAACAAAATTGCGCTCTAGGCCTTCTCTATCATTTTTGTCTTCTCGACTGCCGTTAAAGCTTCGTTCATGGCTGATTCTCCCTTCAACGCTTCCAAACAACCCTGTTGAACCAGTAGGGCTTTCATCTTCAAGTGCCACAGACCGAAATCGTTCACTCTGGTGAACTTTTCAATCTCATATTTTGTCGAAGGCATCTTCTCCACGCTCACCGCACCAATTTGTTGTGAATCGGATGCCTTGGAAACAAAATATAAACTTGTTGCTCAATGTAAGGAAAAAGGAATGAAAGAACACAACGAACACAAGGATTGGTTATTAACTGTTATTCTTTCCTTTATCTTCAAAACAAGATTACAAGTATACAAGAATAACAAATAACCCTTTCACCCTTTCACCCTAAATTAGGATTTGCATTATTCAATGATGAGAGACTAGTATGCTATTTATAATAAACCTAACATATTAAACTAATGGGATTTTATCACAAATACCCATTACAAGTTAACTTAGGGTACAAGCTAACTTAACCAATTGGACATAACAAACAGGCCCAATTTGATGCTAACAATCCTAGCATCCTTCGACCCAATAGAGTTCGATCCAATATCTCACAATATATATATATATATATATATATATATATATATATATATATATATATATATATATATATATATATATATATATATATATATATATACTAACTCTATTCATTCTATGTTTTTATATATTGAGTGCAATAAAGATTTAGTTATCTATAATAATTTTACTTTAATAAATGTAACTAATAAGTCTACTTTCAAGATTAGGTTTGTATAAAACATTAAAAGATATAGGCCCACCATTATTCGATGGTGAGAGCTAAAATTATTAGTTCCTTTTCATTAATCGGCTGAGTCATATTTTCTTCTCTTAGAGCCTTGGTGAAGAATGTGATTGGCCCAGTTTTTGAATTAAGAGAGCTTCAAACCTATTAATTGAGGTGTCAGTTTTTATAACGAGATCTTTTTAAAAACTTGAAAATATTACAACTAGGGCAGAAGTCAAGTTTTGTTTGAGCCATTTAAATGTTTGGTCATCACCGTTTTCCAATAAATATGACCCCGTTTGGCCAGATCCTTTGATGGGTTTGCCATCTTTCAAAATTTTTGTGAACTTTTGATTGAATCTCATAAGCCCCTAAAATCGTCAAACTCCTTTAACATTATTTTGTGTAGGCCACTATAAGACACTTGCGAACGTAAAAGGATCAATCTCCACACCTTCTATAAAAATAAAATTTTCCACATGTTCAACACGTATATCCACAAAGTTGCATTTATTTTTGTTTGCCTTAAGATCTAGCTAAAGAAAAATATCTAAACATAGGATACATAATGGAGGTGGTCCTCATAACTTGGAA
Organism: Vicia sativa; assembly: GCA_021764765.1. NCBI lineage: Eukaryota > Viridiplantae > Streptophyta > Magnoliopsida > Fabales > Fabaceae > Vicia > Vicia sativa. The sequence continues at coordinate 82,078,291 of CM038794.1, read as the reverse complement.
TATGCACCAATATATCATCAAAATCCATCATCATATATTTTCTCAAAAAAGTTTTAAAAGGCCATCTTGGGTGCGACATGAAAAGTACTCGTAATGAGGCCCATGGGTATAAAATGTCATCTTTTGCACATCTTCAATCATCATCTTCAATTGGTGATATCCAAATTTTGCTTATACTTTCCTAGTCACGTAAATAGGGAATTTATTAGAGACGATTACCTTGTTTAAAGCACATAGTCTAGACACATCTTCCACGGCCCAACTTTTTCTTCACCAATATCATAGAACATAAAAATTCAATTTGGCTAGGACATATCACCTCTGCTTTTAGAATCTTTATCAATTGATGTTCAATTTCATTCTTGTGGGGTTGAGGGTATAAGGATAACTATTTATAAAGTCCTCTCCCTTCTTAAGGTGAATATCATGATGTTGTCTCTCTGTCATGGGTAACCCACATGTAATTATGAACACTTTTGTATACCTTGTCAACAACTCTTTAATTTAACGGTGAAGAATAACAACATGTCTTCTGTGATGACAAAGAGAAATTAATAAATCCCATGCCATACTATAACCGAGTCTCCCTTACAGGTTTTGTAAAACCAACATATTATGTGTTTACTTACTTCACCTCACAACTCTACTCATCGGGGATCAATTAGAAAACACAACACCTTTTGTGCCTAATCCACCCACATGCCTTCAATTTAAGTCGATTGTGGCATTTCAAAAAAAATTTAATATCATCCAAGTGATTCAAAAAACATTAATGGTAGAAATCATATCTCTCAAATCCAACACCACCTTCTTGTAAACCCTCTAGGCCATTACCTTAAATCTGATCCCACTTTGACATTGAGAAGAGTACTTTCTTCTACTGGCCATCCCACAACTTTGACCAACTTGTTCAAAATCAAATTTTTATGCAACATGCCATTAGACTAACACTAACATTGGCATTTCCTGCAATTTTAACCTTAGTTTAACGCTATAAATGTTTTATTTCTCCATCATAACCGACCATCTCATTAATTGGCCCAAACTCATAATATTCAGCTTAATCCATTAATTGTATTCCTCTTATGTATTGGCCATATTTACTTTTTCCTATCCTCCTCCATCACATTCATCCTCAATCATCATCATACCAACTTATCAATTACAACATTGATGGCAAGGTCGTGAGCACTATTGCACCCCAAATTTTACCCTGCTATTTTTCTACTTGCATTGTATTTATATAAAAAACAGTCATTCACTCATTGCATATGCATCATTTCGTAGTATTTAAAATGATCAAAAGTCAGTCTAAATCGATATTTGCATCATTTTTAGTTATAAAATACCCGTTATTCCACTTCATTTATTTTTACCTCTTTACCTGTTTCTTGTATCATTTTAAATTATTTATATGTCGATGATACCGATATTACGGTTTTACAAACAGACTATTAAAAACGATTTGACACTATGCGAAAAATTAACGGGGAAAATATTTCAAGTTTTCATCTTTCACTCACTGTTTTATAAATTTACGTATCGCTTAAATCATAAAAATGTGCTCTCCCTAATTTTTTGGTACATTTCGAAGTCTCGTTTTTTAACTGTGAGCGTTTTAAAGTCGGGTATACTTTATTATTGTTTTATTTCGATTTAAACCATTTCAATAATTTTTCTTTAATTTACAAGACTCGTAGTTTATTTTAATGTGCTCATATTATTTTTTCGGATAATTTATTGTCCGAACTTTTACCATTTTTGACAATTTTAGGTGTCCAATTTTTATCTTCAAAAATAAAAACAAAAATACTATTGGGCTTGTTAATTTTTACCAAATCCATTTTTGAGGCCCATTTTATAAGAAGGGCATTTTAGGCATTAAAACGAAATTGTTTAACCTAATTTTTGTGTATATAATTCTATCAAAGCTACTGTTCACGGAGGCCAATTGGAAAAAGAGGAAACGGAACAAACACATTCAGCGGCTGATCAAAATCTGAAAACAAAGAAAAATAGAAACATAATACTTCCTCTTCATCCTTTCCTGTAGCCTCCGTTCACCTCCACGACCTTCACGGCTTCCTCACCATAAAAAAAAACAGCCTCCACTGTAACCCCAACCTTTCACTCTTTCTCCTTCTAAACAACACCATCCACTGTCTTGTTGTCTCTCCTTCACACCACCCAACCTCCGTTTCTGGTCCCTCAGCTCCTTCTCACAGAACACTCTCTCTTCTTCATACTCCGTCCGTCACTGTTCCAATCTCACCGCTACTCTCATCTCTCGACCGTCAATGTCTCTATTCACCTCTGTTCCATAACCGTATCCTTCACTCTCGCAAACCAACAACCATCAGCCGAACAACTCGCCACTAATCCTCTGTCTGTTATCTCAGCTCCAAACCTTCTCACTCACCACCGTAACTCACCTCAGAACAAACAACTCAACTGCCCACCTTCACCACCGACCCCAGCCGCTACTGCTACTGTCCCTGTTTCATCGTAATCTTCATCCTCTCCATATTCTGCAACAACAACTTTCTCAACAACCAGTACGCCCTGCATTTGTTTGTTCGCTCAAAATACTACCTACACCCAATACAGAACGATCTCAGCCGCTTTCGGTAAATTTTGATGTCGCCTTTTCCATTTTTAAACTATTAATTTTTTGCGATAACTCTGGTTTTGGTCAATTGAATTGAAGTTGTTTTACTGTGAACACATTGATAAACTAGTTGTGCATAATTCTGTTTCGTTTTGAGTTTATTCTATGTTGTAAATATGAAACAATTTGATAGGTTAGTGTGAGATCTAGTTTGCAAATGTGATAGTTTAATATGTTTGTCTGTGTTGTAATTCTGTCGTTTCTCTTTAGAAAGCCTAGATTTGTTTTCACAAGTAAACCATGGTCCTTTTGACAAGTCATCTTTTGGTTGGGTTAAATATTTATTTAGGTTCATATTCATGTTCATTTTTATGATACGTAATTCATTAAGTTTTGTTATACCAATTTTCTTTTTACTTTATCTATATTGCAGTAGATTTTGAGAATTTGAAGTTTGTCAAAATAATAGCAGAACTATATTTAAAACTGTTTCTATACAAAGGTTGAAATTGACATTTAAAAAAATTGCAAGGTTACTGTATATGTTTGGTTGATGAGATGTATGTTAATTAGATTCAACAAATTTTAGAATTTACCTTCTATTTTTTTTAAATCAATGTGTATCTGTCATTTTAAATTATAATTGATACTTTAAACTTATGTTTTGTTTGGTTATGAAGGATATGCTTTTCTCTAATCTAATTTTATTTATTTATTTTAGAATACAAATATTTGTTCATATTGTTACTAACTATGTTAATTTTAATGCAATTTCATTTATTTTTATTTCCCACTCATGCTACTAACACATTTGCTACTTGTGAAGATATCCAAAGAATCTGTCAAAAGCATTCACTTTCAATTCACATTTATACTCTCTCATTGGCATTTTGATTTCGAATTATCATTTCTATTAATTAGTTTGGTAATGTATTTATAAATCTATATAATACTTAATATTTTATTTTTATATTTAATATTGTAAACTTAATTATACCTAGTATTATTTTTATTCTTATATTTAGTATTTAGTATTGTAAATATATTATATACATACTATTATTATTATACTTTATTTATTAATTCATAAATAAGTTCGAATTACATTATAATAATCTCTTTCGTATATAAATTTCTTAGAATTAGCTTCTACAATCTATTCTAATTAATTTATTGTTTCCTTTTTAATTTATTTTCATCCCCATTCGAAAAACTGTATCCCAATCCCCTTGTTGCGTTGTAATTAATTTACCGCTTTCTATTTTATTTTACCGTTTAAACCCCATTTATAATCGATGTATCCCTCTCCCCAAAAAAACTTGTAATAAATATTTAACTATTTTTACTTTATTTAATTTAACTGTCACTTACACAAAACCAAAAAAATCTTTTTTTAAACTAATAATTGTAAATCATTTTTAACCTGTAAGTTGACAAAGCTTCGAACCGTCGCGATGATCACACATGCACACATGTACGCTTGATCCTGGGCCTTCTTACAGTGAGCCTATTTCGATTAATTGTTCCAATTAGTCGTTATAGTAGAGTAGCCCACTTTGCTAGTACACATGTAATTTAATTGTTTTATACTTAGGTTGGCCACCTTGTATGGGCTTTGTCGATTTTATTTTTTATTTATAATTATTTCGATCCTCTTCTCACCTCCATAAAGGTTCAATAGTAGGGAATAGGCTTGGCTATTCTCTCGAGATTGATCAAGTCTTTTGGCTTGATTGATCATAACCTGATTCTTTCTCCATTCACCAAGCATTTAAAACACTTTCAATAAAACTCGATCCAACGTCGAGTCTTCTTCTCAAACCTCGATCCAACGTCGAGTTGTTTTCAAAATGTTTTTCATAATAAACTTGGATGAGATTTGTTTAAATCGTTAGACGGTAGCCTAATGATTTAAACAAATTTGAAGTCTTTAGATTATTGGATGATAGCCCAATAAGATAAAATTTCTATCCATGTCAAAAAAAGCTTGAGCGGTATTTAATTAAATTGTTGGATGATAGCCCGACGATTTAATTGAATTGGAAGTCTTTAGGTTGTTGGATGATAGCCCAATAGACTAAATACTTCTATCCGCATTAAAATAGTGGAGTGACATTCGTTTAAATTTTTGGATGATAGCCCGACGATTTAATCGAATTTAAAGTCTTTAGATTGTTGGATGATAGCCCAATAATTTAAATATTTTATTTTCACTCGAAATACTTATTTCATAAGAAATTTTTGGGATGAGAGATGATTGGTTGAGCTCACTCGCTAATTTCAAGTATTCGAATCATTAGAATATAGCCTAATGTCTCAATACTTGTCATCCACAAATTAAAATCAATCCCAACTCATTCAAACTTGTATCGTGCGTTCAAGCACCTTTACTTTTAAACCCTTTTCAAGATTAGACATGATTCATTTATAATTGAGATGCTTCTTCCTCTATTCCCAAGGTTTTCGACTTCTCCACTTGAGTACTAGAGGTGTTCTCAAACCCTCCCTCATGTTGGTGCGTAGTCCTTTATTCTTTATCACACCTTGTGGACGTTAGATGAGTCTTCTCCTTTAAAAAATGATGACTTGTCTTCTCATTTAAAATCAATTAATAAACAATCATTTTCTAGCCGAACTACGGTGCTCTGACTTTTCCATTGCACGAGGGAGTACGTAGCCACTAAGTCTTACGACCAAAGTCGAGCAAAAAATAATAACCACATTTTCTCTCTCTTTCTTTCTCCTTTCAAAACCTTAGAAGATCGTAAAATTTTCACACTAACACACAACCACACTTTGAACTAAATGGGTACCATCGAGTACGATGGATGTGAGGGGTGCTAATACCTTCCCCTTGCATAACCTACTCCCGGACATGCATCTCTTAATTTCGTAGACCATCTTATCCATTTCTTTCGTGGGTTTTATTCGATATTTCCCCTTTCCTTCTTGGAATCAATAAATCTCGGTGGCTTCATTGTCATTTTCATTGTGTCGATATAATTATCGAGAATTTATATTTTTCGATAGTCCAATTCGACACACTTGAAATAGGGGCTCTTTATCATTCGTTCTTCAATATCTAGACTTGAAAGTTGAAGAATGGCACACTTGTGAGGATATAATTGTCATGGGTCCTAGTGAGATTTTAATTTTGAGATTGGCATGTTTCCCCCTAATCTAAATTTTACATCCAACTTTGTTGATTAGACTCAAACCCACTACTCAGGTTAGACTTGTAGGTAAACTCAACATGGATCCCTTAGGGCAATAGTCACGAATCCCATCTAGTCTCACATCTTCTCTTGTACTTGCGTTTCTACTACACAAGCAACACTTATAAACTTTGAGCATAAGGCTTCAAATACACCATCTAACATCTTCCACGAGTCCATGGACGAAATACCCACCAAATAGAGGTTTAGTTAATCAATATATTTGTGCAACTAATCATTCATTTTCCTTAACGTATTCCTCAACACTACCTTGTTGCCTTGAAAAAATAGAATGTTACTTTAATATTAAGACTCGTATATTAGACTCTGAAATTATGACAGACAATTGTAATATAACTGGTGACAACACCACATATGAGCTCTGGGGGTTCATTCTTTTTCCCTGATTGACATAACTCATTGAATGACTAACTTTTTTGTTTCTGAATCATCTTTTTGACATTTTTGTTTTCTATATGATTAAACCAATTATAACTTTCTGGATTCTCATACTTTATGGTCTCTAAGCTCTAAGTGGTTTAGATATTAGTATTTTTTTATCCATATTGCGGCATGTGCATGCATCTTAAGAATTTCAACCTTGATGGTTGAAGTTCTATCTTCCAATGTGTTCACCTTGTTATCTCTATTTTTCTTTAGAAATATTAATAATCCATAGTCCTTTGCTATCTTGTAACATATCTCGGATGTAAAAAAAATTGAAAGGTGCTAACATTTAAAATAGAAATATCCAAGAGTGATATGCCTTCTAAACAACCTTTTTTCCCTGGAAAGCTCACCTTTTCCACCTTATTAGTTTTCTTTATGTACCATCTTTGAATAGTAACTTATTAAATCCCCATATGTAACTCTATCATTAAGATATTTATCCATTAAAACAATTTCACTAAGATGTCACTTTATCATCCAAAAACAATACATTCTCTTGTATATGCACATGATTCTATTGTAACATTAATTCATTCTTTATAAATCTAAATGGTTGTGCACATGATTCTATTGCCAGATTGCTTTGATTCGATGGCAAATGTTGTTATATCCATTGTGAGTAAAGTTGCCGAATACTTAGTGGAACCTCTAATACGAGAGGGGAAATACTTATTTTGTGTCAACAATTTTATTAAGGAAATTGATAGTGAAAAAATGAGCTAGTATCTGAAAGAGATTATTTGATTGATAGAGTTAAACAAGTCAAACAAAAAGCTGAAGAAATTGAGAAACCAGTGGAGAAATGGTTGAGTGATGTGGAAAGTTTACTAAAAGAGGTGGATGATTTGGATCAACAGATGAAAAAGACAATAAAAGTTGCTTTCAAGGAAGGTTTCCAATGTGGAAACAATATTGTTTATGCAAGCAAATGGTAAATAAGAAGGAGGAAATGGGGAGATTCAAAGGCAAAAGTAATACTTTTCAACCATTTTCTCATCCCGCTCCTCTTCCTGGCATTCAATACGTGTCTTCAGAAAATTTCACTTATTTTGAATCAACTAAAAAGGCTACTGATCAACTCTTGAAGGCACTTCAAGATGAAAAAACCTACAAAATAGGAGTATATGGGATGGGTGGATCTGGGAAAACAACTCTTGTTACAGAAGTAGGAATGAAGGTTGAAGGAATGAAGAAGTTTGATAAGGCTATACTAATCACGATATCTCAAAATGTCAACATTAGAGCCATTCCAGAACAAATTGCAAATGCGTTAAACGTGAAACTGAACGAAGAAAATGAAGAGCACCGAGCTGAACGTTTGTGGTTGAACTTGAAACAAAATGGTCGACTTTTAATAATATTAGACGATTTATGGAGTGAGTTTAATTTGACGAGTATAGGGATTAAGTCATACAATGAAAGCATGGGAGCATGGAAGATCATTTTAACCACTCGTAATCAACATATATGTGATTTGATGGATTGTGAAAAGAAGATTCATATGGGACTCTTACATGAAGGAGAGTCTTGGGACTTGCTCCAAAAACATGCAAAAATTTATGACAAATTCTCTGAGTCATTAAATGGTGTGCCAATACAACTTTGTCGTGAATGTAAAGGACTACCCATAGCAATAAAAGTTGTGGGATCTTCGTTAAAAGGAAAATCTAAAGCTTCATGGAAGAAGGCATTTCGCAGTTTTAACCATCCACATTCCATTGAAGATCAAGTGGAAGGAGTGGGATATGCTTTTAAATGTCTTAAATTAAGCTATGATTATTTAGGAGATGAGAAGGCAAAAGCACTCTTCCTAATGTGTTCTATATTTCCAGAAGACTATGAAATCTCAATTGAGGATATTATTCGATATGCAATCGGGCTTGGTTTGGGTGATATGTTTTCATTAGAATCATCGAGGGATGATATTGAAGATAGCATAGGCAAACTTTTAGAAACATGTTTGCTGATGCATGTTGAGGAAAGCAAAAAACACGTGAAGATGCATGACATGGTTCGTGACACGGCCTTATGGATTGCAAAGAGATTTGAGAATAAAAATATTGACATACCATTTAGCAACATGGTAGAAGATGATGGTGTATTACATTGTTTTGCCATAGCCTCATGGTACCAAATGGGTGATCAATTTTATCATTCATTGCATGCTCCAAATCTTAAAATTTTACTGATTAATGGTTCTGTGGATTTATCACATGCAACATTTGAAGGTATAGAAGGGCTCCAGATACTTTCGATAATTAGTGATAAATATCATGTAGAATCGTTATCATTACCTCTGTCAATTCAACTTTTGACAAATCTTCGAACTCTTCGCTTGAATAACTGGGAGTTAGGTAACATTTCTTTCATATCAAATTTAACGAAACTAGAGATTCTCGACTTGCGAAAGTGTAGCTTCAATGAACTTCCTAATGACTTAGGAAATCTCAAAAGATTAAAGCTTCTAGATGTGTCATATTGTCATTTTGTTCAATCAGATAACTATAATGGGGCAATTGGTAGATGTTCACAATTGGAAGAGTTATATCTTTCAAAGTTGAAGCCGACATCGTACTATTCTCAGTGTGTTGAAAATATTATTACTCTTCCAAAGTTGGAAAGGTTTGATTGTCGTAGTCCCATCAGTTATTATGATTATCATCTTCAATCCTCAAGAATTTTACACGTACCCAACTTTGATAAATTAAAGTTGCCCACATCTAAAAGAAATATCCTTCAACTAGCTGAAACTGTTCATTTTGAAGATGATTCTGGAGGATTTAACAATGTTTTCCCTGACATGGTTAAACTCGTGGGAGGTATGAAATGTTTGAAATGTCTTCATCTTACAAATTTCTCAATGATAGAACATATCTTTGATTTACCCTCTGATTCTGAGGTTAATCTTTTGATTCCAAAGTTGGTGGAGTTAGTTTTGTTTAACGTACAAAGTTTGAAAGAATTGATTAGAGGCACACCTCTGCAAGTGCTATGTTTCTTTGAGAAATTAGAAACACTAGTTTTTGGGTGCTGCCATCAGTTGCACAACATATTCCCATCGGAGTGCAACTTACAAAATCTTACGGTCATCGAAATATATAATTGTAAGTTTGGTGAGTCACTCTTCTCAGTATGTAATGCTCAAAGTATGCATCAACTAGAAGAGCTTCATTTAGCGCATTGTGATGAGTTAAAGCATGTGATTGCCAATGCGGGAGAGAAAGTTTCTAATAGCCAAGTTGAATCCATTGAGGCTTTTCCCAAACAGAGTTCTCAGTTTATGATGCCTAGATTGAAGAAGCTTGTTATTAGATCATGCAAGAACTTAGTGTCAGTATTTCTAATCTGTAGTTTTGAAGAACAAACACTACTTGAAGAGCTTTATTTAGAGGATTGTGATGAGTTAAAGCATGTGATTGCCAATGCGGGAGAGAAAGTTTCTAATAGCCAAGTTGAATCCATTGAGGCTTTTCCCAAACAGAGTTCTCAGTTTACGATGCCTAGATTGAAGAAGCTTGTTATTAGATCATGCAAGAACTTAGTGTCGGTATTTCCAATCTGTAGTCTTGAAGAACAGACACTACTTGAAGAAATATCCATACTAGATGCTCCTAGTCTAAAATATGTATTTGGTGAATGTGATCACCAACATCACTCATCTCACCAATTCCAAAACCAAAACACCCATCCTGATTTAAACTATCTAACACTCTACGATCTTGAAAGTCTGGTTGGCATATGTCCTGAAAACAATCGTGCAAAGTGGCCATCTTTAAAAGTTCTAATTGTGAAGAGTTGTCCAAAATTGAGTGCATCATTAGCTGCGATGACCAGTTCTAAGGTAGGAGAAGTACCTTATCCTCTTTATGAGATGCAAAAATTTTATGAACCCAATTCTCTAAATTATGCATTTAATGACTTTTTATTATTTCTGCAGATACAAACTTTGGATTTAGAAGGTTTTTCAGAACTGAGTCTGATATCAAAGGTGGGTCCTACTCCAAGTAATATTCTAAATCTGCAATGTCTTGGAAGCTTACAGGTTGGTAAATGTGAAAACTTGAAATCTCTATTCTCGATGGAGATGCATAGAAGCTTACCAGAGTTAGACTTCATTAGAATATATGATTGCAGTCAACTGGAACAAATAGTTTTAGAAAATGAAGAACTTGTAAAGCTAAGTAATGCTGAAGTTTATTTTCCAAAGCTAAGATATATAAACATCACCGGTTGTGACAAATTGAAAAGTCTTTTCTCTGTTGCTATGGCAAGAATGCTTCCCAAGTTGACAAGTCTAACTATAATGTATGCTGTTGAACTGGAAGAAGTTTTTAAACATGGAAATGGAGACAATACTCACACTGATACAGAAATTGTTCTTCGAAACTTAGAAAGTATCAGGCTAGATAGTCTTCCTTCTTTTGTTGATATTTGCAAAGATGTTAAGTTCAAGATGCCAAAACTTCTACATCCCTGTGTATCCTCGTGCCCCAAAATTGTTCCATATTTGGAGGAATTCAAAAGAAACACATAGAGATTATGATTTGGATTTATCTTAAGCATTGGTAAATAAAAAACTCATGACGGTAAGTTTTAGAGTAAATAAATTAAGTACCTTGTATTTTCAAGGAAATGATGTTTAGATTAAAACTTTTGAAAATAGAGTTCATAAGTCCTTTATTTACTTTGAAAAATTCAATTTTAAAAAAATAATAATAAAAAATATCTGAATAAATCATTGTCATTTATTTGTGCAGACAGAAGAACTTTTGGGTTCGAAAGATATCAAGAATGCTTCCAACTCCGAATCAGATTCTAAATCACCAATGTCTTCAGTAATTAAAAATCTGATTTCTCAATGTACATACATAGTAGCCTCTCTTAAAATATACTATTGCCAACAATTGTAATAAATAGTTCTACAAAATGAAGAGCTTGTAAAACATCTTAATGCTTAAGTGTGATTTCCAAAAATAAAACATATAAAGATTCACAATTTCCACAAAATGAAAATTCTTTTCTTCTGTCGTATATCTACTCCTCCCTCCATGTACATAGAGCCTATACCTAGATATATTTTTGTATTCTCTCTTTCAACGTAAAATATTTGATTATATAATTAACTTGATCATCGTAGTTTATTTAAAATGGCTCAGAGAGTATTTAATTATATTTTAATATAATTAGTTTAATTAGAATTATTAATTTAAGATTTTATATTAGTTGGTATTTTAGTTTAATTGCTATTGAATTGGGCTTCCACTAGTATTTGGATATTTTAGATAATATCCCATTAATATTATTATAAATGTGAGTGTCTTTGACACATTTGGAGATATGAATCAAATGAAAAATTGTCTTTTATCTTCCTTTATATTATTTAATTTTTTTTTATTCTTCCCCTTTCTTAGCATACACCCTAGTTTAGAACCTTGATAGAAATTGCTTTCTATCAATCGGTGCTTTCATTTTCAATCTCACTTTCCGCTTTAAATCATGAGAATATTATTGTTTGATGGGGAAAATGAGGCCTATTGATGAATTCTTTGTTTTGAGAAATTTTTCAAGGAGCATGGAACACCTGAGTCATTGAAGGTGTTGAAAGTTGTTGGAGCTATGAGAGGTTCTGCTCTAAAATGGTGGCTATGGTGGTCTCGTGTTCATCGTAGATATAGTTGGGATACATTTACAACAACTTTATTATGGAGATTTAAACAGGAATAAAGAGAAATTTTACTAAAACAAGAGGATGAGCCAGATCTGAAATCATCTTTTGTATCAATGGAGTCCATAAATCTACAAGTTGTTGAAGATGATGGAGCAGAAGAACCAAATCTGAGGCTACCTCACGATGAAGAAATAGGTGGTGATTTCACCATTTCTTATAACTCCAATTCCTGCAAAACTATGGTCTATGACACCACAACCTTTCCCATATATTCTTCACACTCTGTTTTCAAAAGACTTATTTTAGCACCATTGTATCGTTACCAAAGAAGAAGATTGTGAAAAGCTTCTCGACACATCCGCTAGCAACAACAGTCTCTAATAAACCTTCAGTACTGTTGCCACCCTTGAAACCACAGGACATAACTTCATCCCATTCACCACCGTTGAAACCCATTCCAAAACCTTCCAAGTCCGGCATTCAACACTTCTTCGATCGCCGCACAATCCAACAATCTTAGAAACAACAAGCTAACAACTCAACCTCTCAGGTTGAATTCGTTTCTCTCCCACCACCGGCAAAACCCAACGACGGGAAGGCTCCACCAAATATGTGGCTCCATGATGATGTTGATTTTACGATTCCGCCAAAGCCACCAGATCCTAATTTAATAAATGAGAATGATGAATTTGATGAGCAATCCAATAGTGCAAGAAACATGTTTGATCAAATTCCTAAGAGGGACTACAGTTTCCCCTTTCTTCCTAGCAAAGTTGCTATCACATTAAATACTAGTGTGATGCATACTGAAACTCTCACTGATTTCACTACAAGTTTCACTTTTACTATTGATAAAGTGAATGATACTTCCTATGGTGATGGATTTGTGTTTTATATTGCTCCATTAGGTTAGCAGATTCCACCTAATTCAGCTAGTGGTGTTTTTGGTCTTTTTAATACTACTACTAATAGTAACGCTCTTATGAATTATGTTGTTGCTGTTGATATTGATACTTTTGTTAGGGCTACGGATCCACCAATGAGACATGTTGGTATTGATGATAATTCATTGACTTTTGTTGCTTTTGAAAAATTTGATATTGATGATAATCTTGGTAAGATTTGTTATGTTTTGATTGATTATAGTTCTGATAAGAAGATTTTGAAAGTGTTTTGGTCTTTTTATGGAAGGATTATTAAAGCTTGGTTGGAAATAGGTTCTTTTGATTCCGCGGTTGCGGTGGTTGAGGAGATGGAGAAGGACGGAGTGAAAACTGATTTGATCACGTTTAATACTTTGCTTGAGGGGTTGTATTCAAAGGGTCGTTTTGAGGATGGTGAGAAACTGTGGGGGAAATTGGGTGAGAAGAATGTTGTGCCTAATATCAGGACTTACATTGCAAGGTTGTTGGGATTGGCTATGATGAAGAAAACTAGTGAAGTTGTTGAGTTTTATGAGGAAATGGTGAAAAAGGGTGTCAAGCCTGATACTTTTATCTTCCATGCTTTGATCAAAGGTTTTGCAAATGAAGGGAACTTGGATGAAGCTAAGAAGTGGTTTGGTGAGATTGGAAAATCCGAGTCTGACCCTGATAAGGCCACTTATTCTATAATTATTCCTTTTCTTTGTGAGAAGGGTGATTTTAAAATAGTACTTGAGATGGTTAAGAAGATATTCTACACTCATTGTCGTGTTGAAGCCATCATTACTGCAAGTTATGATTGACAAACTTTAGATTTGGAAGACATCATCCGTTTAAGCAATGAGATCCCGGAGTTATTTTAGAACCTTGAGGACAAGGTTCAAGTGAACTCTTTGGTAATGATGGAGAGTATTTAATTATATTTTAATATAATTAGTTTAATTAGAATTATTAATTTAAGATTTTATATTAGTTTGTATTTTAGTTTAATTGTTATTGAATTGGACTTCCACTAGTATTTGGGTATTTTAGATAATTGCTCATTAATATTTATTATAAATATAAGTGTCTTTGACACATTCGGTATATGAATCAAATGAAAATTATCTTTTATCTTCCTTTACTTTATTTAATTATTTTTATTGTTCTTCCTCTTTCTTAACATAAACCCCAGTTTAGGATCTTGATAGAAATTGCTTCCTATCACTTAGTCACTGAAAGCAAAAGAGAAATGGCTTAGTGACAATAAATTCCAATTCCTTCCAATGTTAAGGCAATAAATTAGGTGAAAATAAAGTGATAGTTTTGTAACTAAAAAATATACAAAAAATAAAGTGATAAATCATTGAATTTGTATTTGTATGTTGCTAATTGCAATAATAAGTGTAATTATAGGTGCAACAAGATGTTTTATGTATTTGAGAGAAAAAAAATAGAGAAAATGCATATTTATTCACTTTGACAACTTGTTTTTAACTAAAAGCATAACATTGTTTTTAACATCAACATGAGAACTTAATTTCCTATTTGTTAAACATCTATCAATTATGCTACCTATGATCTTGTCTTTCAAATTAGAATCTACTATCTTTTGAGAGAAAACTCGGCCAATTCTTTCTCTACAAAATTCGTAGATTTTTTTGGCACATATATCTTTAGAAATTGTCTCTTCCAACCTTTCATCCTAGTTTCCTTGATAAACCACGAATTTTTATCATTCCATATACAATCCAATTTTTTTTTCAAATGATCTTGAATTGGTCACAACCAAAAAACATGTGGTTTAGTGTTTTCACTAACTAAGGAAATCCATCAAAACCTATGATGAATTTCTACCAATCTTGATAAACAAGATTGATATCACCACACAATAACAATGAACAATCAAAGAAAGAAAAAGAGGAAAAAATTAATTTCTGCAAAGTTTCTCTCTACCCACAAACTATGGAAAAACTTTATTATTTACTTTGCAATTGCAAAATACTTTGAATGAATTGATTACATTAATAGGGGTTACTCCCTCTATTATAGATTTAGGTAAGCTTGTTCCCTAAGCTAAATCAAATATATTCTATTTTAGATTTAAATCAAATATATCCTAATCTAAAATAAAATATATGTGTAACAAACTGTTTCCACACTCCTAAATCAAATCAAATCAAATATTTTAGACACAACGAATTACTTTCAACACACCACCTAATTTATTGTACCTAAGCTATCTATATTCATCACAGCTCTTAGTCTTCGAAATACTCCGACCTGCACAACCTTCGCCATGATTTGATTATATGTTCTGCAGTGTTCCAAATTCATCTTCCCATTAGTTACCTGGTCTCGAAGATAGTGGAACCTCATTTCAACGTGCTTGCTTCGACCATGAGCTATAGGGTAATTGCTCCATGATCTTTACCTATAATTTCTTTGACCAAGTTCACCATCCAAGTTACTTGACATGCACAAACAGAAGCAGCTGTGTATTCTGCTTTGCATGATGATAATGCCACAACTGGTTCCTTTCTCGAATTCCAAGCAACTGGTGCACCACATAACATAAACACATATCCTACTGTGGATTTTCGACCCTCAACATCACTACACCAACTCGAATCTGTGTACCCCACTAACATGCATTATTTTCCTTTATCAGCTGCTAAAAATAAAATGCCATAGTCAAGAGTTCCTTTCAAATACCTCGATATCGTCTTTGTTGCTGCTTGGTGTGATACCTTTGGCTTCTGGATGAATCTACTCACCTTACCCACAATGTATGCTAAGTCAGGCCTCGTATGACAAAGGTATCTTAAGGACACAATAATTCTTCTATATTGGGTTGGGTCGACTTTATCTTCCTCTAAGTCTTTCGAAAGTTGTAGTCTTGGCTCTACAGGTATCGAAGTCGAGTTACATTCTTCCATCTCAAATCTCTTGAGAATTTCACCTGAATATCTTTTTTGATGCATCATCAAACCTTTACTAGTCTTGTAGAATTCAATGCCATGGAAATGTGAAATATCATCCAGATCAGACATTTCGAATTCCTTGGTGAGATCACATTTAAAGTCTTCAATCTCCTTCTTGCAGCTACCTGTTATTAACAAGTCATCGACATAGAGACATAGTATAAGCAATTCACTATTGCTTCTTCTTACATAAACTCCATGTTCGTTGTGCACTTCACAAACTTTCCCTTAGAAAATTATCAATCTTATTATTCCAAGCTCTTGGAGCTTGTTTCAATCCATACATGGTTTTATGAAGCATGTACACCTTTCTTTCTTCGTTATGTTTCACAAACCCAACTAGTTATTTAACATAAACTTCTTCGTCTAAGGGTTCATTCAAGAATGCACACTTCACGTCCATCTGACATATGTGCCAACTATTTGTTTTTGCTAAACCAACAAACAACCAAATTGTTTCGATCCTAGCCACAGGTGCAAAAACCTCATCGAAGTCAATTCCTTCTTTTTGGAGAAATCCTTTTGCCACTAGCCTTGCTTTGTGTCGAGTTACTTCCCCTTTAGGATTCATCTTCACTTTGTGTACCCACTTGACATCAATTTCCTTCTTGCCTTGAGGAAATTCGACAAGTGACCAAGCGTTGTTGTCTTCGATGGATTTCACTTATTCGTTCATTGCTTTCACCCACTTCGAATCTTTCAATGCTTCATCTGCATTGACAGGTTCGACATTTGCATAGAAAGCATAATGTACCAGCTCACCTTCGTTATCAACCACATCATCTAATGTAACCACACAATCTTGCAATCTTGCAAGCATGCATCTTGTTCTCTGAGGTCCGTTTGTACTTGTACATGGTTGATCTATAACTGTTGGCTCCTCTTGTCAAACTTCTCTTTCGACTTGAGTTTTTGGTTCTTCAAGCAAGATTCTCACTGAATCTTTCTTGACATTTTGAGTCCAATCCCATTCTTTCAGCTCATCTATGATCGCGTCCCTGCTGATTACAATTTTCTTGTTCACTGGGTCGAACAACTTGTAACCTCCAGTTGAGTGATATCCAAGTAGAATAAATTGAGTCGACTTGCCATCAAGTTTTCTTCTCAATTGATCTAGCACATGTCTATGTACAATAGATCCAAATACCTTCAGATGACTCAAACTAGGTTTTACACCAGACCAACACTCTTCTGGAATAATTCCTTCTAACTTCTTTGTTGGACATCTGTTCAAAATATAATTTGTAGTAGACACAACTTCACCCCAAAATCTTTAGGTAAATTCTTGCCTTTAAACATACTTCGAATCATATTCATGATGGTTTGATTCTTCCTTTCTGCAGTACCATTATGCTGTGGAGTGTAGGGTGGAACCTGTAACACCCCTTCTAATTACCCGCATTTTATAATTTAATAATCAGAGTATATAACACATATCAAGAGGCATCACGATTTTAATATAATTCAAAATTATAACCAAACAGTTGTCATGCTTTCACTGAAGAAAATCATTAAATAAACAGACTTAAGGTTATGTTTAACAGCAGAAATGAAACATAACAAATCCTGGATACATCATCCATATATATTCCAGAAAATAAATCAAAACATAATTCAAAACCATTAAGGATATCCACTAAAGGATTTCAAAACAAACGTTTCCCCAGTGTTACATCTACCAGAGCACGACACTGACACACAGATTAACTAACTGACTCAACTCTAGAGCTATCCTCACCGATTCCAAGCAGCTAATCACTTAAAATCTGAAATCATTAAAGTAAGGGTGAGATCTCTATTCAATATAAAATGCATTATACGTTTTTAAATACAACGGAATAATTCAATACGTTAGTCCATTATCCAAATATATAATCACAGTTCAGTTCACAATTTCATCTCACACAATGAACATGTAATATAACAATCAATGGGAATTGCCACACTGGAAACCATCCTAACATGTTACAATCCCATATGCAATGCAGACTCTATGCATGTGGTACCAAACGTGAACCGAGTTCACCCTTTGTTCCGTCACACTCGGAAAACAGCGGAAATCCATGATTCACCCATAACCACTGGGTCAAGAATCTAGCCTCACTACCTCTAAATCCTGGTAAGTTTATTGGCTCTGCAAGTTCACTTCCGCACAATGGGAATGAACCACAAACAATGCTTATGCATGCATCATAAAAGCATGCAACATCAATTCACAGATTATGATCTCAACATAATTCACATAATGCCAATCACCAGTGTATCACATTCAATCATAATGAATATCAAATACAACATTGTAAGCATTATTACTCATTCATCAAATCAGGCAATTCAACCCCATTTCCCATCGTCCTCAGCTATCCACCTTTTTAAAAATCGGAAGCTCGACTATTTTTAAAATAATTTTAGAAAAATAATATTTTTCTCTTTTTAAAAGATAGTATTTTTAATTTAAGAAATAATGCCGAAAACGGCACTCGAATCGGAGTTACGGTTTAGAAAATATGAATTTTTGAAGTTTAAGTATTTTTGAACTCAATACAGTGGAACCCGGTTCCTACCCTGGTACAATCCGGTTCCCACTTTTGAAAAAGCCCGAATTTTGTATGGGAACCCAGTTCCTACCCTACTGGGAACCGGTTCCCACGTACAAGTATGCCCAATTTTGAAAGTTTTACACTGGGAACTCGGTTCCTTCCCACTGGGAACCGGTTCCCACGTACAAGTATGCCCAATTTTGAAAGTTTTACACTGGGAACTCGGTTCCTTCCCACTGGGAACCGGTTCCCACGACCTGCAGAAACAAAAACTGCTATTTTGACAGCATTTACCCATTCCAAATCACTTCCAAATATTCCCATACGAATTGCAACATAAGGAACACTAAAATACATCCATTTTACACCATTATAACATCAAACAACATTATTTCATCATTCCTATTTTTTATTTGACACACTAATGGTTTCCGACCTACAATCCGACACAAATAGGGTTTAATCCTACAAACCTATATTGCTCCAAATCGAATTTCCTAACGCACCAATTATCCATTTTATTCCCAAACCCATAAGGCATTAAACCGAATGAAATCACCCTTACCTCGATGATCTCGATTTCGGCTGGCTTTTCCTCTCTTCACTTCTCTTCTCCAATTCTACGTGAAATAACTTTTTTCAAAAAGACCTTCTTTCCTTCCTTTTCTTTTTATAATCCTTTTAATACTCCTTTTATTTATTCCAATAAAATAAATAATTAGTAACTAGTAGAGTACTTTACCACTCACACCTCTACTTACTCCTCACACCACCAACTCTTCTTTTTAATTAAATAATCCAATTAAATCCAAAAATATAAATAATCAAGCCTTTAATTAATTAAATAATTAAATTCCTAATAATCTAACATTTGAATTAATTCGGGGTGTCACAACACCACCTCATGCACAATACCTTCTTTTTCACATAACTTGTCGAAGTCTTTCGACACATACTCTCCACCACCATCAGTTCTCAAACCTTTGAGCTTTCGACCACTTTGCCTTTCAACCATAGATTTAAACTTGGTAAATACCTCAATCACTTCACTTTTCTTCTTGATCAGGTAGGTCCATAGTTTTTGACTGATATCATCGATGAATGTGACAAAGTATTTATTACCTCCAAAATCCACCTAGATTGGTCCACATACATCAGAGTATATGACTTCGAGAACAACCTTCGACTTGCTTCCTGCATCCTTGCTAAAGCTATTCTTGTGTTGTTTTGCTTGCACACATTCTTCACACACTTCGTTTGGAATGTCAATTTCTGGAAATTCTGAAACCATATTCTTCCTTTTAAAATATCTGATGTTTCTGAAGTTGAGATGGCCTATTCGATAGTGCCATATTCATTCTTCTCTACTAGCTACAGTCGAAGGGAACTTGTGCTCCATCACATTTAGTTCGATCTTGAAGGTTCTATTCTGGGACATAGGTGTAACACCCTGAATTTGTTTTATTATTTAATTAAATTATATAAGGAATTATTTATATGAATTGTCGAAGTAGGGATTTATCGGCATTATTATAACAGGCGTGTTGGATTGATATGTTGATTGGAACTATTAACCTTAAAGTCAGATTATTTAATCGTCGAACTGGAGAATGATTATTAGAAATAATAATTGATTATTAGAATAATATTTAATTAGTTGGGCTCATTTGTATGTGAGGAACAGCAAATGTGGAGGTGTTAATTAGTTGTCCCATTAGATCAAATAATAATATTATTATTATATTGATAATTGAAAAATTAGAAAGGAAGTAGCAGTAAAAGATAATAAGGGTTTGTGAAAAGAAAGAAAAGAAAGATTGTACGTGAGGAGAAGAGGAAGAGGAGAAAGCTTTTAGGGCTTTGGAGGTTATCCGCCATAAGAGGAATTGTAGACCAGAATGCCAAATCAGAATTTGACCGAAAAATTATTGAGAGACCGTCAATCCAAGGTAAGGGTGAGGTTCAATCTCTATAACCGAATTTATGATAAATTGTATGTGGGATTAGGATGTATGATTTTTCCCATGGAAATAGATCGTGTTTATGTCTTATTGTACAAAGATTCAACCCTGACATCCAAAAAAATGTGCCAATCATCCTCTTCATAACTCTCATAGAACGGGCAATCTGCCTCACATATGACATGACATTGACAGAGGCAAACTCTCCACAAAAAGTGAATCGCCCGAGGAGGGACTTTTATGTTCCACAAATTTTTCCACTTAGCCTCTACATCCGAGGGAGAAGGCCATGTGTTAGCCTTTCCCTATAACCTGTACCCAAAATGCACACTATAGTTACCACTTTTCTCCTCACACCAAACAAGCTTGTCTTCTGTAACATTAACAACCAACGAGACTTGAAGAATTTTTTCCACAGCTATATAATTAAACTAGTTCCGTAAAACACTTATATTCCACTACTTGACGTTATGAAGCATGAGATTATTAAAGGTAATATTACATACATTGTAACACGGTAGGAGAACTGACTTGTTTATTTTGCATTTGGTTGCAAATTTTGCGGATAGCAAGAGTCGCCACCGACTTTTCTTTTATCCAATTAAGGGAAGGCGAAAAGAACAGGAAAAGACCTTCGTTAGATTCTGAGTACAGGAGGCAGTTATGAAAAGGGAAGGTATTAACACCCTCTCCATCCGTAGTTATCTACGGGCTCTTAATTGCTTAGCTCACTTTAAATTTCTTTTTGTGTGTGTTTGAAAAGATTTTTGAAAAGACATTTCACTTTGACTTCGTAATGATTCACGCTGGAATGTATACGGAGTGTTTGGAAATATTTTGTTTTGAAAAAGACTTTGTAATGATTCACGCTGGAATGTATACAAAGCGCTTTGAAAATGTTTTTTTGAAAGTGTGAGGTGTAAAAAGAGTGTTTTGATTGAGCAAGACAAAGAGACTTAATACCTACTCAGAACGGTTGTTTCTGTGTTATTTTGCTTTCCTTTAGAATAAGACTATCCATACCATTGATTGATAGGTAATCTTATTCGTTGGATGTGAAAGGGACATTCGAAGGGACATCAGATGGTCATAGAAGGCAACTTGTAGGGATACCTTAGCAATTTGTAGTGACAATCATCATTTTTCGTAGGCAACAACGAGGGACTAGATCATGTATTCATAGGCAACATCGAGGGACTATGATCTTTTAAGTCGAAGGAACTATGATGGCATATTGTAAGCAGTTGTGCTAAGATATTCCCAAGATCGAGGGACTTGACCATTATTCGTAAGGCAGCGAGAGAGGATACCCTCAGGTGGGTGCATGTGTGAAAGATGTGTTGTATTGAGATATTTTATCTTATGATTAGAAGTGATCTACGTTGTTTTTAATCTTGCCATACACGCCTAATTACTAGCAGTTAATAGGTGCAGAAAATAAATTGCGGAAATATAAAGGTCCTACGCTATTACATGGCTTTGGGGCAGATACATAATAGCGGGTGCAGAAAGTAAAAGCAGAAGTATAAATCTACGCTATTACATTAAAACGAACTTGCAACCTATACATCCTTTCTAGAATTTAAATGCAAAAGAAATAAAAGGAATGAAACTAAATCCTAATAATTTTGGTGTTTTGAAAATTACTGTTAATGTGAGAAAAAAAACCTAATTCTAATTGATTTTAATTAAAAAGGATTTAATGAATATTAACCTAAATTAAGCTAATTAAATTAATTAATTAAAAAAAGCATGGAGGAAATTAATTTTGAAATTATCTAATTAACCTAATTATTTAACCTAATTACTAAGTTAATTAAATTACTTTAGCATAAAATAAATAAAACCAAGAAAATCGAGCTTCGACAGAGCCGCCGTGGCCGACCTTGGAGTGGCGCCGTGGGCATCTAGAAACTGGAGTTTCTGGTGGAAATCCTGCTAAGCGTGTCCAAAAGCTATGGCTTCGCTGAAAGGGTCCGTGTGGAGCTTTAGAGATTCGTTGTTGGGACATCCGTGTCGGAGCTCGAGGATCCAGGCTGAAACAACCAGAAGCTAGAGCTTCTGGGAGATCTGGTGTTGGAAGGATCCGTGTCGGAGCTTTTGGAGATTCTGGATCTGGACGCCCGTAAGTCGGAGCTTGGAGACTCTACATCGTGAAGGATCCAAGGGGCTTTTGGAGGCTGGGAAGTCCGGTGGAGCTTCTAGTGTCGGACATGCGTAAGTGGAGCTTCTGGAGGTGTTCCTTCTGGAGACTCTGAAACCTGTGTTAAAAACAATGAAAACAAACAGCAAAAGATGTGGTTTGAACCCACGACCTGAGGGATAGAGAGAGACATAGCGTGCGCAAGGTAAACTGTAACGCCTGTTTTAGTTAATATTATATATTATATTAATATTTTCGAGTTACCGATCGATATTTACTTTACGACGAGAATAATTATAGTAATTGATATATCTATTAAATATATTTGGCGATGTTTCGTTCGGTCCGGTTTTTATTCCGTTCGATTCGGTAAAATATTATTCGGACCGATATTTAATTCCTCGGAATTATTTTAATTAATTGAATTAATAATATTAGTAAGTTAGGGGTGTAGGGAGAAATTTTTGGGGATTGGGTTTTCACCCTTGGATTACTAGTAGAAACAACCTTATAAAACCATTCCTTCCCCCTTTTCTTTTCATTTTCCTACACCAAGCAAACATAGAAACATGGTGGAAAAGAGAGGGTTTTGAGACGAAGAAGAAGAGGAGCAAGAACAAGCATGAAGTTGGGATTGTGTTGAGCATCTTGTAATCAACCAACCTAGAGGTAAGGGGTTTGATTTCTATCTCATATAGCTAGGGTTTGATAGTGATAGTTTGGATTGGGGAAAAATTGATAGTTGGTTTATAGGGTTTGGTTGGTTGATTGTTGAAATGTTTAGAAAAGTTGAATTAGGAGTAGGGATTATGGGTATGTTGTTAGTAGTATTGTAATATGAAGTTATGGAAATGGAAATGGAAAAGAAAAAGTTTATCAGTAAAATAGAAAACCAGAAAAAATGATAAACAGTAAAACGCACGAAAAGGAAGAAGAAGTGGATGGCTGGTGTGCTAGGGGGGAGGCGCCCACCTCCATGTGTGGGGCGACCATCCCCCAAGGTGAGGCACCCGCCTCCTCTTCACTTGGGACCAAGGGACGTGCGTCCCTACTGCTGGCTAGGAGGAATGGAAAATTTTCTGTAAAACGTGGTTTTTCTGTTTTCTCAAAACACAATTTTTTGTTTTCTGTCAAAAATATTTCTCCTGCATAATTTATGAGAATTGGCTTCTGTTTGTTTAAATAATTCCAATTTCACCTATTAGAAATTTATATCCATAAAATACAATTAGGACATAAGATAGCCGATTATAGTTAGAACCCAATTATGTTTTGATTTTCCGATTTCGGTAAATTCGACGACGGAGCAAGTTGCCCCGAATTCAACAAAAATTGACGTGCTAGCTAAGTTCGACGTGTAGAACGTCGTGGTGAGGTTAGTTTTTCGAAAGTAAGAGTTTTTAAGAGATGATCCGAAATAGGCCAAATTACGGTTAAATTGAATCAGATTCGTTTTAGTAGATTTAAGGCACGTATGGACAATTCGATTTCGAAGTTGACGATTATGATTAATGCCAGTTATTAGGAATGGATTTCGCGACGATTATAGGTGTTTGACTATTTTTCCGTTTTTGGAATTTGGTGAATTAATTGATAATGATGCGGTGTGAATAAACATAATGTTTGCGACGGTGTATTTACTTATGAATACTTGTTGATATGCGATGCGATGCTATATGTCTTTGTACATGATGATGTGATGATTATATTGATGTTGTTAATAAATGCCTCCGATTTGTGAATGCATGATTTTTGATGATGATGAATTGTTTGGTGATGTTTTGCATAATGCAAATATGATGCGATGATATATTTATCTTGATGTGGATAAATTATGGTGGTGTGGGCTTTATGCCAATTTTGATGAGCGATGATGATGTTTTTGTGTTGTGTTGTTTTATTATCGAGTCACATACATTGCATTGGCGACGAGGGCTTTTATGCCAAGCGACGGGGCTTTTATGCCAAGCGTTCCTAATTATGGAAAAAGCAACGGGTACCACATGCATAACATAGTCGTGTCTCATGGAGTCGCTTATGTTTATGTTTGAGTTGTTTGGCGTTGGGTTTTTAATTGATTGACGATGTTGAATTTTGATGATATATGATGCTTTGTTTGGTGATGATCTTTATGATGAACATGAAATGAATATAACTTGATATTTTCATGATAACTAGGCGATGAATATAAGTGATGAGTTTTGCGATGATTTAACTTGATGAAATGCTTAATGCAAATATGATGTGATGATGTTTGTGACGATGGGATTTTATGCCGAAAAGAGACGATGGGCTTTAGCCAATTGGTGATGATTTTATTTATGTTGTTTATGTTATTAGCATTGTTTGTTGTTGTTGTTTATTGTTTATGTGTTGTTGCGATGGTTTATGCCGATAAGGTTATGGAGATAAAGTGTAGATTATACACATTAGAATGACGATTAAAGTAAGTGAGTTTTGGATATGTGTTGGAATTGCATTTATTAATCTATATCCTTTTCGAAACTATATATATATATATATATATATATATATATATATTTTATCATGCCTTTAATTATATGTTTTGGAGTATCTCACCTTTACTTGTTTCGTTACCTTTATATTGGTAACGGTGTTATGAAGACGGAGATTATAGTTGCTATTAGTTGAGTCATGTCACCGATACGTAGCACCCGGGGGGAATATTTATGTTGTCATTGTTGTTGTTCCTTTGTTGTTTTCCTTTTGTAAAGAAGAATCATACTTTATGAAAACATGATTTTGATGAGGAAGTTTAAAAAAGAAGATGTTTTGATTGTTAAGAATCAATTTAGGATTTCCGATGATGCTATGTATCCGAGATTTTTACTTTAAAACAAACTGTTTAAAGTGAGTTGATTTTGAAGGTGTGACGCCTCAGTATTTAATTTATGAAATTTTAATTTACTATGATTTTTGCATATAAAACCTTGGGTAATATTGGGGTGTTACATTAGTGGTATCAGAGCAGGTCGGTATGTCGGCCAGGTTATTAATGTGTTTAACCCTTTTGTATACGACATGTGTGTGAAACACTGTCGGTACTCACTTGTTTCTATTTGTTCGTCTGCAGGGGTGAGTTTGAAACAAGTGGGGGAGAAGTTTTAGTTCTTGGTGGCGCTTGTGGCTTAGAGATGGAGCCTCAAGCAGTGTTACGCTTTGGTAACTTGAAGTGTAAGTTTGAAGACGCTGTTGTGGTTTGGTAAAGATGGTTTATGTCATCATCATGAATGTCGACTGTCTATTGAAAAATTGAGGAACTGATCACCCTTAATCTCTTGTTGATAGTAGTTGGAATTTGTGTTGGTTGGGATAGACTTGTATTTCCAAATTTAATAGTGTATGAAGGATGAGTTAGCACAAGGTGTGCATGGTTACTTGAGTTGTGGGCGAATTTGGATTTTGGTGAGAAACAAGATTTTGGCAAGCGAACTTCTTGTTGTGATTCTTCCGAAGCATATTATGAAGATGTGAGTGAATTACGCTATAGTGCGAGGTGAAGTTTTGATGGATTTAGTTTCTGGAATTAGTTGTGATTCGAAGTATCCTTAAGGGATGTTTGCTTCTGAATTAGAGTTGGAGAGTCAACTTGAAGATTGGTTTGAGTAGTTTGTTTATTCGAGCGGTTCACCGTGGAGGGCTACCATTGTGTTGTTCGAGAAGAACGAAGGTAGCTTAAGTTGATGTGTCGCTGCATGAACGAAGTGGATGTTGAGGACAAGTATCTACTTTTAAGGACCGAGGTTGGATACATCACCATTTGGAGCTTTATGTTTAGTGGGATCGATGTGAAGTTTGGCTGTCTACGGGTTGGTGTGAAAGCTGAAGACGTTTAGACAATGCTTTTCAAGATAGTGTATGGTCCTGGCGAGTGTTGTGGATGTTATTAGTGCGACTAATGCGTTAGGTATGAAGTTGGAATGTTCTCAAGATTTCATGAGTAGTCGTAAGAGTTATTTCGTGTTGATATATATTGTGTGGTTCGATCAAGTTAAGGATATTGTAACAAGCATCCGAGCTTATGCTATCGATGAAGTTAGACCGGTGCATGTCGAGTATTCTAAAGAAAGAGTTTTGAACTGGTATACGAGAGCGCCTTAAGTAAGCGACTTAGACGGTGATATTTTGGACAGTTCTGCGAAGATTTATTTTGTGTCTTGTAGAAGACATTAAGGGGTTATTTCAAAGCTTAGAAGTTCCTTTGTTTTGGATGGTTAGCTTTGTGAGTTTTCTGGAAGATCTTTTTATAAGTTGGTACTGATTGTGGGTACTTTGACTTGATATGGTTGAGTCGCTATTTGGATTCCACAATGGGAAGCGAATTTGTTTGAACCAGTGGAAAGTTTAGCGAATGCTTTGATTTTGGTTTTGTTTTGTACTGGAGAACCTTGTGCGGTGTAGAGCCTCTAGCACAGGAATCACTCTCATGCTGATTTCCCCAGCTTGTCGGTGCGGGTTCTTCTACATATGGGTCTTCTAGATACTCAACATCCCATGTAAACCCATGGGTTTCATGCAACTTCAATGACACAAATTCCTCATGCAGATTGGCATACGTGTGTTCTACTGGATGGTAGGGAGCAATGTTGGCCAATTTCCTATCGAATTGGTTTTGGCCCACAGTGTTAATGTCTACCATGAAATACCCCTGATCAGCTTCAATGTTCTCCACAATGCCGTCTTCGTGCCATATGATCAAGCGCTGATGCATAGAAGAAGGTACAACCCCAATTCCATGCAGCCACTCTCTGCCCAAAAGTAGATTGTAACTAGGTCGGCCCTGGATAACCATAAATATTGTCGGCCTAGTGACTGAGCCGACAGTAACATCCACCTGAATTACTCCCATGGTGGTTTTGGTTCCTCCTTTGTAGTCTACCAAAACCACGTTGTGAGGCCTTATGTCAGTGTCATATTTACCGACTCTCTTCAGGATGTGATATGGCATTATATTTACTGATGTGCTGTCATACCCCAAAATTTGCCCTCCCACTTCTCAAAACATTCCACATCTCCCTGCTCAAGGATTCCTCAAGGGTTGATCAGACAAACCCCCTCCTAGGCAATTAACCCAAACTAAGGTTTGGTTATCCTCAGATCAAGATGGACTTCCAACATCTCCAATGGTCATCATGCCTCCTCATATGCTTCAAAGAATCTCCATGTCAAGTTTCAAGCCTTACAAGTCAAGTTTCCTCAAGACAATTGCTCAGATGGTTGAAAATCAGTTGTATTGGACAAAAAGTCAACTGTGGTCAACATACAGTCAAACTTCATTATTTTTGGTCAACATCCATATTTTGAAGTAACATTCATCATTTGATCAAGGGTTGATCATGATTCATCAAGAAAACTCAAGATTTGATCAAAAGTCAAACATTCCAAATTAGGGTTCCTTGAGGAAAAGTCAACTGAACTTTGACTGAGCATAACTTTCTCATACTTTATTAGAAATTTTTCCACCACCGCTCATTTTGAAGGAAATTCAATTCTCTATAACTTCATGAATCACAAGCATGGTCAGAAAATGCTTCATTTTGAAGATATGGATCAAAACATTACAGGTCTTTTTCAAAGTCAACAAAAAGTCATCTTTTTGTAAAGAAGTGTTATTGAGCATGGAAACTCCAATTGAGATGAAACCAAAGAGGTTCTTTAGAGAACATCTAGAGCTTTCTAAAAAGTCCAATAACACTCAAAAATGTTAAAAAGTGAGCAAAATACACCTTGCACAAGTTGGACATTTTTGAAGAATTGCACAAAGAAAAATATCTGACAAAATCCAATTTTTTCCAAATGGGCCTATAAGGTTATGATCCAAACTTGATCATAATATTATTTGTGACCTCTTGATGCTTTGCCACGACCTCTTTCTATTTTTTTGATTTATTTTTGAATTTAAAAGCATTTAATTCAAATTTAAATTAAATAAAATATGAAAACAAGGTATAATTTAAGTTGGGTTGGATTTTTATCAAGCTTAAGGACCAAGGAAGCCCATAAAACATGCCAAATTCGTGCTAACTCATGCAAGGAAGGAAAAAATCAAATTTTGGAAAGATTTGATAAAATTTGAAAGAGAAAATATTTTGCATTCAAAGAGCATATCTTTTTTCATTCTTTTTGATCAAATCTCTTGCATTATACATACACAACACATTCACAAGACCAAAGGACGAAACCCTAACCTCTTGAAGCTACCCTATTTTCTCAAATTTTTTCACAAAGTTGGCAAATTCGTATTCCACTTTCCAGCAAGTTTCAATCAAAACCAAGTCCTCCATTGTGCTCTTGAGCATCCCAGGGTTCGATCCATACCCTCATACAAAGCCAAGGCTGCCCAGAACACGATATACACATAGCTCCGATTTGTTATTTTTTCTAAATTTCGATTTTTACAATTCATGCATTATTAACTGTTTTTGCTTGCTTATTTGAAGTCAGGGCATCCATTAGAATGTGTTTGAATCATTACATGTAAGCTTGCACGTAGAAATCTCGAATTGCCATTGTTAGGTTTCAAAAACTGGAAAGCTTCGAACCGGTCGATACAGGGACTTTCAGGCCAAACGGGCACCACCATCGTGTTCGCAGCCCTCGATTTAGGGGGGTAGGGTATCCCTTTGCTTTTTATTTTGCTTATTTTTGCAGGTTGGAATTTCTGATGACCGGAGAAGACGACCGGAGCTAGGGCTCCGGTGTCGTTGACTCGTTGGACTCCGACAAGGCTGGCGTGGCGTAACGGAGCGATCTGATTCGTTCTTACATAAACCCTAGGTCCCACGCGTTTGACTGTGTTTGAATTACAACTATGACATGTATTCCCTTATAACCATTTCTTTGCAGGATGATAACACCAAGACACCTTGGCTCAGTTGGCAACATGTTGGTTGATTATTCCAGAGGGCGCGAGTTCGAATCCGTGCTCCAGCAATATATTTTTGCTTCCTGAAAACTAACCCTTTTTCTATTTTCTTATTTTTCTTAATATTTTTCATTCAATTTAATTAATCTTTAAACATTTTTTTCATGCATTTAAAAATCACCAAAAATATTTTCCTTTTGCATTTTAATCAGAAAAATGTTTATTTAATTTTTGACATAAAAATTAATATTTTTGCATGCATATTTTAATTAATTGTTAATTAACCATTAAATTGACTTTTAATTACTTTTAATTATCAAAATCGATCCAGGAAATTCCCAAAAAAATATCTTATCATCTAATTGTCATTAATAATCTAAAGTCTTTTTCCTCATTCAAAAATCCTATTTTTACTAACATTTTTCTCTTATGCAATTTTCTCGTATTTTCCGATTATGTATCTGCTCACAGGTTGTAATGTTTCGGACTATTTTTCTCGCTTTTCTTTTCAATATCATGTAACTGCCTATGGGATGTAATAGTTTAATTAGGACTTTTATTTTCCGCACTCCTATTATGTAACTGCCCCAAAGCCATGTAATAGCGTATGACTTTACTTTCCGCATTTTACTTTCCGCAATTTATTTTCCGCACCCTATAAACTGCTAGTGACTAGGCGTGTATGGCAAGATAAAAACGAATGTAGGTCACCTCTAATTCCAAGATAAAATATCTGAATTCAACACACTCTCTTCACACATGCACCCCTTAGGGTAATTCTCTCTCGTTGCCTTTCGATTAAATAGTTACGTTCCTCGAACGTAGAGGTATCCTAGCACCGTTTCCTAGAAATATATCATCATAGTCCCTTCGAACAAAGATCATAGACCCACGATGTCGCCTACGAATACATGATCTCGTCCCCATTATTGCCTCACAAGTGATGATGGTCCATTCGAATGTGCTAGGATACTCCTACAAGTTGCCTTCTATGACCATCTGATGTCCCTTCGAATGTCCCTTCTACATCCAACGAATAGGGTTACCTACCAACTAATGGTATGGATAGCACTATTCTAAAGGAACGAAACAACACGAAAACCATTATTCGAGTAGGTAATAAGACTTTAGTTGCTTGCTCAAACAAATCATTTCACACCACACACTTTTGTCAAAGTTCAAACTCTTTTCAAAACGAAACATTTCCGAACACTTTGTATACATTCCTACATGAATCATTACAAAGTCAAAGCGAAATGCCTTTTCAAAACATTTTGTCAAACACACGAAAGCAATTTTAAAGTGAGCTAGAAGCAACTAAGAGCCCGTAGATAATACGGATGAAGGGGTGCTAATACCTTCCTTTTCATAACCTTTCTCCTTAATCGAATCTAACGAAGATCTTTTCCTGTTCTTTTCACCTTCCCTTAATTGAATAAAAGAAAAGTCGATGGCGACTCTTGCAATTCGCACATTTGCGATAAAAAGCAAAACAAATTCTCAAAGTTAGTTCACCGTATTATATGCGCCACAGATTGCTAAACACCTTGTTGATGGAAATTTCTTCTACCTTTGCTCTTATCAGCAATGGCTTTAAATGGCTCCTCATAGCCATATCTGGTTTCTCAAAGAAAGCATCTTGGCTCTCAATAGTGGCATTATTCATCACGAAATAGCAAGTTGGCTTATGTAAAGCTATTTCAGCAGTATCAAGGTCGCTTGTGTTTTCTACCCTATCGGTATGTTGTACCCGGGAGTATAGAAACCACATTGACCGTAATGTCCAAACTTGCTTCGAGTCGAGGCAAAATCATGGGCCTCTATCCAAGATCGATCGGCTTATTTACGCACTCCTTGATCTACAACAACAGGTCAATTTTGGGCTTGTACCTGAAGGCTCTTGCCCTTATTAACAACACTCTTTTAGCGAATGCTTGTCTTTCGGCCTACTTCTTCCTCTAGAAACGTCTCCACTGAGTTCGACTCATTGGATTCTTCCCCATATAGTTTTCAGATACGTGGCTCTTCTTTTCAGAATGCACTTCAAGACGATAGCTCATTGGAGCTTTTCCTTTTGCCTCTCTAATGACTCTAGTAGCATTGGATGGCCAAGCAGCCCTGTTAGTTTTAAGCCATGTTCCCTGGGGCGCAGTAGCCGACAAAACAAATGTTTTTGGCCTAATTTGGGAAGATTGCCTCTGCCTTGGATCCCTCTTGTTCCATTGGACTCTTCCTCTTTCTAGTCAGTAACTTCGAAATTTTAGCAAAGAACCCTATTAGTCGTATGTCAGATCTAGGGCACAAAGCCACTTGAGCACCTTTGTTCTTGCAGCGATACAGAAAGCTTAGCAAATCTTCGTCATCCCTGGGGTAGACGTCAGCTAAGTCGACATGAGGGCTTTCGTCGGTGCCCTCTTCCAACATAACATTGTTAGACACTTCAGTAATTTCGACAATGTTGATAGCCACGTTCAAAGATATAAGGCCTTTGCCTCAATGGGTCGTCAATTTTTGCTTTCAAAGAAATTTTAGACGCTCCTCTTGGAGAGCTTTCTACACCAGATCCCTGAAAATAAAATATTGAGAAGTTGTGTGACCAATATAATTATGATATTTACAAAAACCTCTCTTTTGCCTTTGTTCTAATGGTGGCAATTTAGCAGTTGGAGGAACTAAAATCTGACCATCTTAACTAATAAATCAAAAATCTCCTCACACTTGCTAACATCAAAAGTGTATGTTTTTGCAGGAGTTCTGGAACTAGTTTCGATGGTTGGATTTTTTCCCTTGGCAGGAAAAAGCAATTTGCATTCATATGCTGGCCCTGATTTTAATTTAGCCACATCCACGTCTGCCTCTGTCGGCGACATGTAGTCGATCTCATATATAGGGTCTGTATCATCGAAATCGACATAGGCTACTTTCTCCATCTTAGACTTAGCCTTAGTATGCCTAACTTTCTATATTCTCAAACGTTCAAGGTGTGGAACCCTGTCAGCCAATTGTGACATACTTTTCACAGAAGTTGGATCTATTTTCTTTCTAATAGAATAGTCCAAGCCTCCAACAGCCATTTGAACAAGTTCATGTTCAGGAACTTGAGTAAAACACCTTGCCTTTAGGGATCTAAACCTATTCAAATAGTCATCTATTGTCTCAAAGAAATTTTCTTAATGCTTGACAACCGACCGACTAATCTTTGAATGCCCCTCATAAAACTGTTCATGAAACAACTTTTCCAATTTCGACCATGAATCAATCGAATCAGGGGGTAAGGTAGTAAACCATGTGAAGGATGCTTTAGTAAGGGATGAAGGGAAATGCTTCACCCTTAAACCTTCATTATTTTCCATATCTCCTGACTGAGTCAGATATCTGGCAATATGCTCAACTGTCGATTCACCCGTTTCTTCCCCAAACTTGTTATACTTAGGTATTTTCCACCTTCTGGGGTTTTCAGTTTGTAGGATATACTCTGATAGTGGAGAAGAATATGTTGGCCTTGGCATGGTGTTCATACCATTTCTGCCCATAATTCTCTCGACAATGTTAGTCAAATTGTTCTCAACGGCCAGCTCATCCTGTCGAACATGGTCAAGAACTTGGTCACTTCGGTGTTTTGCACTAAGACCTAGTTGGTTAATAACAACATTCCTTTAAGGCGTTGCAGCTTGACCTTGATACACAGTATCTTCTTCTGCTGCCCCCATGTCTCCTTGGACATGCACAGGTTGTCGAACCTGATGGACCTATCGGCCAGCCGATGGGGGTGCGCCTAAGAAGTTACAGAGGCGTGTTAATTGTGCTATGACTTGTTGGTTTGTTTCAACAGATTGCCTATTTGTTTCGACCGATTCTTGCACTATGGGATTAATCACATTTCCCATTTGGTTAGTTAGCATGTTGACTAACACATGGTTGCTATCATCCATCTGTTGCCTTAAAACTACCATAGAGGTGGTGTTTAAATGTTGTGCAGGCATTTCCCTATTTTCCCCCACTGTAGAACCTTGTAAAGGGGCATTAGCACTCTGTAAGTTTTCAGACACTATGGCTACACTAGGGGTCGACTGATATCTCGTCATTAAAGAATACAGCATTCCATAAGGGGGATTTGCAGTAGTACCAAATCTAGGAATTGTTGTGTTCGGAATGGCACTCGTGGCCACCACAGGCCCTAGACTCACCGGTGTGGTTTGAGGAATGGGAATTGATACTGAGGCAGTTGTTGCGCTGCTTAGAGGGGGAAATGATGTTACTTGCGACACCACTGTGTCGGCAATACCCAACATTCTGGATGGAATTTCATCCACATTCGACACAGATGCGTGGTTTGTCATCTTAATTGTACTTTTCTTAATGGGCAGTGGTTTCTTATTTGCTGAATTTCCACTCCTAAGTTTCATACACTTCTGAGACAAATTCTAATTCTAACTCTAACAAAATTCTAACACTTAGCACTCTGTCCTAGCAGGTGTGCCAATTTGTTTACTGTGGAAAATGGTAAACAACCGTTGGTCTTCCCAGAGTCCTAAAACTAAGGGTCACTAGCGAGATTGACTACCTAATCTCAAGACGCGTGCTAAGATTTCTGGTAAATTACACTATTTCTAGAAGTGAAATTATCCTTGGCCCAGAAACGGTTTCCAGAGCCTAGGGAAATAATGTAATGGCTTTCCACACAAAAGGATACTAACTATTGGTGACTCGTGACCAACAGTCTTACGTTAAAAATGTTTTGGTAACTAAGGCTAGTGGTGACTCGTGACCAACAAGCAAATGAATGTAAATAAAGTAAAAGCAATAAAAATGTAATTAAATGTAACAAGGTTGCATTGAAATAAAAGTTTGGTGATTCACGACATCAAAGATTGCATACTCTTTTCTTCCTTTAGCACCTAAATTGAGCGTAGTTTTAGCAAGTGATTTGGTAGTACAAATGAACACACCCAATTCTAAACATTCTAACTTATTTATAGTAGTTTTAAATAACCGCTAAAGCTATCAACGATCGAGATTTGATCCTTGGAGATAACTTATGCCCATGCTTTCACCTTCATTTGGAACTCTTATCCCACGATCTTTCTAAATAACTACCCATGACCTAATTTATTTGACTTTTTCCCGTCAGATCTCCAAAGGAAACTTCCTTCAGATTTTGCCTATTTCTTTCAAGCACAACGAATTCTAAGTCCACAAATAACTACTTCGACATGCGCATCATCTCGACTAACTTCTCCTTTCGACTCAAACTCTCTGTCGATTCGACTGTTATGTAATGCGTCGACATGGTCTTGTTTTCCTGACGCTGTTTTGTTTTCCTAACTAAACAAGAATTTCTTCTAGAACTTCTGACTTAGCTTCGTTGATTATCTCCAGAAGCTACTTCTTCTAAGATTAGTTCCTAAACTGTAGTAACTTTTGCTTCTACAACATGCCCTTAGTTCATTTTACCAAATTCTAGATAACACTCCCACCCACCAAAAAAACAACAGCACAACAGCAGAAAAAATAATATATCCAGATCCAGATGCAAATGCATGCAAACATGTACAAGTATATATATATATATACAAATAATAACAAGCTATACAGAAATAAACAAAACAATAAAAAAAACACCCAAAAGAAGAGAAAATAAAAGCTAGGATCGACTTCTGAACGGACCATCAATAGGTCAACTGTCCCTAGTGAAGTCGCCAACTGAAATAACCGGCCAAAAAATCAAAGGAGATAACTATATATCAATGAAGTCGCCATCAAACGTTTTTTATCCCGCCAATAGGGAAACGTAAACATCGAGTAAACCTGAAACGGAGAAATCACGGTCTTGCGATCGAGAGATCGGGTAAGGAAGTTTGTTACGCGAGGGGAAGGGATTAGCACCCCACACGTCTGTAGTACTATACGGTATCCGGTTTTATTTTCTATATAATAGGTGTAAGGGTCTAACTATATCTGTATATGAGGTATAATGTATGCAAAAAGAAAAGAAGAATAAATAAATAAAAGAAAAGAATAAAAGAAAGAAAACACGGGGAAAAGAAGGAAATATTTACAATGGTTGCTCGATCAATCCACGCGACAGGATGCCTACATATTCACTCGTGCAATGGGAAAGTCAGAGCGCCGTAGTTTGGCTCACTTGTTTTGGTTGGTTTGTTTTTTTTAGATTAACAAACAAAACAACAAACGATGACGAAACACCTCCATGATGACAGAACATCAACTATAGACGGGATGACGAAACATCAAAAAGATGGGATGATGAAACATCAGAAGATGAGATGACGAAACATCAGAAGATGAGATGACGAAACATCAGCAACTGGACGACGAAACATCAGCAAACGGGATGAGAAAACATCAGAAGACGAGATGAAGAAACATCAGAAGACGAGATGATGAAACATCAGAAGACGAGATGATGAAACATCAGAAGATGGGATGACGAAACATCAGTAGCAGGACGACAAAGCACCCTAAAACTAATTGGTTTGTATCTTTTACTTTAGAAAAAGTTTCAGATTATTAAAGTGTTTTAATGCACTTGACAAAACAAGGTTTTAATTTTAAGGATGCAAAATGATAAAGGGAAAATGGCTAAGGGAAACTAACCTATTTCTAATCCTAATGTTATCATACAAAGTTGACCCTAACTTATGGGTATAAACAAGGGGAAGAGTGAACTTGGAGGAGAGCATACCTAAGGTCTATTTAGTTCAAACTTGGAGGAGAGTGAACTAAAGATCCCATGGGGAACATGGCAATCTCATAAAAGAGATAAAGAAGCAAACAAACACACTTAGAATGAATTATAAGACATGTATGGTGTCATACCCCAAAATTTTCCCTCCTACTTCTCAAGACATTTCATACACCCATACTCAAGGATTCCTCAAGGGTTGATCAGACAAACCCTCTCCTAGACAATCAACCCAAACTAGGGTTTGGTGATTCTCAGATCAAAATGGACTTCCAACATCTCCAATGATCATCATGCCTCCTCATATTCTTCAAATATTCTCCATGTCAAGTTTCAAGCTTCACAAGTCAAGTTTCCTCAGACAATTGCTCAAATGGTTGAAAATCACAGATTGACAAAAGTCAACTGTGGTCAACATACAATCAAACTTCATAATTTTTGGTCAACATCCTCATTTTGAAGTTACATTCATCATTTGATCAAGGGTTGATCATGATTCACCAAGAAAACTCAAGATTTGCTCAAAATTCAAACTTTCCAAATTAGGGTTTTTCCACCACCTCTTGTTTAGAAGGAAATTCAATTCTCTACAACTTCATGTCTCACAAGAATGTTAAAAAATGCTTCATTTGGAAGGTATGGATAAAAACATTACAGGTCCTTTTCAAAGTCAACAAAAAGTCAACATTTTGTTTTGAAGATATATTGAGCATGAAAACTCTAATTGAGATGAAACCAAAGAGGTTGGTTAGAGGACTCATAGAGCTTTCCAAAAAGTCCAAGAACACTCAAAAATTTGGAAAATTGAGCAAAATACACCTTGTGCAAGTTGGGCAATTTTGAAGAAATGCACAAAGAGAGATACTTGTAAAAATAATTTTTTTTGCAAATGGGCCTAGTTTTTCTTCATTCAAACTTGTTCCTTATACAATTAGGAACATCCAAGCCCAATGCCACAAATTTTAACTTTATTTTTCTATTTAATTTGGATTTTATTCATTTAAATACAACTTAAATTCAAAAATAAAGTATAAAATCAAAATTAATTGCAAATTGATTTTTTCTCTCATTCTTGGGATCCAAGTAACCCATAAAGGCTGGCAAATTTCGAAATTATCATGGATTTGGCAAGAATTTGATTGAAATTGATCAAAAAAGATAAGATTTGATTTTTTACAAAATCAAATAATCTTTGCATTGATTAACCATTATTTGTTCCTCAAATCAGCTCAATTTCCATCCATTATAAATATACAATGCATATCACATGAATTAGAACAGAAAAATTGCCTCAAGAACCCTATTCCAAAAGTCAAAAAACTGTGTCCTTCAAGGTACTTGCAGCCCTAGTTTCAGTGGATTTCAATTGGTTTTGAGCATTCAAACACATTCCTTGATACCCCTGGAGTGATTCCAGACCTTTACATCATCCAAAAGCATCAAGAATCACGAAATCCGAATTTGGTTTGTTCATACTTTTTCAAAATCGATTTCCATTATTCTTGCATTTTAACACTTTTGATTGTTTGTTCATGATCGATCAAGTTTGTAAGCTATCCGTAGCCCAATCGTGTTTTCATGGCCTCGAACGAAAATCACCATTGTTAGGGTTTTCGTTTCAATTAGGGTTTCTTAAAACGTAAAAATTGGACCAAAAGACCACCACCATCGTGTTCAGAACGATGTTTCC
Organism: Vicia sativa; assembly: GCA_021764765.1. Lineage (NCBI taxonomy): Eukaryota > Viridiplantae > Streptophyta > Magnoliopsida > Fabales > Fabaceae > Vicia > Vicia sativa. The sequence continues at coordinate 82,040,538 of CM038794.1, read as the reverse complement.
AATCGAACCATGCATTTGAATGTCATTTATATTGCCTGTGTTTGATTTTGAGATTTGCAGGGACTATAGCGTCGCACTGAGGCCGACGCTATCTTTTCAAAAATTCAAAACGAAGAAGACGAAGCTTGGCGCGTGATCCGACCATCGAGCGACGCCGTCCAAAATCCATTCGCTCCGTTTTTCAAACACGTGGGCAAGCCAGCTCAGTTGGTCAAGGCGTGGGGTTGTGAAGGCAAGGTCACCAGTTCGATCCCTGGCAAGACCATTTGTTTTTGCTTCTTTACAAACTAACATGTTTTTTTTTTTTTATATATATATTTCTATTTAATATTTTTCATGCATTTAATTTATCTTTCATAATTTTTATCATGCATTTAAAAAATACCAAAAATATTTATTTTTTGCATACACATCAGAAAAATGTTTATTTAATTTATAAAATTAAAAATATATTTTTGCATCCATATTTAATTTAATTTCTATTTTATCATTTAAATCACTTTTAATTGATTTTTAATTATTAAATTAACTCCAAAAAATCCCAAAAAATTATTTTAGCATATTAATGTTATTTCCAGCATGAAAACATTTTTCTCATTAAAAAATTATTATTTTACTAACATTTTCCTCTTATTCAATTTCCTCAGATTTCCGATTTTTTCATCTGCTCACGTGTTATTCCGCTTTCATAAAAATTTTTATCGTTTTCTTTTCATATTATGTAACTGCCTATGGGATGTAATAGTTTAATTAGGACTTTTATTTTCCGCACTTTTCGATTATGTATCTGTCCCAAAGCCATGTAATAGCGTAGGATTTATCTTTCCGCACTTTATATTTCCGCAATTTACTTTTCGCACCTATAAACTGTTAGTAACTAGGCGTGTATGGCAAGATAAAATTGGACATAGACCACTCTTAATTCCAAGATAAAATATCTGAATTTGACACACTCTTTTCACACATGCACCCCTTAGGGTAATTCTCTCTCGTTTCCTTTACGAATTCAAATGGTCAAGTCCCTCGAACGTAGAGGTATCCTAGCATCGTTGCCTACAAACATATCATCATTGTCCATTCGATACAAAGATCATAGACCCACGATGTTGCCTACGAATACATGATCTCGTCCCTCGATTGTTGCCTACGAAAAGTGATGATCGTCCCTTCGAATGTGCTAGGATACTCCTACAAGTTGCCTTCTATGACCATCAGATGTCCCTTCGAATGTCCCTTCTACATCCAACGAATAAGGGTTACCTACCAACTAATGGTATGGATAACGCTATTCAAAAGGAACGTAAAATAACACGAAAACGACCAATTCTGAGTAGGTAATAAGACTTTTAGTTGCTTGCTCTATCAAAATACTTTTCACACCCACACTTTTGTCAAAGTTCAAACTCTTTTCAAAACGAAACATTTCCAAACACTTTGTATACATTCCTACATGAATCATTACAATGTCAAAGCGAAATGCCTTTTCAAAACATTTTTGTCAAACACACAGAAAGCACAATTTTAAAGTGATCTAAGAGCAACTAAGAGCTCGTAGATAACTACGGATGGAAAGGGGTGCTAATACCTTCCTTTTCATAACCTTCTCCCTTCCTCGTAATCTAACGAAGGTCTTTTTCTCGTACTTTTACCTTCCCTTAATTGGATAAAAGAAAAGTCGGTGGCGACTCTTGCTATCCGCATATTTGATACAAAAATCTCAAAGTCGCTTCACCAGACATGTAATCTGGCGACTTCGGGAGACACCCTAAAGAGAGAATGCCTTAGGGATTTCTAGATCATTTTTATCGCTTCGCTTGACTTGCATGCTCTATCTTTAAGGGTTGTGGGTATTATATTTGTGGGGATCCTCGCACCGGATCCGGTTTTAGGTAAGTAGCAATAAATCGTCGCGACTGTTAGACGATATCAAACGGTCAACATGATGGATACGTTAGTGTGACACTTGGATGTCCCGATACTCATTTTCAAGTCGAGGATAGTATTTGGCTTCGGTGGTGTCATCAACACTAACTAAACTTTTAGAACCTTAATTGACCCATCTTGGCCATTGAAGGTAGAGATGGCGCTTTGGTGCAGCAAGGTTGGTCGACACCGATGCTACGCCATTAAGATCGACTTTGGGATATTTTCGGTCGACCAACTTGGTAGTCGATTGAAATAAACGCCTACGAGAAAGATCAATGATATGAGATTCCTATAACCCGTTACTATTATAGACAGATGAACCAACTCAAACTTTTGGTGGGTAATCACCTATACCTCATGCAAGCCTTAAACCTAGGCTCATTGTGTGAATTGTTTGTGTGTGCTAAACATGACATCATGACATCATCGCATTGCATATCATTTCTAACTATTTCAAGGACCTAGGGATTTATCTTTGCTCTGTTTTGTAGGAATTATGGCTTCTAGAAAGACTATCCGAATCAACTTCATGGGTATACCTTCTCGGCTCAAAGAATTGGTTTCAGAAATTCCCGACCATGCTCAATTCATCAAAAGACTTGGTTATCTGCTAGACTTGGTTATCTCCGGTTTTGAAGAAGATATGATGCATGTCCTATTCCAGTTCTTTGATCCAAACACCGCTGTTTTACATTCCCTGATTATCGCTAGTTCCTACTTTGAAGAGTTCTCTAAGCTACTTGGGATACCTATTCTTGACCAAATGCCATTCACCGGTTTAGAAAAGGTTCCTAGGTACGAAGACATTGCATCAGCGCTACATCTAAAGCGCTCAGACATTGAAGCCAATTGGGAAACAAGAAGTGGAGTTAAGGGTTTACTTGCTAAGTTCTTAATTAAAAAAGCCCGAGAATTTCTCAAAGTTATGAGTTTCCATGCATTCGAAGACATTGTGGCCTTGCTAATCTATGGTTTGGTTCTATTCCCTAACTCGATCAATTCATAGATGTCAACGCCATCAAGTTGTTTCACCCGTAATCCAAAGGATACCTTACTTGGAGATATCCTACATTCTTCCACACTGTACTACTAAGAGACAAGGAACTCTCATGTGTTGCATACCGCTACTTCCTGTGTGGTTTATTTAGCACCTTCCTCCATCAAGATTGAAGAGCGCAAAGGTTGAAGTGGTCTCAAAGACTAATGTCACCGCTCATTCGATATCCGCTGGAGTCTTTTCTCTCAAAAGGACTTCACATTCATTGAGTGTGGAGAATTCTAATGTACCACTACTTGGTATAAGGGAGGTATTACTTACAACCCTTCTTTAGCTCTACGCTTTGTTTTGCTCAAGAGATGTTCCGCATGATATGCTTCTCCAAGACATTGTGTTCGACTACAACCACGATCTCCGCATCACCGATTTAAGGTTCATACACGCTTGGGCATGGTAAAGAAGATCGATACCAAGACTTTGGGACACCAAAACTACATTCCTTGGGAACCTTACTCAAATGGGTGAGAGCTCGAGCTCAAACCTTATGATGCCATTCACTGCTCTACCAAGAATTATGGAACCCTGCTATAGGTGACGAATCCTATACGTTCTCCATCCCGACATGCCAACCGATTTGAAGAAGAGATCCCGGATTCAACTCAAAGTTGCTAAGCAAGCGGAAGAAGGTACTAGAGTTGACAAAGCTACTTCATGAGGAGCGAACATCAACGCCTACCTCGGCACCAAGAGGAAGCCCATGGAGACTTAGAGCTTTAGGATTTATATGTTTTCTTTATTGTTTTGAACTATCTTTGTACTTAAAAAGAAAAAGAATAAAAAGAGAACTAATAAATATTTGTTCGTGTTTGTTTAACAAATTTAAGTCTCTAAGGTCCTTGAAAACATTGCATTGCATTTGCATAAACATTGCATATCATAACATAACATTGCATCAAGTGTACATTCAAGATTGGTTTTCTCATTCTCTCGCTATTTATTTTAGCGTAAATGGCTCTTGAACAGATCCAAAGATCTCCAGGATCAAAATGCTCGCCAAAGAGATGTTCACTAGCTTGGTCCAAGGCCAAGAAGATTTGAAGAAGCTCATCAATGTAAAGAAGAAGGTTGTTCGCCCTCAACATGGGTAGGTTACAAAGGTGGTCCTAAAGTGGTCGCAATAGAGCTCTCAAAGGAGCGCCAAGAATGAGGAAGTGTCAAGAATGAGGGAGTGTCAAGGGTGATGACGAAGGAAGCCAAGATGGGCCTAAAAAGACTATGATAATGACCAAGATCGATGAAGATGAAAGTACAAGCAACTTGAAGACCATCTCAACACCGTGGAAAATCAAGATGTCCGGCTGAATTTTGATGATCCGAGTCTTGTCCCTGTATGGTGATTCCTCCTGTTCAAAGTTCCAACTTTGCCAAGTATGATGGCTGCTTTCTTGCCCAAAGTCGCATCTCAAGTCCTATGTTCAAAAGATCAACCCCACACCGATGATGTAAAGTCAGGATGCATTATTTTCAAGAGAGCTTGTCCGAACTCGCTTGGAGTGGTATTATCACCAGAATGACCGAATCTCTACTTGGAGTGACTTAGCTGATGCTTTCTGCATAAGATGAGTATAATGTCAATTGACACCCACTCGCATGCAACTACAAAGCATGTCTATGGGTCGTGATGAGAAGTTCAAGGAATATGCTCAGAAATGGAGAGATCTAGCAGGCAGAGTCCAACCACCCTTGTCCAATAGGGATCCTCCTCAAAATATCAACACTTCGTCTCCGAGGTACAATCCTAATGCTAAGTGTGCTTACCATTCCAATAGCCCCCGACACTATTAATCGACAACCGCTGGGCTCAAGAACAAGATTCAAGATATGATTGAAGCTAAACAGATTGAGTTCGACCCTCCTGTTGAGACTCCAAATGTGATCAACGCTCCTATGCCTAACCATGACAAAAGTTCCAATGCTGTTGGTGACGATACTTACGTCTTCAACATAGATGACTTGACCATTCCTTTGATGACTGTTAAGAAGAATTTGCTACAAGTTTGTCAACCAGATGCCCGTAAATTGTCGTTGGTGCCCATCTGCACCTGATGGCTAAGCTTGGTTGAGAAGATGTGTTCAGTGCATGATGAATATCTGTGAGGTACTATCCTGAAACCACCTGTGGAAAGTCTGTGTGAAGACATGTCTAAGAAACTGAAGATCGAAGATGTGAATGAAACTGCACCATCTGTGTGGGATACCTTGGGGCAGCCAAGTGGAAAGTTTGATTACATGGTGAAGTACACTTTTCCTGAGAGCTACAAGATTCCTATTGAAGACGTTAAACTAACCGGATGGGGTGACGATTTCCCAAAAGACTATGCTGATGTTAACACTATAAGGATTTCCTCTGTTGATTCTGTGCCTAGAGTGGCACCTCTCATTATCACTCTCCTGACCGTTCCGATTCCTCTGACAAGGCCATCCCTTGGAATTATGGAGCTGATGTTTATTATCATGGCGTCAAGCAAGACCCTCTGACCATTGAAGATCTTACAATTGAAGCTATCATTCCTGACATTGACAATATCACCGGATCAAGTAAGGTGACCAGAACCGGAAGAGTGGTTTCTCCGGAAATCTCTCCTCCAAAAGACACTGCGACTCCAGCTTGCATTCCAGCTATTCAACCATTTCCCGAGACTAGAAGGAAAGAACCAGTGACTCATCCTGCTCAACCAGAAGTACCAAAGGAAGTTGCTGAAGACACCTCCAAACAAGAAATGGAGGAAATTCAAGATTATCAAGAAGAGTGACTACAATGTTGTGGAATGCTAGATGTACTCCATCCAAGATATCCATGCTTTCTCTACTCTTGTGCTCCGAGGCTCATGCTAATGCCTTGGTGAAGTTTTTGAAGAATGCTCACGTACCGCAAGACACTACTACTCATCAGTTTGAAGTTTGTATTGCTAGCCTGGCTGCCAACAACGGCCTAGGCTTCTGATGTCGATTTGACTGCCGGAAAGAAACACAACAAAGCCTTGCACATCTCTCGTTGAATGCAAGGGCATTACCTTGTCTCATGTTTTGGTGGATACCGGTTCTGCTTTGAATATCCTTCCGAAGACTGCTTTTGATCGACTTGATGTTGAAGGTTTGGTTCTGAAGCCCAGTGATATAATTGTGAGATCTTTTGATGGTTCTAAGCAACAAGACGGAGAGCCTATTTCACTTAAAGTCGGTTCCTGCACTTTGATTCCACTTTCTTTGTCATGGACATCCTTCCACCATTTCCTACTTGGACGCCCTGGATACATGGGCGACCGTTACCTCTAACTTACATCGTGTCAAGTACCCGTGAAAGGGAAGGTTGTTACGAGGTGGTGAAGAAGAATATATGGTCACCATCTACTATTCCGATACCCGAGGTGAGGGTAAATTCTTCGAGACTCCTTGTCAAGCTTTTGAAACAATACCCGAGTCATGCCTGTTGACCTCCCTTACTCCCGGTTGCTAAAGTTCCGCTTAGGATGGCCTCACGAAAGATGCTCTGTCGCTGAAGAAGGAGGTAGTACTATTTGAGGTCGCTCCCGATCTTCCTTTCAAACCGATAAGACGGTTTAGGCTTCACCATCAAAGGTCAGAAGATGATACGCCACGAACGTGCCGGCCAACTTCCTTTCCACATCACCCTGAGTGGAATCCATGCTATAGAAGACGACGACAGCGACTTCGACATCAGCGGTTGGATCTTCCCAACTCCCGACAAGGACTCAAGAATTGGAAGATCAAGACGCTATACCAATCTCCTTTAGACAGGAGTAATTGCTCTTGTTTTGTTTGCTTTTCGTATTTTCTATGTTTTGAACAATAAACTCTAAAGCCTAGTGCCTTGCCCGGGGCATCATGGCTCGTTTTTTAGGGTTATTATCTATCATTTGCATATTTTCATTCAATAAAATCGTTGGACTTTTGCATTCAATTGTTGTTTTCTTTCTTTTACTTTATCACCCCTTCAAAAGCTATGTGTTTCTTACACACACCCACGTGATACACTGTAGAATCACTCTGAATCTCGTTGATAATAGCTATGCTATTGCTAAATACGACTTCGATAATCCGATCTACCAAGCCAAAGACGAAGGTGAGGAAGATTGTGAGGTGCCAGGAGAACTTGTCCGACTGCTACAACAAGAAGAGCGAGTTATACAGCCACACGAAGAACAAGTTGAGGTTGTGAATTTGGGTACTAATGAAGACAGAAAAGAGATCAAGATAGGAGCGGGTCTTGAGAACAGTGTTAAAGAAAGGTTGGTTCAGATGCTACGAGACTACATTGAGGTTTTTTCTTGGTCATACGAAGACATGCCGTGTTTGACATTGATAATGTGGTACAATCGATCCGACATAAAAGAAGGTTTTCCCCGTGAAATAGAAGGTTCGTCGACGCCCCGAGATGTCGAGAAAATCAAAGCCAAAGTTATGAAGTAGTTCAATGCCGGTTTCCTAGACGCACTTATCCACAAGGTTGTAACGTGGTACCGCTCCAAGAGGGACGGTAAAGTTCGAATGTGTGTGGATTACAGAGATCTGAACAAAGCGAGTCCGAAAGACATTTTCCACTTCCTCATATTGATGTCCCGTTGACAACACCGCCAAAGATAAGGTTTTCCTTCATGGATGGTTTTTCCTTACAACCGATCATAATGGCTCCCAAGACATGGAGAAGACTACTACACACATACTGGGCACTTTCTCAAGGTTATGCCGCTCGACGTAAGAACGCAGCGCCACTCTATCGCGCTGCTATGACATTATTTCATGACATGATTCATCACGAGATAGAGGTCTACGCCGATTTACATGATAGCTCGATCACGCATGAAGAAGAACATCTTGATCATTTGCGTAAACTATTCGGCAGTTCAAGAAGTACATATTGAGACTTAATCCCAACAAGTGCACTTTGGAGTCGATCCTAAAACTCCCAAAGTTTGCTGTCGTGGTAAAGGTATTAAGTTGACCGCCAAGGTTAAAGCTATTCAAGAGATGCCGCCCCCATCGAGAAGGAAGTCGAGGTTTCGGGCCGATTGAATTACATTGCCGATTCATCGCACACTTAATCGCTACTTGTGAGCCAATCTTCAAGTTACTTAAGAAAGATCAAGTAGTAGAATGGAACGACGATTGCCGATCGCTTTTGACAAAATCAAGGAGTACCCATGTAATCCTCCTATCCCGACACCTCAAGGAAGACCTCTTATCATGTACTTGATGTTGTTAGAGAACTCAATGGGTGTGTTGGGGCAACATGACGAGTCAGACGAAAAGAGTATGCAATATACTACCTTAGCAAAAGTTTACCGACCGTGAAATAAGATACTCATAGCTCGAGAAAACTTGCACGCTTTGGCTGGCGTCACGACTAAGACAAAGATATGTTGACTCACACTACTTTGTTGATTTCTAAGATGGATCCGATAAATACATATTTGAGAAACCAGCTCTCTCCTAAGAATAGCAAGATGGCAAATGATCCCGACCAGTACGACATCCAAAGACACTTCTCGTAAAGCGATGAAAGGAAGTGTAGTAGCCCATCATTTAGCTCATCGTCGTAGATGACTATCACCTATGCGCTCAATTTCCAGATGAAGATGTTTTACTAGTCACCGATTGTGAAGAACTGTGCCTGCATTTAATGACCGAACAAGGATCCCGATGGACTATGGTCTTGATGGAGCCTCAAACGCACTTGGCAATGTCATTGGCGCCATCATTACATCTCCTACAAAGTGACATACGCTTTTCACCGCCGATATGTTTTAGTTGCACTAATAACATGGCCGAACACGAAGCGTGTATCATGGGTATCAAAGTTGCTATTGACTTAAGAATCAAGTTCTTCATGTATGTATGGAGACTCGCCTTAGTGATCACGATTATGGGCTAGTGGATACGAAGCATCCAAATCTCATCCCGTATCGAGAGCATGTTCTGAGTTTGATCCCCTACTTCGAAGAGAGCACTTTCGATCATATTCCACGAGAAGAGAATCCAATGCATACATTAGCTACTATGTCATCTATGTTCAAGGTTAGATGGGACAACGAGGTTCCCGATCATCATCGAGAAGTTCGATCTAACCAAAGATATTGTTATGAGCTTGATACATAAGAGAAACCTTGGTACTATGACGTGAAGAGGTATCTTGAGACTCAAGAATATCCCGCAGGGGCATCTGTCAATGATAAGAAGTTCTTGAGGAGATTCGCTTCTAAATTCTTCCTCAACAATGACATCTTATACAAGCGCAACCACGACTTGTGCTATCTACTGTAGACCGGAAACAACAGAATCTAATCATGGAGAGCTACACGAAGGCGCATTTGGTAATCATTCCAGTGGACATATGATGGCTAAGAATATTTTGAGAATAAGTTACTATTGGTCCACCATGGAAGCTGATTGTCACCGCTACGCTCGATCTTGTGACAAATGCCGACGCAGCATAAAGTGCACTCTTCCAAGACAATGTTCTAATACCTGGCCTTTTGCAATGTGGGGCATTGACATGATCGGAGAAATCAAGCCCACCACTTCCAACGGACATCGTTTCATCCTTGTGGCAATTGACTATTTCACCAAGTGGGTATAAGCAGCCTCGTTCACATCTGTTACCAAGAATGTAGTGGCTCGATTCATCAAGCATAATCTTATCTGTCGATATGGCACTCGAAAGGATTATCACAGATAACACTCTAATCTCAACAATAAGATGATCACCGAACTCGCACGCAGCTCAAGATCAAGCATCACAACCTCTCCTTATCGCCTAAGATGAATGGCGCTGGAAGCCGCCAACAAGAACATTAAGAAGATTACGTAAGATGACAAATGACTTACAAATATTGGCAAGAGATGTTACCATTTGCTCTTCATGGTTACCGACTACACAGATTTAACATCAATGTGGGCAACCTTCTCTCTTGTGTAGGGTATGGAAGTAGTCCCACCCATCGAGGTTCGATACCTCAACCGTAGTCCTCCAGACGCGGAGTTAGGCGAAGACGATAGGGTCCGCATCGCCGACCGATTAACTTGATTGATGAGAAACGACTCGCCCATCCGCCATGGACAGATCTATCAAGCGAATGATCGAGCATTTAACAAGAAAGTCAAGCACCGAGTCTACCAAGCCTGTGATCTAGTAGTCAAGCGCATCATTCTTCCACAAGGTGATCCTGTGGGCAAATGGACTCCCACCCATGAGGGACCATTTGTAGTCAAAATAGTATTTTCCTCAAGCAGCTATGATACTTAGCACCATGGATGGTGAAGACTTTCCACACCCCGTGAACGCAGATATAGTCAAAAAATACTACGCATAAAGAGACCCGCTAGGTCGATCGACCTAGGCAAAAATAAGGGTATCTCACGAACCAAAAGGGTTCGGGAAAAGTTAAGGATATATACAAAACATGTACACCCGGCAAGTCTAAAACCCGAAAAGGCGGTTGGGCAAAAAGGTATCCCTAGAGATAAAACCCAAAAGGAGGTCTAGGAAAAAGTTCGATTTAAGCGCATTTACTATGTCTCGCTCCATCACTTTCTTCCGCACTATCAAGCTCAAGATTCAAATGGCTAAAATCAATCCATTCGCTTTCATGACAAAGAAGGAGATGAGATAGTTGAAATATATGAGTACTAGCATAGTTGGAACTTAACGAGATTGTTTCGATAGCTTTTACTTTCTTTGTACAAATTACTTGGCCTTACGCCACATTTCAAATAAATATAAGTTCTTTCTCTCATAATTTTCATTGTTGTCGCTTGCATAAAGTCCAACGTGTTTGAATGATTATATGCATTTGACAATAAAATCTAGTCACAAACATGCTAAAGTAAACATAACAGTAATTACAGTTCCGTGAATTGAGATGACGAAAGTCACCAATGCATTTCCCTCACGTAACATGATCCCCACAGAGGTGTCACTCACCACAAACCTTCCCAAATGGATTAGAGGTGAATCCATTGAGCAAGGATTCCACTCAACTAAAGTTGTGTTACATCAATTTCCAAGCAATAACATTTCATCCCGATCAAGTATTCATCCCCAACAAGATATCTCTCAACAATTCCTCTTTTCTCCAAAGAAGAAGTGTCCCACCTGAAACTTGGTCGATAGTGCATCGAGGAAACCTACATCTTTTATTCTCACTAGAGATGTCAACGGGCTCCCATCCTTCTAACCCGGCTCCAAGCAACTATCAAATACTCCACAGGATTTACACGAAGATCCCCAACAGAGTACCTCCCACCTCCCGTAGGTCAATGTACGAGATCCTCAACAACGTGTTTCTGATATCTACCATCCTCAACTATATCTAGGCCTAAGACTGGTCGATAGTGCATCGAGGAATCAAAGTTTTCTTCTTCTCGTGGTTCCATCCGCTTGGCCCCAAATGTGTTAGAAATCCTCAAGTAACATCCATCTTCTTCAAGATGGATATGTTTTGAAATACCACAACATCTATCATTCATATTTCTCATAAAGTCATAATATATGCATATGTCATTCATACACATCGCCATGCATCATACTTTGCATAAGACTAATAGTATTCTATCAAAGTTTCTCTTGTTTTCTCCAAAACAGTGAAAATCACTTCGACGCAAAAAGTCCAAGATTAATACCCGAATCCGTGACGGAGAACTATCTCGAAGACCGCCTTGTTGTCCTCCGACACCCGTCCGTGATTAATACCAATCCGCACGGAGAACTATCCAGATCTCTAGTTGTCCTCCCACAACCGGGTCCAGATTAATACCCGCCGACGGAAAACTATCTCGAACGACCGCCTTGTTGTCCTCCAACAATGATCCGTGATTAATGCCCGTTAGACGGAAAACTATCGAACGATCACAAGTTATCCTCCGATAATGTGCATTGGATCAATAATTCAAGCACAACAGAAGTTATCCACATTTTTCCAACTACTATCCTCGTAGTAATCAGACGAAGATGTATTCTCGACTCTCTTATTATCAACAAACACACAGAGTCTAGCGTGACTCCTGCCTCGATGGCATCTTAACCCCATCTCCCACTCGTCAACATCTCTCCACTTACGTATCGCATATTTGGTTTAAAACCAATACAAACCAATAACTTCATTCAAAGATGAGCACGAAGTATAACGCATTTACCTCCTCCGATGGCATCTTAAGCCCATCTCCATGCTCCTTCCAAACGCTCACAGAGCCTAGCGCATTTACTTCCTCAAGACCGATCTTTCCAGATGGCATCTTAAGCCCATCCCCGCCTCCTCCTATCAACAATATCGAGTCTAGTACGACCCATTCCCCAAATGGAGTCTCCAACTTCTCCAAATGGCATCTATAAGCCCATTCCCGCATCATCACCACAATGGTGCAAATTGTGTATTAGTGTTCAATCATCTTCACTCCTGTGTCACGAAAGGCAAACACGCCAATCTAACCCTTCCAAAGACAAGAAGATTGAACAGGGCAGTCATACCCCAAAATTTGCCCTCCTACTCAAGACATTTCATACACCCATACTCAAGGATTCCTCAAGGGTCGATCGACAAACCTCTCCTAGACAATCAACCCAAACTAGGTTTGGTGATTCTCGATCAAATGGACTTCCAACATCTCCAATTATCATCATGCTCCTCATATGCTTCCAATATTCTCCATGTCAAGTTTCAAGCTTCAAGTCAAGTTTCTCAAACAATTGCTTCGATGGTTAAAATCACAGATGGATAAAAGTCAATCGTGGTCAACATACAATCAAACTTCATAATTTTTGGTCTACATCCTCATTTTGAAGTTACATTCATCATTTGATCAAGGGTTGATCATGATTCACCAAGAAAACTCAAGATTTGCTCAAAAGTCAAACTTTCCAGATTAGGGTTTTTCAGTGAAAAGTCAACTGAACTTTGACTGAGCATAGCTTCTTCATACTTTCTTAAAATTTTTTCCACCACCTCTTACTTAGAAGGAAATTCAATTCTCTACAACTTCATGTCTCACAAGAATGTTCAAAAAATGCTTCATTTGGAAGGTATGGATCAAAACATTACAGGTCCTTTTCAAAGTCAACAAAAAGTCAACATTTTGTTTTGAAGATATATTGAGCATGAAAACTCCAATTGAGATGAAACCAAAGCGGTTGGTTAGAGGACTCTTAGAGATTTCCAAAAAGTCCAAGAACACTCAAAAATGTGGAAAATTGAGCAAAATACACCTTGTGCAAGTTGGACAATTTTGAAGAAATGCACAATGAGAGAGACTTGTAAAAATCAAATTTTTTGCAAATGGGCCTAGTTTTTCTTCATTCAAACTTGTTCCTTATACAATTAGGAACATGCAAGCCCAATGCCACGAATTTTAACTTTATTTTTCTATTTAATTTGGATTTTATTCATTTAAATACAACTTAAATTCAAAAATAAAGTATAAAATCAAAATTAATTGCAAATTGATTTTTTCTCTCATTCTTGGGATCCAAGTAACCCATAAAGGCTGGCAAATTTTGAAATTATCATGGATTTGGCAAGAATTTGATTGAAATTGATCAAAAAAGATAAGATTTGATTTTGTACAAAATCAAATAATCTTTGCATTGATTAACCATTATTTGTTCCTCAAATCAGCTCAATTTCCATCCATTATAAATTGCCTCAAGAACCCTATTCCAAAAGTCAAAAAACCGTGTCCTTCAAGGTACTTGCAGCCCTAGTTTCAGTGGATTTCAATTGGTTTTGAGCATTCAAACACATTCCTTGATACCCCTGGAGTGATTCCAGACCTTTACATCATCCAAAAGCATCAAGAATCACGAAATCCGAATTTGGTTTGTTCATGTTTTTTTCAAAATCGATTTCCATTATTCATGCATTTTTAACACTTTTTGATTGTTTGTTCATGATCAGCATCAAGTTTGCAAGCTATCTGGGTAGCCCAATCGTGTTTTCATGGCCTGGAACGAAAATCACCATTGTTAGGGTTTTCGGTTTCGAATTAGGGTTTCCTTAAAACAGAAAAATTGGACCAAAAGACCACCACCATCGTGTTCAGAACGATGTTTCCAATCGAACCATGCCTTTGAATGTAATTTATATTGCTTGTGTTTGATTTTGAGATTTGCAGGGACTATAGCGTCGCACTGAGGCCGACGCTATCTTTTCAAAAATTCAAAACGAAGAAGACGAAGCTTGGCGCGTGATCTGGACCATCAGAGAGCGACGTCTGTCCAAAATCCATTCGCTCCGTTTTTCAAACACGTGGGCAAGCCAGCTCAGTTGGTCAAGGCGTGGGGTTGTGAAGGCAAGGTCACCAGTTCGATCTCTAACAAGACCATTTGTTTTTGCTTCTTTACAAACTAACATGTTTTTTTTTTTTTTTTATATATTTCTATTTAATATTTTTCATGCATTTAATTTATCTTTCATAATTTTTATCATGCATTTAAAAAATACCAAAAATATTTATTTTTTGCATACACATCAGAAAAATGTTTATTTAATTTATAAAATTAAAAATATATTTTTGCATCCATATTTAATTTAATTTCTATTTTATCATTTAAATCACTTTTAATTGATTTTTAATTATTAAATTAACTCCAAAAAATCCCAAACAATTATTTTAGCATATTAATGTTATTTCCAGCATGAAAACATTTTTCTCATTCAAAAATTATTATTTTTACTAACATTTTCCTCTTATTCAATTTCCTCGTATTTCCCGATTTTTTCATCTGTTCACAGGTTATTCCGTTTCGGACAAATTTTTTTTATCGTTTTCTTTTCATATTATGTAACTACCTATGGGATGTAATAGTTTGATTAGGACTTTTATTTTCCGCACTTTTCGATTATGTATCTGTCCCAAAGCCATGTAATAGCGTAGGATTTATCTTTCCGCACTTTATATTTCTGCAATTTACTTTCCGCACCTATAAAATGTTAGTAACTAGGCGTGTATGGCAAGATAAAATTGGACATAGACCACTCTTAATTCCAAGATAAAATATCTGAATTTGACACACTCTTTTCACACATGCACCCTTTAGGGTAATTCTCTCTCGTTGCCTTTACGAATTCAAATGGTCAAGTCCCTCGAACGTAGAGGTATCCTAACATCGTTGCCTACAAACATATCATCATTGTCCATTCGATACAAAGATCATAGACCCACGATGTCGCCTACGAATACATGATCTCGTCCCCGATTTTGCCTACGAAAGTGATGATCGCCCATTCGAATGTGCTAGGATACCCTACAAGTTGCCTCTATGACCATCAAATGTCCCTTCAATGTCCCTTCTACATCCAACTAAAGGGTTACCTACCAATTAATGGTATGGATAGCTATTCTAAAGGAACGTAAAATAACACAAAACGACCAATTCCGAGTAGGTAATAAGACTTTTAGTTGCTTGCTCTATCAAAATACTTTTCACACCTCACACTTTTGTCAAAGTTCAAACTCTTTCAAACGAAACATTTCCAAACACTTTGTATACATTCCTACATGAATCATTACAAAGTCAAAGCGAAATGCCTTTTCAAAACATTTTGTCAAACACATGTAAAGCACAATTTTAAAGTTATCTAAGAGCAACTAAGAGCCAGAGATAACCACGGATGGAAAGGGGTGCTAATACCTTCCTTTTCATAACCTTCTCCTTACTCGTAATCTAACGAAGGTCTTTTTCTGTACTTTTTACCTTCCCTTAATTGATAAAAGAAAAGTCGGTGGCGAATCTTGCTATCCGCACATTTGTGATACAAAAATATCAAAGTCAGTTCACCGTATTACAGATGGCAAAACATCATGTAAAGGATAATAAAATGCATGGATGACAAAACATAATGATAGTGCACATGGATCGCAAAACATCATATAAAGAAAGATAAAATATGCATGGACGATGATACATCAGGCATGGATGATAAAACATTATGATAGTAGACATGGATGGCAAAACATCATATAAATAAAGATAAAATATGCATGGGCGATGATACATCAGACATGGATGATAAAACATCATGATAGTAGACATGGATGGCAAAACATCTTGTAAAATACGCATGCAAATGATGGTGAAACATCGTGTATAAATGTCATACCCCAAAATTTTCCCTCTTACTTCTCAAGACATTCCATACATCCATGCTCAAGGATTCCTCAAGGGTTGATCAGACAAACCCCCTCTTAGGCAATTAACCCAAACTAGGGTTTGGTTATCCTCAGATCAAGATGGACTTTCAACATCTCCAATGGTCATCATGCCTCCTCATATTCTTCAAAGAATCTCCATGTCAAGTTTCAAGCCATACAGGTCAAGTTTCCTCAGACAATTGCTCAAATGGTTGAAAATCAGTTGTATTGGACAAAAGTCAAATGTGGTCAACATACAATCAAACTTCATGATTTTTGGTCAACATCCATATTTTGAAGTAACATTCATCATTTAATCAAGGGTTGATCATGATTCATCAAGAAAACTCAAGATTTGATCAAAAGTCAAACTTTCCAAATTAGGGTTTCTTGAGGAAAAGTCAACTGAACTTTGACTGAGCATAACTTTCTCATACTTGATCATAAATTTTTCCACCACCTCAAATTTTGAAGAGAATTCAATTCTCTACAACTTCATGTCTCACAAGCATGGTAAAAAATGCTTCATTTTGAAGATATGGATCAAAACATTACAGGTCCTTTTCAAATTCAACAAAAAGTCAACGTTTTGCAAAGAAGTGTTATTGAGCATGGAAACTCCAATTGATATGAAACCAAAGAGGTTGTTTAGAAGACATCTATAGCTTTCTAAAAAGACAAAGAACACTCAAAAATGTTAAAAATTGAGCAAAATACACCTTGCACAAGTTGGGCATTTTTGAAGAATTGCACAAAGGAAAATATCTGACAAAATCCAATTTTTTCCAAATGGGCCTATAATTTTATGATCCAAACTTGATCATAATATTATTTGTGACCTCTTGATGCTTTCCCACGACCTCTTTCTATTTTTTTTTTGAATTTAAAAGCATTTAATTCAAATTTAAATTAAATAAAATAAGAAAGCAAGGCATAATTTAAGTTGGGTTGGATTTTTATCAAGCTTGAGGACCAAGGAAGCCCACAAAACATGCCAAACTCGTGCTAGCTCATGCAAGGAAGGAAAAATCAAATTTTGGAAAGATTTGATAAAATTTGAAAGAGAAAATATTTTGTATTCAAGAGCATATCTTTTTTCATTCATTTTGATCAAATCTCTTGCATTATAAATACACAACACATTCACAAGACCAGAGGAGGAAACCCTAGCCTCTTGAAGCAACCCTTATTCTCTCAAATTTTTCTCAAAGTTGGCAAAATCGAATTTGTTTTTCCAGCCACTCTCAATCATCCCATTTCTTCTGAGGTAAGCGAGGTACACATCAAAAACCATGGTTAAATCACCGACTGCCATACATGAATATACATATTCATATTTTTCTTGAATTCGAATTTTTAATATCTGCTTGTTTTAATCGAAACTAATCATTCTAACATGTTCATGAGATGCCATAGGAAGGATCTGGGTCATCGTTCTTAAGGTTTAACGTCCAAAACACGATTTGCCATGTTTAGGTTTTTGAAAACCGCTGTTTTGAACCCAGCTTACTGGCCCATCTCACAAACATCACCATTGATTCAGAGATCCCCGATGGGGGTAGGCCTTACCTTAAGCTTCGATTCTTAATATTTTTGCAGTTTGGGATTTTTTGCTCGGGCCGAGAAGACGATCGAGCGTAGGGTTTAGCTGCCGCCGACTTCGCTTGACCTGTGGTTGTCGGCGTGGCATCATGGCTCGACGGATTCTTCTATCATCATAAATATCCGGGACCCAACACGCTGCTTGACTCGTTTCTGAAATTATAATTCATGACATCGCTAATTACTTTATACCATTTGTTTGCGGTAGATGATACCAACACCACACCTTTTGGCTCGCTTACGAAGATCAACATGCCGTTACGTCGTAAGCCTTGCAACACATGTTGAAAGCAGCTGATTAGCCGAGGGACCCTCCTCAAAACATCAACACTTCCTCTCCGAGATACATTCCTAATGCAGGTGTGTTACCACCCAACAGCCTGTGACATAACACCGATTTATTGTCGCTCAAGAACAAGATTCAAGACATGATTGAAGCTGTAAGAGATGATTGATCCTCTTTGTTGAGAATCTGAATGTGATTAACGCGCCTATGCTCAACCATGGAAAAGTTCCAATGCTATTGGCAAAATTTATGTTTTCAACATAGATGACTTGATTATTCTCCGATGACGTTAAGAAGAATTTGCTGCGAAGCTGCAGCAATCCGTGATGCCCGTAGAATTGTCGTTAGTGCCCATCCCACAGATGGTCGTGCTATGAAGGATTATTCGCGCATGCATGTGATAACCGCAAGTGCATTACTTCAGCCATCACATGTGGAGAGTTTGTGTGAAGACATGTTCAAGGAACGACCAAAGATGGAGCAAACTGGGTACGGAAGTGAATACCCAGGAGCGCCAAGTGGAAAGTTTGACTACGTGGTGGTACACACCGTTTGGTAGCAAGGGATTCCCGGCTGAAGGCAAGCGGGTGCGTAACCGGATTGGGAGACAACCCCAAGACTATGCTGTGTTAACACAATAAGGATTTCCGCTAATCTTGTGCCTGAAAGTGGCACCTCTCATCATTACTTCTCCGCACAGTTCCATATTCGCCTGTGCTATACCTTAAACCATGGAGCTAAGGTATTATCACGTCAGCATCCTCCACCATTGAGGACATTACGCTTTGCTTTATTATTTTGACATTGACAACATCACCTGATCTAGTAAGGTGACCAACCTGGGTGGTATTTCTCTCTGAAGAGATCTCTCCTCCAAAAGACATCGAACGACCAGCCTTATTTAACCAGCCCCAGACTGAGGAAAGACCTGACTTATCCCGCTCACATGAAGCACCAAAGGAAGTTGGTCGTGAAGATGCCTCAAAACCCAGAAATGAGGAAACTAGAAGATTATTAAGAAGAGTGATTACAATATTGTGGAACGCTGGGGATGACTGGCCCGTAATCTCCATGCTTGCTCTCGCTCTTGTGCTCGAGGCTCATGCTAAAGCCTTTTGTGAAGCCAAGAATGCACGCACTGCAGACACTACTAACGATCTTGAAGTTTGCAGCATCTAGCCCTGCTTCCAACAACGCTCAGGCTTCTCTCGATGTCGACTGACTCTACTAAAAGAAACACAACAAAGCCTTGCACATCTCTATTGAATGCAAGGCGCACTTTTGTCTCATGTTTCTCGGGTGGATACCTGCCCTGCCTCAATATCCCACCCAAGACCTGATCGATTTAAAGTCAAGGATTGGTCTCCAAGCCCAAGACAGTTGTGAGCTTGATGTTCTAGAAACAAGACTTGGGGAGCCTTCTCGTTGTTAAAGTCTGTCTCACACTTTGATTCCATTCCTTCTTTGTCATGGACATTCATCCAGCCTTTTACTTTGCCTACTTGGACCTTGGATACATGGGCAATGACCGTCACCCCACCCCCGCATCGGGTTGAAGTACCCTGGCAAGGAAGGTTGTTATAGTATGTGGTGAAGAGGAATACATGGTCAATCATCTTTGCTCATTCCGATTTCCTCGAGATGGAAGGTGACTTCGAGACCGTCAAGCTGAACAGCCCAAGAGTCATGCCTTATTCTCCTCGCTGCCCGGTTACACGAAGTTCCGCCCTAGGATGGCTCGAAGGATGCTCAACCTACACATGAGGAGGTAGTACTATCGGGGTTCAGCCCCGATCTTCCTTTCAACCGACAAGATCGGGTTTAGGCTTCACTATCAAAGGTAGAAGATGATACGCCGCTGAACGTGTCGGGCCAACTTCCTTTCCGTGATCAAAGAAGATGGAATCCATGCTATAGAAGACAACGACAATGATTTCGACATCAACAAGTATATCTTCCTAACTCCCGACAACGGACTCAAAGAATTGGAAGACCTAAAATGTCATACCAATCTCCTTTAGATAGAGTAATTGCTTTGTTCTCGTTTTGCTTTCCGCTTTTATACTTTGAAAATAAACTTTAAAGCCTAGTGTCCTCGTTTTAGCATCATGGCTCGTTTGTGAGGGTTATTATCTCATTATTCATATTTTCATTCTATAAAATCGTTGGAATTTTCATTTAAAATGTTGTTTCTTTCTTTACTTATCACCCTTCAAAAGCTATGTGTTTCATTATTAACCCACGTGATACAATCGCAGAATCACTCCGAATATCATTGACAACAGTTATGCTATTGCTAAATATGACTTTATAACTGATCTACCAAGCCAAAGACGAAGGTGAGAAGATTGTGAAGTGCCGGAGAATCCTGTCACACCGCTACGCTAAGAAGAGCGAGTTACACATTAACACCAAGAGCCGGGTTGAGGTTGTAGAATTTGGGTACCGGCGAAGATGTAAAGAGAGATCAAGATAGGAGCCAGTCTTGAGAATAGTGTCAAAGAAAGATTGTTCAGATGCTACGAGATTATATCGAGGTTTTCTTCTTGGTCATATCAAGACATGCCGGTTTAGACATCGACATGTGGTACACCGACTGTCGACAAAGAAGGTTTTCTCCAAAGAAGCAAAGGTTTGTCGCATGCGCTCTGAGATGTCGTAGAAAATCAACCGAGGTTATGAAACAGTTCAACGCCGGTTTCCTAGATGTTACTTGTTATCCACGCGGTTGCAAACGGTACCTGTATCAAGAAGGATGGAATAGTACGAATGTGTGGATTACATAGATTCAACAGCTAGTCCTAAAGACCATTTCCCCACTTCCCCATATTGATGTTCTGGTCGATAACACCGCTCAACACAAGGTTTTCTCCTTCATGGATGGTTTTCCGTTACAATCGATCAAATGACTCTGAAGACATGGAGAAGACTATTGCTACACTGGGGCACTCGCTGGCAAGGTCATGCCGCTTAATCAAGAACGCAGGCTTATCAACGAAGTATGGTGGCATTATTTCATGACATGATTCATCACGAGATAGAGGGTCTACGTCGATTTCATATGATAGCTCGATCAAGATGTAAGAAGAACATCTCAATCATTTGCGTAAACCTGCTTGATAGGTCAAGAAGTACGATTAAGACCTTAATCCCAACAAGTGCACCTTTGGAGTCGATCCAGTAAACTCCTAGGGTTTATTGTCATGGTAAAGGTATTGAGGTTGGATCCCACAAGGTTAAAGCTATTCAAGAAATGCTAGCTCCCCAGATCGTGAAGTAACTCGCAGGCTGCAGACGAGTAAACTATACTGCGTCGATTCTCATTGCACATCTAATCGCCATCAGAGCCAATCTTCGTTACTAAAGAAAGATCAAGTAGTGGAATGAACATGACGATTGTGATCGCTGATAAAATCAAGGAATACCCATGTAATCCTCCCCTATCCGTCGCCACCAAGGAAGACCTCATCATGTACTTGATGTTGTTAGAGAACTCAATGGGTGTGTCTTGGGGAAACATGATCGAGTCTGGTCGAAAGAGTATGCAATATACTACTTAGCAAAAGTTTACGACCATGAACAAGATACCACAAACTGAGAAAACTTGGCCGCTTTGGCTTGGGCTGTTTCTCACGACTAAGACAAGATATGCTAATCTATTAACTCACCTTTATTGATCTCCAAGATGGATCCGATAAAATACATATTTGAGAAACCAGTTGTCTCCGAAGAATAGCAAGATGGCAAATGATCTTGACCAAATACGACATCCAGATAATTTCCAGAAAAGCCATCAAAGGAAGTGTGGTAGCCGATCATTTACTCCCATCAAGTCAGATACCATCACCATGCACCGAAAGCCCAGATCGAAGATGTTTTGAAAGTTAGTCCATGATCAGAAGAACCTGTGACCGTATTTAAGGACCCCGAACAAGGATCCCCTGATGGACCATGGTCTTTGATGGAGCCTCAAACGCGACTTGGTAATGGCATTGGCGCCATCATTACATCCCCGCAAAGCATACGCCTTTCACCGAATCTTATTCCATATCGAGAGTATTGTTTCGAAGTTTGATCCCTTATCAAGAGATCACTTTGATCATATCTCCGCAAGAAGAGAATTTGCATTTACTACTAATATGTCGCCTATGTTCAAGGTCGATGACAATCGAAGCTCCCCATATCATCATTAAAAGGTTTGACTTAACCAAAGATATTGTTGTGAACTTGATACAAAGGAAACTTTGTTCATCGTAAGTGAAGAGTGCATCTCGAGACTCAATAATATCCAAATAGGGCATTTGTCAACGACAAGAAGTTCTTGAGAAAGATTTGCATCCAAATTCTTCCTCAAAGAACGATATCTTATATAAGCGCAATCACGGCTTGTGCTTATTCACGTGGTAGACCAGAAAACAGCGTAATCCAATCATGGAAGAATTACACTACAAAGATTTTGTACTACCCAAGGACATACGATGGCTAAGAAGATTTTGAGAACAGTTACTATTGGTCCACCATGGAAGTCGATTGTCACCGCTTATGTTCTATCTTGTCACAAATGCGACATATGCGCATAAAGTGCACGTACTTCTAGACCATTAAATGTTTTAACCGCCCTTGGCCTTTCGTGAATGGGCATTGACATGATCGGATAAATCAAACTCCATCGCCCTAATCCGGACATCGCTTCATCCTTGTGGCAATTGATTACTTTACCAAGGGGTGTAAGCGCCCCATTCGTGACTGTTAACAAGAATGTTGGACTCGATTCATCAAGCATAATCTTATCCGCTTCAGCATGGCACTCCCGAAAGGATTATCACAGATAACGCCATAATCTCAACAACAAAATGATCACCGAACTCTCGCACGCAGCTCAAGATCAAGCACAACAAACTCTTCTCCATATCGGTTTAAGATGAATGGCTAAAGGGAAGCCGCCAACAAGAATATCAAGAAGATCGCATGTAAGATGACAGACTTAAAAAGATTGGCATGAGATGTTGCCATTTGCTCTCCATGGTTATCGCACTACAAGATTTA
>CM038794.1:81859036-82017378 GCA_021764765.1 Vicia sativa | reverse complement strand
TAATAGTAAAACTAACATGGATATCTTGGATGGAGTTTGTCATTGTTCCTGACATTGTAGTAACTCTTCTTGGCCTTAGAAGCATAATAGTTGAGCTAACATGGATATCTTGATGGAGTTTGACCCTTCATGGTGTATAGCAGTGAAAATCAAACTTCCAGCAGCTGCCCCAAGTATCCCAGACTTACAGTAATAAGCTTCGCGTCTTCGATCTTGAGATCCTTGATATCTTCCATACGGATCTTCCCACGGATGAAGGTTTTAGAAATAGTACTTGCGGTTGTCCATCGTCGTTGAATATGCCTCTTGACCAAGCACATCCATCGATTTAGATGCACACCAACGATCATTAGGGTATCACGGAAACACAGCTTTGCACAAATCTTTGGACAATCATCGAGGAGGGATTGTCGACTTCACATCATAAACATATGAGTTATCATCGATAGCATTGGAACCTTTACCATGAGTGGGGCATTGGTGCGTTGATCACATTTGGAGTTTCGATAGGAGGGTTGAATTCAATTTCCCCTCGATCATCTCTTTAATCTTGTTCTTGGTAGCCGGTTGTTGGTGTCGTGCCTGGGCTGTTTGAGTGATATGCACGTCTTGCATTAGGATTGTACTTGGAGAGAGGTGTTGACGTCTTGAGGAGGACCCTCAAATGTCGGCTATGCTTTCAACATGTGTTGCAATGCTTGTGACAACGACATGTTGATCTTCATAAATTGTGTTCGTGGCGTTTTGGCTCGCATTTTCTCGTTGAGGTTACCTTGGTGTAGGATTGGAATCACGGCCCTTACCAGTTGAGTACGATCAGCTTTGTCACGGCTCTTGACCATACTGACATTGGCTTCTTTCTTACCATCAAAGATCTCTTCCCATTTGAAGATGACTCTACCGTATTTTTCCCTCTTGATTCCGACTTCGCATTCGCTGTCAATATCATCTCGGTGAATCCGGATGAAGAGTTTCCAATCGATGATTGAAGTAGGGAACTGTCGTTCCATACATGTCGACCAACTCCTATTACACGAGGGTGGTTGCACTCTTCCACGCTAGATCTCCCATTTCGGCATACTCTTTAAGACTTTTCATCACGACCCGTAGACATGCTCGTGGTTGCATGCGGGTGGGTGCCAATTGACGTGTCTTGATGCTTGTAGAAAGCATCTTCTAAGTCATTCCGGTGTATTAATATGAGTATTCTCTGGATAATACCACTCCAACTATGTTCGGATAAACTCTCTTGAAAGAAATAGATCCATAACTTCCTATCTTCAAGATGAGGATGGATCTTACGAACATAGGATTCGGTGCAACTTTGGGCATGAGATTCCATCATACTTGGCAAAGTAGGAACTTTGAACTTGCGAATTACCACAGGGGACAGACTCGGATCATCAAAATTCATCCGGACATTTCATATTTTCCACGGCATTCGAGGCGGTCTTCAAGTTGCTTGTACTTGTCATTATCAAGAGGATACCGCTCACTCACGTAGTCTTCATCTTTGTTTTCAAACCCATGATGGATCCCTTCACTGTTCTTGATACTTCCCTCAGTTTCACCGCTGTTGTCTGAGATTTCAAACCGGCTGACCACCCTAGCTGGGCCCTTGTGATTTCTTCCCATGTTGAGGATACCGATGGTCTTCTTCTTTACGGTAATGAGCTTCTTGGATCCTTCGTTGGACCAAGTTGGTGAACATCTCCACGGAATTGAGAATTTGAGCACGGAGATCTTTAACAGTTTGTTCAGAGCCATTTGCTGAAATAAATAAGCGAGAGAATAAAAACCGTCTTCAATGTACTGTTATGAAATGTCATGCCATGATATGCGATGTTATGCAATGCAATGCAATATTTTCAAGGACCTTAGAATTTAAATTTGTTAGACGAGAAGAACAAACTTTTTATTAGTTTACTTTTAGAAAGTACAAAAGTGTTTAAACAAATAAAAATATATTCTTAGAGCTTTAGGTCTCCCAACTTCCTCTTGGTGCTGAGTAGGTGTTGTTGTTTGCTCCTCGTGAAGTAGCTTTGTCAACTCTAATACCTTCTTCTCGGTTGCATAACTTGGGCTTGAATATATCCCTTTCTTCTTTAATTTGAATCTAGGATCTCTTCAGTCTTGAAGATCGATAGCATGTCTAGATGGAGAATGGTATAGGATTCGCCACCTATAACACAGGTTCCATAATCACGGTAGCATAGGTGTATAACGACATCATGAGGTTTTGAGCTCGAGCTCGCACCCATTTGAGGTAAGGTTCCCAAGGAATGGAATTCGGTGTCCCAAAGTTTTGGTATCATCTTACTACCATGCTCCAAGGCGTACAAATCTTCGATGGTAGTTACGGAGATCGCTATTGTAGTCAAACACAATGTCTTGGAGAAGCATATCATGAGGACTATCTCTTGAGCATGACCAAACCGACGTAGAGCTAGAGAAGGTTGTAAGTGATACCTTCCCTTATGCAAAGGAGTGGTACATTATGGAATTCCCCGCCTTCAATGAAAGTGAAGTCCTTTGAGAAAAAGACACCTGCGGATATCCGAGTGAGAGAGTGACATCAGCCTTTGAGACCACTTCAATCTTTGCTCGTTCTTCATTACTGATTGAGGAAGGTGTAAAATAAACCACCTGGAAAGTAACGGTATGCAACACATGAGAGTTCCTTTTCGTTTGATAGTACGAGTGTGGAGAGAATGTAGAATATCCCCAAGTAAGGTAGGCACAGGATTACGAGTGAGGAATATCTTGATGGCGTTCACGTCTATGAACTGATCTGGATTAGGAAATAGAACCAATCCATAGATTAGCAAGGCCAAAACGTCTTCGAATGCATGGAAACTCATAGCTTTGAGGAATCTTGAGCTTTCTTTATCAGAAACATAGCAAGTAAACCCTTAACTCTGCTTCTTGTTTCCCAATTAGTTTCAATGTCTGATCGCTTTAGATGTAATGCTGATGCGATGTCTTCGTATTTCAGAGATTTTTCTGAACCGGTGAATGGTGACTGAACAAGGATAGGTATCCCAAGTAGCTTATAGAATTCTTCCAGTGTAGGCACCAACTGATAATCTGGGAATACGACGTGCATCATATCTTCTTCAAAGCCATAGATAATCAAGTTAAGCAGATAACCGTGTCTCTTGATGAACTGAGCATGATCGGGAATTTCTTAAACTAATTCTTTGATTTGAGAAGGTTTGCCCATGAAGTTGATTCGGATAGTCTTCCTGGAAGCCATAATTCCTACAAAATAGAGCAAAGATAAATCCCTAGGTCCTTGAAATAGTTAGAAATGATATGATGTTATGATGTTATGATGTCATGTTTAAACAAATAGGAAGCACAAGCAAATCACACAATAGCCCTAGGTTTAAGGCCTACATGAGGTATAGGTGTCTACCCTACCAAATTTTGAGTGCGTTCATCCCGTCTATAATAATAAGGGTTCTAGGAATCTCATATCATTGATCTTTCGTCGTAGGCTTTATTTCAATACGACTACCAAGTGGTCGACCAAAACATCCCGAAAGTCGAATCTTAATGAGCGTAGCATCGAGTATCAACAAACCTCAGTCTATACCGAAGTCGGCCATCTCACTACCTTCTAATGGCCAAGATGGGTCAATTAGGGTTATAAAAGTTGAGTTAGTGTTGATGACACCACGCAGACGCCAAATACTTTCCTCAACTAGACATGAGGAGCATCGGGACATCAAAGTGTCGACTAACGTAGCCATCATGTTGACCGCTTTGTATCGCCTAGCAATCGCAATGATTTATTGCTACTTACCTAAGGCAACCTGGATCCAGGTGTAGGATCCCCCACAAGTATAATACCCAAGCAGCCCTTAAAAGTAAAGCATACAAGTCAAACAATTTTGAAGTGATCTAAAGACCTATGGTAAACTCTCTTTATTTTCCCCAGCAGAGTCGCCAGTTCTGTAACACGGTGGGAGAACTGACTTGTTTGTTTTGCGTTTGATCGCAAATGTTGCGGATAGCAAGAGTTGCCACTGAATTTTCTTTTATCCAATGAAGGGAAGGCGAAAAGAACAGGAAAAGACCTTCGTTAGATTATGAGTAAGGGAGTTGGTTATGAAAAGGGAAGCTGTTAGCACCCTTTCCATCCGTAATTATCTACAGGCTCTTAATTGCTTTAGCTCACTTTAATTGTTTTAGTGTGTGTTTGAAAATATTTTTGAAAAGGCATTTCGCTTTGACTTCGTAATGATTCACGCTGGAATGTATACGAAGTGTTTGGAAATGTTTTGTTTTGGAAAAGACTTTGTACTGATTCACGCTGGAATGTATACCAAGTATTTTGAAATTGTTTTGAAGAAACGTGTCAGGTGTAAAAAGATGTTTTAACTTGAGCAAGAAAAAGAGACTTATTACCTACACAGAACGGTCGTTTCCATGTTATTTTGCTTTCCTTTAGAATAAAGCTATCCATACCATTAGTTAGCAGGTAACTTTATTCGTTCGATGTAAAGGAACATTCGAAGAGCTTTATTCGTTACAACCTATACATCCTTTCTAGAATTTAAAATGCAAGAAAAATAAATAGCAGAAGAGAAAACTAGTCCTAATATTTTTGTGTTTTTGAAAATTAGAGTTTATGTGAATACAACCTAGTTCTAGTTGATTTTAATTAATTAAGAAAAAAATCTGTGAATACTAACCTAAATTAATTAAATTAGTTTAAAGAAAGATATTTGTGAAATTATCTAATTAAATTAATTAATTATTTTTTAAGAAAAAAAGAAAAGCAGAAATAAATAAAAATATGAAAGAAACCAAAAAAATGTGCTTTTGGCAGAAGCTATCCCAGAAGCTGGGGCTTTTGAGAGTGGGAGCGCTGTAGGTATCCAGAAACTGGAGTTTCTGTTGTGTATTCTGCTGTGCGTGCCCAGAAGTTGTGGCTTCTGGAGGTTCTGCTGCTAGAGGCTCCCAGAAGTTGGAGCATCTGGGGGTTCTGGTACTGGAAAGATCTAGAAGTTATAGCTTCTAGGATGTCTGGCGCTGGAAAGGGTCCAGAAGCTGGAGCTTCTGGAGACTCTGGATCTGTGACATCCAGAAGCTGGAGCTTTTGGAGACTTCTCATCTGGGGCCATCAAGAAGCTGGAGCTTCTGGAGGATTCCGGCGCTGGGGAGACCCAGAAGTTGGAGCTTCTGGTGCTGGGGAGGCCAAAAAGCTAGAGCTTTTGGAGGCGTTACTTTGGATATTTGAAAACCTGCAAAACAAATAGTGAAAATAAAAGAGAAAAAGGTGGGGTTTGAACCCATGACCTGATAGAGAGAATGGCATAGTGCGCGCAAGGTGAACCGCTGGGGCGGTGATACATCCATTCATATTGTTGGACTCATAAATATGTAAGTGATATTGGCCTCTGAGTCAGAAGCACCGGAGCAAAGCTCCGGTCATCTTCTCCGGTCATGTTCAATCATCAACCTACAAAATAAACAATATGAATGCAACAAGGGTACCCTATCCCCCCAATTCAAGGGCTACGAATCGATTGGTGGTGTTAGTTCGTTCTGAATTGGCCTAGAACTACAGATACGAAGCTCTTCCAGTTCATGCCCTAAAAATGGAAACTAGCGATTAAACCATGGAAAACTTCAAACGTCTGCCCAAATATGTTCTATATCATGCTATAAACATATTAGAAACATTAGTTGCAAGCAAATCACACTCAAACGTAAAACACGAATTCAAAGAAAAATGCAAATCAGAGCAGTACGTATGACATGTTTCAACGTGTTATGGTCATGTATAATGATGCTTACTTACTCAGACTTATCTCAGGAGCACAATGGAATGCTTAAAAGTGACTGAAAGTGGCTGGAAAGTAGAACACGAGTTTGCCAACTTTGAGAAAATTTTGAGAAAATTCTAGGGTTTGTGACTGGCTAGCAATCCGTGTAAGAGCTATCCAAAAAGTACCCTTGTCTTGTATGAGTGCTAGGTATATATAGGAGAGTGGAATTAGGTCAAGGCTTTAAGAGAAGATATTCTATTTAAATGGAGAATATTGATTGGAAATTTGCATGAAATCTTTCCAAATTTGCTCAATCTCTTCCTCAATCTTCTTGGAAAAATTTGATAGCTTGTAATGAGCTATCTTGGACCCCAAGCCATGCAAATATCGAGCCCAACTTGCCTTATCTTTTATTTTTTGTATTTTATTTAAATAAATTTGAATTTAAGCCATTTAATTCAAAAATAAATAAATAAAAGGATAGAAGGCGTGACATGCAGCAAGGAAGTCATGGATAATCTTATAATCAAGTTTGAATCATAAAATATTAGGCCCATTTGAAAAATATTTGCTTTTGCTAGGTATTTTCCTTCATGCACCTCCTCAAAAATGCTCAACTTGTACAATTCATATCTTGCTTAATTTTCAACATTTTTTGATGTTCTTGGACTTTTTAGAAATCTCAAGATGTCTTCTAAACATCCCTTTTGGTTTTATCTTCATTGAATTTTCCATGCTCATGAACACGTCTTTGCAAAAAGATGACTTTTGTTGACTTTTCTAGACGGACCTGTAATGTTTTCATCCATAACTCCCAAATGAAACATTTCCTGCCCAAGCTTGTGAGCCATGAACTTGTAGAGAATTGAATTCTCTTCAAAATGAGCTTTGGTGGGGAAATTTATGATGAAGTATGTGAAAGTTATGCTTGGTCAAAGTTCTATTGACTTTTGTCTAAAGAAGCCCTAATTTGGAAACTTTGACTTTTGATCAGATCTTGATTTTTCTTAATGAATCATGGTCAAACCTTGATCAAATGATGAATGTAACTTCAAAATATTGATGTTGACCAAAAATTATGAAGTTTGATTGTATGTTAACCACAATTGACTTTTATCCAATACAATTGACTTTCAGCTATCTAAGCCATTGGATGACAGCTTAGACTTGTAAGGCTTGGAACTTGAGAATAGCAAAACCCTAGTTTGGATTGATTGCTTAGGATAGGGTTTGTCTGCTCAAACCTTGTGAAATCCTTGAGAATTGAGATTTGAATTGTCTTGAGAAGTGAGAGGAAATTTTTTTGGGTATAACAGATTGGCCATGATGACGAAAACTAGTGAAGTTGTTGAGTTTTATGAGGAAATGGTGAAAAAGGGTTTCAAGCCTGATACTTTTATCTTCCATGCTTTGATCAAAGGTTTTGCAAATGAAGGGAACTTGGATGAAGCTAAGAAGTGGTTTGGTGAGATTGGAAAATCTAAAGCTAAGAAGGGAACTTGAGATGGGTAAGAAGATATTTTACACTCATTGTCGTGTTGGTGCATCATTACTGTAAGTTATGGTTGACAAACTTCTTATAAGTCCATGGTTATATAAGCAATGAGATCCGGGAGTTATTTTAGAACCTTGAGGACAAGGTTCAAGTGAACCCTGTGGTAATGATAGAGAGTATTTAATTATATTTTAATATAATTAGTTTAATTAGAATTATTAATTTAAGATTTTATATTAGTTTGTATTTTAGTTTAATTGTAATTGAATTGGGCTTCCACTAGTATTTGGGTATTTTAGATAATTCCTCATTAATATTATTATAAATGTAAGTGTCTTTGACACATTTGATATATGAATCAAATAAAAATTATCTTTTATCTTCCTTTATTTTATTTAATTATTTTTATAGTTCTTCCCCTTTCTTAACATAAACCCCAATTTAGAACCTTGATAGAAATTGCTTCCTATCACTTAGTCACTTAAAGCAAAAGAGAAATGGCTTAGTCACAATAAATTCCAATACCTTCCGATGTTAAGGCAATAAATTAGGTGAAAATAAAGTGATAGTTTTGTAACTAAAAAATATATAAAAAATAAAGTGATAAATCATTGAATTTGTATTTGTATGTTGCTAATTGCAACGGTAAGTGTAACTATAGGTGCAACAAGGTGTTTTATGTATTTGAGAGAAAAAATAGAGAAAACACATATTTATTCACTTTGACAAGTTGTTTTTAAATAAAACCATAATATTGTTTTTAACATCAATATGAGAACTTAACTTCCTATTTGTTAAACGTCTATCAATTATGCTACCTATGATCTTGTCTTTCAAATTAGAATCTACTATCTTTTGAGAGAAAACTCGGCCATTTCTTTCTCTACAGAACTCGTAGATTGTTTTGGCACATGATATCTTTAGAAATTTTCTCTTCCAACCTTTCATCCTAGTTTCCTTGATAAACCACGATTTTTCATCATTAAATATACAATCCAATTTTTTTTTCAAATGATCTTGAATTGGTCACAACCAAAAAACATGTGGTTTAGTGTTTTCACTAACTCAGGAAATCCACCAAAACCAATGATGAATTTCTATCAATCTTGATAAACAAGATTAATATCACAACACAATAACAATGAACTATCAGAGAGAAGAAGAGGAAAAAATTAATTTCTGCAGAGTTTCTCTCTACCCACAAACTGTGGAAAAACTTTATTATTTACTTTGCAATTGCAAAATACTGTGAATGAATTGATTACAAAAATAGGGTTTACTCCCTCTATTATAGATTTAGGTTAGCTTTTTCCCTAAGCTAAATCAAATATATTCTATTTTAGATTTAAAAAAAATATTTCCTAATCTAAAATCAAATATGTGTGTAACAAACTATTTTCACACTCCTAAATCAAATCAAATCAAATACTATAGACACAACGAATTACTTTCAACACACCACCTAATTTATTGTATCTAAGCTATCTATATTCATCATAGCTCTTAGTCTTCGAAATACTCCGACCTGCACAACCTTCGCCATAATTCGATTTTATGTTCTGCAATGTTCCAAATTCATCTTTCCATCAGTTACCTGGTATTGAAGATAGTGGAACCTCATTTCAATGTGCTAGCTTCGACCATGAGCTATAGGGTAATTGCTCCATGATCTTTACCTGTAATTTCTTCGACCAAGTTCACCATCCAAGTTGCTTGACATGCACAAACAGAAGCAACTGTGTATTCTGCTTTGTATGATGATAATGCCACAACTAGTTCCTTTCTCAAACTCCAAGCAACTGGTGCACCACATAACATAAACACATATCCTACCGTGGATTTTCGACCCTCAACATCACTACACCAACTCGAATCTGTGTACCCCACTAACGTGCATTATTTTCCTTTATCAGCTGCTAAAAATAAAATGCCATAGTCAAGAGTTCCTTTCAAATACCTCGATATCGTCTTTGTTGCTGCTTGGTGTGATACCTTTGGCTTCTGGATGAATCTACTCACCTTACCCACAATGTATGCTAAGTCAGGCCTCGTATGACAAAGGTATCTTAAGGACACAATAATTCTTCTATATTGGGTTGGGTCGACTTTATCTTCCTCTAAGTCTTTCGAAAGTTGCAGTCTTGGTTCTACAGGTATCAAAGTCGAATTACATTCTTCCATCTCAAATCTCTTGAGAATTTCACCTGAATATCTTTTTTGATGCATCACCAAACCTTTACTAGTCTTGTAGAATTCAATTCCATGAAAAAGTGAAACATCATCCAGATCAGACTTTTCGAATTCCTTGGTGAGATCACATTTAAAGTCATCGACATAGAGACATAGTATAAGCAATTCACTATTTCTTCTTCTTACATAAACTCCATGTTCAGTTGTGCACTTCACAAACTTCTTTTCCCTTAGAAAACTATCAATCTTATTATTCCAAGCTCTTGGAGCTTGTTTCAATCCATACATGGTTTTATGAAGCATGTACACCTTTCTTTCTTCGCTATGTTTCACAAACCCACCAGGTTGTTTAGCATAAACTTCTCCATCTAAAGGTTCATTCAGGAATGCACACTACACGTCCATCTGACATATGTGCCAACTGTTTGTTTTTGCTAAACCAACAAACAACCAAATTGTTTTGATCCTAGCCACAGGTGTAAAAAACTCATCGAAGTCAAGTACTTCTTTTTGGAGAAATCCTCTCACCACTAGCATTGCTTTGTGTCGAGTTACTTCCCCTATAGGATTCATCTTCACTTTGTATACCCACTTGACATCAATTTCCTTCTTGCCTTCAGGCAATTCGACTAGTGACCAAGTGTTGTTGTCTTCGATGGATTTCACTTCTTCGTTCATTGATTTCACCTACTTAGAATCTTTCAATGCTTCATCTGCATTGGCAGGGCAGGTTCGACATCTGCATAGAAAGCATAATGTACCAGCTCACCTTCGTTATCAACCACATCATCTAATGTAACCACACAATCATGCAATCTTGCAGGCATGCGTCTTGTTCTCTGAGGTCTATTTGTACTTGTACTTGGTTGATCTATAACTGCTGGTTCCTCTTGCCAAACTTCTCTTTCGACTTGAGTTTTTGGTTCTTCATGCAAGATTCTCACTGAATCTTTCTTGACATTTTGAGTCCAATCCCATTCTTTCAGCTCATCTATGATCGTGTCCCTGCTGATTACAATTTTCTTATTCACTGGGTCAAACAACTTGTAACCTCCATTTGAGTGATATCCAACTAGAATCATTTGAGTCAACTTGCCATCAAGTTTTCTTCTCAATCAATCTAGCGCATGTCTATGTATAATAGATCCAAATACCTTCAGATGACTCAAACTAGGTTTTACACTAGACCAACATTCTTCTGGAGTAATTCCTTCTAACTTCTTTGTAGGACATATGTTCAAAATATAATTTGCAGTAGACACAACATCACCCCAAAACTCTTGAGGTAAATTATTTCCTTTCAACATACTTCGAACCATATTCATGATGGTTCGATTCATCCTTTCTGCAGTACCATTATGCTGTGGAGTGTAGGGTGGCACCACCTCATGCACAATACCTTCTTTTTCACATAACTTGTTGAAGTCTTTCGACACATACTCTCCACCACCATCATTTCTCAAACCTTTGAGCTTTCGACCACTTTGCCTTTCAACCATAGATTTAAACTTGGTAAATACCTCAATCACTTCACTTTTCTTCTTGATCAGGTAGGTCCATAGTTTTTGACTGATATCATCTATGAATGTGACAAAGTATTTATTACCTCCAAAATCCACCTGGATTGGTCCACATACATCAGAGTATATGACTTTGTAAACAACCTTCGACTTGCTTCCTGCATCCTTGCTGAAGCTATTCTTGTGTTGTTTTGCATGCACACATTCTTCACACACTTTGTTTGGAATGTCAATTTCTGGAAATTATGAAACCATATTCTTCCTTTTTAAATATCGATGTTTACGAGTTGAGATGGCTATTCGATAGTGCCATATTCATTCATCTCTGCTAGCTACGATCGAAAGGTACTTGTGCTCCATCACATTTAGTTCGATCTTGAAGGTTCTATTCGGGACATAGGTGTAACACCACAATTTGTTTTATTATTTAATTAAATTATATAAGGAATATTTATTTGAATTTTCGAAGTTGGGATTTATCGGCATTATTATAACAGGCATGTTGGATTGATATGTTGATTGGAACTATTAACCTTAAAGTCAGATTATTAAATCGTCGAGTTGGAGAATTATTATTAGAAATAATAATTGATTATTAGAATAATATTTAATTAGTTGGGCTCGTTTGTATGTGAGGAACAAAAAATGTGGAGGTGTTAATTAGTTGTCCCATTAGATCAAATAATATTATTATTATTATATTGATAATTGAAAAATTAGAAAGGAAGTAGTAGTAAAAGATAACAAGGGTTTTTGAAAAGAAAGAAAAGAAAGATTGTACGTGAGGAGAAGAGAAGAGGAGCAAGCTTCTAGGGCTTTGGAGGTTATCCTCCATAAGAGGAATTGTAGACCGGAATGCCAAATCAGAATTCGACCGAAAAATTATTGAAAGACCGTCAATCCAAGGTAAGGGTGAGGTTCAATCTCTATAACCAGATTTATGATAAATTGTATATGGGATTAGGATGTATGATTTTTGCCATGGAAATAGATTGTGCTTATGTCTTATTGTACAAAGATTCAGCCCTGACATCCAAAAAAGTGTGCCAATCATCCTCTTCATAACTCTCATAGAACGGGCAATATGCCTCACACATGACATGACATTGACAGAGGCAAATTCTCCACAAAAAGTGACTCGCCCGAGGAGGGACTTTTATGTTCCACAAATTTTTCCACTTAGCCTCTACATCCGAGGGAGAAGGCCATATGTTAGCATTTCCCTATAACCTGTACCCAAAATGCACACTATAGTTACCACGTTTCTCCTCACTCCAAACAAGCTTGTGTTCTGTACCATCAGCAACCAACGGAACTTGAAGAATTTTTTCCACAGCTATATAATTAAACAAGTTCCGTAAAACACTCATATTCCACTACTTGACGTTATGAAGCATGAGATTATTAAAGGTAATATTACACACATGTTGCCTCTGTGGCCCTTGAATGTACTCCTCGTAACTTCCATGAATCCACATATCATTCATCACGTTGATCCAAATGTTGTCTCCTATACTCCACCTGCAACCAAACATTAGAATCTCTCTAGCCTTCCAAATACTCTTCTACACGATGCTAGGAGTATAACAAGGTTTAGCATCAAAAAGAGAAGTTTTGGGAAAGTACCGTGCTTTAAAAATCTGGGCAACAAGAGTATCTGATTTAGATAAGATATAGCAACCCTGCTTCGCAACCTTCGCCATATTAAAAGATCTAAAAGCGTGAAATTCCATCCCACCTTTTGTCTTTTGACAAGTTACTATCCCACTCCATCACCCGAATACCTTTGTTATTTGTACATGATAATTTCTTAATTATAAAATGTAGAAAAGAATTAACATTCATGTCAATGATATTCAATATTTAAAATAAGTCAAATAGACCTCGTATCTATATAAAATAATTCTTTAATTGAGATTGGTGTGAAAGGTTAAATATTACTATAGTGTATTAAAAAAAATAAGAGCATTATTATTAGAGTATGTTAGAATTTATGTAAAAAGTTAAATAAAATAAACGGGCTACCCGCAACTCGATCGAGCTAATCCGATTAGACTTCGGGTTTTTAATGGGCCGGACTTAAAAGCCCGAATAATGAATGGGCTCAATTTTTTTTTGATCAAATCCAAAAAAATTTTACAAACTTTTGAGCCAATCCGGTTTGTACGGCCCATTTTGTCGACTCTAGTGAATATATACAAATTTTTGTTGTTGATATAAATGAACAGAATGTTGAGAATAAATCAACACACTTGATGAATAAACATAATACATTTATTAATTTATCGAAATGTAATGGAACAATTATTAAATTCTTGAAATTGAAAGATTTAGCATGATTTTAACATCGGTGTATAACGCCACGCAATATTATCATGTGATACGGAAATATGTGAAATGAAGTGACAACACATTATTAGAAGAAAGGTATTTGTTCTTTTTTTACAAGTATACAAGTAAAGAATATTATTCTTTTCTTTGCATGTAATCTAGTATTAACTTTGGTTGTTATGTTCTCTTGCCTTGCATTTTAAGAAAATCATATTCTTACCATCCCTATATATTATTTGGAAGTAATGTGTACACAGATGTAAAAAAAATTATTTACAAGAAGTTTGTCTTTATTGCATGTACTGAGTTAGCTTTTTCCTTCTATGAATGACAAGAGTGTAAGTAGGTTCTTTTGAATTACTTTTATATGCATTTAGTATATTCTTATAAACAATTTTCTAATTCAAAATTCCATTAATTATGGACAGGACGATACAAATTAAATAAGTAAATTAAACTTCTATTTGCTCAAAGTCAAAGAAGATCAAGATCGACTACAATTGGACAATATATATAACCATAAATTCAAAAATAAATTAAGTTTATATATATATATATATATATATATATATATATATATATATATATATATATATATATATATATTGAATCGGATGCCTTGAAACAAAATATAATCTTGTTGCTCAATGTAAAGAAAAAGAATGAAGAACACAATGAACACAAGGATTGGTTAGTAAGCGCTATTCGTTCCTTTATCTTCAAAACAAGATTACAAGTATCTTGCATTATTCAATGATGAGAGACTAGTATGCTATTTATAATAAACCTAACATACTAAACTAATGGGCTTTTATCACAAATATCCATTACAAGTTAACTCGGTACAAGCTAACAACCAATTGGACATAACAAAGCGGCCCATTTGATGTTAACAATCCTAGCATCCTTCGACCCAATAGAGTTCGATCAATATCTCACAAATCTCCACCTTGGAACAAACTCTATTATCAACTAACAAATTAGTTTTCTTCATGCAGCTTTATCAACTGCATACAGTGGAAAAACTTGCAACTAGGCAATGTCTTGGTGATCATATCAACAGCATTATGATCTGTCGAAACCTTCAGCAGTTGGACCTCTCCACGCTCGATTACCCCTCTAACGAAATGCAGCCTCACATCTATGTGCTTGGTTCGCTCATGATAGGCTGAATTCTTCGACAGGTGTATTGCACTTTGACTATCACATTTAACAGTGATAACTTCGCCTTAAATTTTCAGCTCCTTAGCCAAACCTTCAAGCCACAATGCTTCTTTCACAGCTTTAGTTAAAGCAATATATTCCGCTTCAGTGGTTGATAATGCAACAACCTTCTGAAGTGTTGCTTTCCAACTAATTGTTTTACCAAACAAAGTGAAAACATATCCAGAAATAGATTTTCTGGAATCCATACAACCTGCATAATCAAAGTCGACATATCCTTCGATCACTGCTTTACTATCTTCACCAAAAGCTCCACCATAAATTAAGACTCTGTTCAGAGACCCATTTATGTACCTTAGAATCCACTTCAATGCTTTCCAGTGAGCTTTTCCAGGATTCGCCATGTACCTGCTTACAAGTCTTACTGCATATGCTATGTCGGGTCTAGTACAAACCATAGCATACATCAAAGAACCTACTACATTAGCATATGGGATGCTATTCATATAAGTTCTTTCAACCTCAGTACTGGGAAATTGATCAATACTCAACTTGAATTGAGGGTTTGTTGGAGTCACAACAGGCTTCGAATTCGACATACCAAACTTTTCGAGAATCTTTCTAAATATGCCTCTTGAGATAAGCATAATTTCGACTGCTTTCTATCTCTTCGAATGTCAATTCCAAGAATCCTGGAAGCTGCTCCTAGATCCTTCATTTCGAACTCCTTATTGAGTTCAACCTTCACCCTCAATACCTCTTCGACATTGTTACTTGCTATGAGAATATCATCAACATAAAGTAACAAAATAACAAATAAATTACCGAGAAATCAAGTAAACACGATTGGTCGAACCGACTTCAACGAAACTTATGCGTGTCATGTATTTGTCGAATCTCATATTCCACTCGAGGAGATTGTTTCATCCCATATAAGGATCTATTCAACTTGCACATAATCTTCCTTTCCCTTTTCGACATACTCTTGGGTTGCCTCATCAAGATTGTTTCATCTAGATCACCATACAAAACGCATCTTCATCCATTTGTTCCATTCAAGATCGCGTACCACCATGGGCGACATTCGAATGGACCTATGCTTCACAGGAGAAAACACATCATTGAAATCTATACCTTCTTTCGGTGAAACCCTTGGAACCAACCTTGCCTTGTATCTTTTCAAAGCCACTCCTTGATTCCTTCCTTAACTTTGAAAATCCATTTCGGTGACTAACTGGCTCCAGTTTCTTGATCAATTCCAAGTGTTGTTATCATGAAGAGACTTCATCTCATCATCCATGGCCTTGACCATTCTCTATTCGACTCCTCATAACTTCCTTATGATCTCTTGGTTCTTCGTCAGAACCTCACTTGCGAGATTAAGGCATAAGCTATAAGATCGCATACCCAAATCTTTGAGGTGGTTTGATGACTCTTCGTGTCCTATCTCTTGCCAATAGGTAGTCATCTTTCCTCAACTTCATCGACATCCTCGCTTCTTTGATTTTATCGGGATATGCAATTGACATCAACATGCTCCACCTCAGCGGGAATCTCTACATTCGCTCTTCGTCGAATCTTACGCACCGACCAACATCATCTGTTTTCTTGAAAGCAATTTCACCTCATTGAAAACAACATCTCATTGGTGATAATCATACGTGACGACTCTAGGCACCATAGCCTATAAGCTTTGACTCCTTGGGTATCCCATGAACATGCATTTAAGAGCTCTAGGTTCGACCTTGTCTTGCCTAATGTGAGCATAGGCTCGCCAAATACTCTCGATTTTTCGAGATTTGGTGGATGTCCCGACCAAACTTTTCGGTGTCTTCATATCTAGCGATCGAAGGACATCATTTATCGGATATGTTCTTTGTCGAAGCGACCTCATTAAAACATCTTCTTTAATCTAGCACTAGTCAACATGCATCTAACTCTCTCCAAGATGGTTCGATTAAACCTTTCAGCCAAACCATTTTGTTGAGGAGTGCCTGCAGTAGTTTTGTGCCTTGCAATACCATAGGCAGCACAGAAGTTGTCGAATGCCTCATTGCAAAATTCAAGACCATTGCCTGTTCTCAACCTCTTGACCTTTCTGCTAGTTTGATTTTCGATCAGAGTCTTCCAACCTTTGAAATTCTCAAAAGTTTCATCCTTAGTCTTCTGAATGAATACCCATAACTTTCTAGAATAGTCATCTACAATGGATAGAAAATACATTGCTCCTGAATGTGATGGACACTTTGCAGGCCCCCAAAGATCAGCATGGATGTAATCAAGGGATCCATGTGTTCTTTGTTTGCCTTTGTTGAACTTCACTGCAAGATTTTCCAAGTACGGGGTTCACAAAACTTCATCTTTTCGACTTTGTCTCCACCAATCGATTTTGTTTCCCCAATTCGACGGACCCTTTCACGACATGGCCTAATCTCATGTGCGATTACATCTTCGACAAAGACTTAGTAGATCGACATTTGTTGAACCACTTACTACTTCATCCTCGAGGGTATCAACCTTGTTTCTTCACGCCTCTCAGACTTCCTTGACCCTTCATGACTCTTAGGATAATTTTCTCTCCTTGAAAAACATATCCTTTCTTGTCGAATTCACCAAGAGAAATCAAATTTCTCTTCAAATTAGGTACATATCTGACTTCAGCCAATAACCTTATTGACTCATCATGGAGTTTGAATCTCACAGATCCAACACCTGCAATCTTGCAAGCTTTGTTGTTTCCCAGCAATACAAATCCTCCATCTTGATCACATAATTCCTCGAACAAGTATTTGTTTGGAGTCATGTGCCAAGTGCACCCTGAATCCATAATCCATTCCTTCGACGAGTTGCTGCTCAAAACCACAAGAACATCAGATGAGTCGAAATCATCTTGAACAATAGCTGCATTGCCATTATCCTTTCCTCCATGATCTTTCAGGCGTTTAGGGCACACTTTTCTTGTGTGACCCTCCTTCTTACAATGATACCATCGAATACCAGATGCTTCACCACTATAAAACTTCTGTTGACTTTTACCTTTCTTCTTGTCGAACTTATTGTCCTTTCGTAAGAATTTTCCTTTAACGGCTAAACCTTCACTAACCGTCGAAGGTTTATGCTCCTTTCGTTCGTTCAAGTCCTTCAAATACAAGGTTGATTGAACTTCTTCAAAGGTCAGGGACTCCCTTCCATACAAGAGAGTTTATTTAAAGTGAGCATGTGATCTGGGCAACGCGCACAACAGCAACAGCGTTTGATCTTCATCATCGATCTTCACATCAATATTTTCAAGATCAAGAATTAGCTTGTTGAACATATCCAACTGCTCTACCAAGACTTTGTCTTCAGGTAGAGTCGATTCACCAACGATTTGGTCATGTATAAACTTTCAAGTTTCACCCATAACCCTGCCGCTTTCGTCTCCTTTGATACCTTTCGAAGAACCTTATCACCAAGGCTCAACAAAATTGCGCTCTAGGCCTTCTCTATCATTTTTGTCTTCTCGACTGCCGTTAAAGCTTCGTTCATGGCTGATTCTCCCTTCAACGCTTCCAAACAACCCTGCTGAACCAGTAGGGCTTTCATCTTCAAGCGCCACAGACCAAAATCGTTCACTCCGGTGAACTTCTCAATCTCATATTTTGTCGAAGGCATCTTCTCCACGCTCACCGCACCAATTTTTTGTGAATCGGATGCCTTGGAAACAAAATATAAACTTGTTGCTCAATGTAAGGAAAAAGGAATGAAGAACACAACGAACACAAGGATTGGTTATTAACTGTTATTCTTTCCTTTATCTTCAAAACAAGATTACAAGTATACAAGAATAACAAATAACCCTTTCACCCTAAATTAGGATTTGCATTATTCAATGATGAGAGACTAGTATGCTATTTATAATAAACCTAACATATTAAACTAATGGGATTTTATCACAAATACCAATTACAAGTTAACTTAGGGTACAAGCTAACTTAACCAATTGGACATAACAAACAGGCCCAATTTGATGCTAACAATCCTAGCATCCTTCGACCCAATAGAGTTCGATCCAATATCTCACAATATATATATATATATATATATATATATATATATATATATATATATATATATATATATATATAACTATTCATTCTATGTTTTTATATATTGAGTGCAATAAAGATTTAGTTATCTATAATAATTTTACTTTAATAAATGTAACTAATAAGTCTACTTTCAAGATTAGGTTTGTATAAAACATTAAAAGATATAGGCCCACCATTATTCGATGGTGAGAGCTAAAATTATTAGTTCCTTTTCATTAATCGGCTGAGTCATATTTTCTTCTCTTAGAGCCTTGGTGAAGAATGTGATTGGCCCAGTTTTTGAATTAAGAGAGCTTCAAACCTATTAATTGAGGTGTCAGTTTTTATAACGAGATCTTTTTAAAAACTTGAAAATATTACAACTAGGGCAGAAGTCAAGTTTTGTTTGAGCCATTTAAATGTTTGGTCATCACCGTTTTCCAATAAATATGACCCCGTTTGGCCAGATCCTTTGATGGCTTTGCCATCTTTCAAAAATTTTGTGAACTTTTGATTGAATCTCATAAGCCCCTAAAATCGTCAAACTCCTTTAACATTATTTTGTGTAGGCCACTATAAGACACTTGCCAACGTAAAAGGATCAATCTCCACACCTTCTATAAAAATAAAATGTTCCACATGTTCAACACGTATATCCACAAAGTTGCATTTATTTTTGTTTGCCTTAAGATCTAGCTAAAGAAAAATATCTAAACATAGGATACATAATGGAGGTGGTCCTCATAACTTGGAATATGCACCAATATATCATCAAAATCCATCATCATATATTTTCTCAAAAAAGTTTTAAAAAGGCCATCTTGGGTGCGACATGAAAAGTACTCGTAATGAGGCCCATGGGTATAAAATGTCATCTTTTGCACATCTTCAATCATCATCTTCAATTGGTGATATCCAAATTTTGCTTATACTTTCCTAGTCACGTAAATAGGGAATTTATTAGAGACGATTACCTTGTTTAAAGCACATAGTCTAGACACATCTTCCACGACCCAACTTTTTCTTCACCAATATCATAGAACATAAAAATTCAATTTGGCTAGGACATATCACCTCTGCTTTTAGAATCTTTATCAATTGATGTTCAATTTCATTCTTGTGGGGTTGAGGGTATAAGGATAACTATTTATAAAGTCCTCTCCCTTCTTAAGGTGAATATCATGATGTTGTCTCTCTGTCATGGGTAACCCACATGTAATTATGAACACTTTTGTATACCTTGTCAACAACTCTTTAATTTAACGATGAAGAATAACAACATGTCTTCTGTGATGACAAAGAGAAATTAATAAATCCCATGCCATACTATAACCGAGTCTCCCTTACAGGTTTTGTAAAACCAACATATTATGTGTTTACTTACTTCACCTCATAACTCTACTCATCGGGGATCAATTAGAAAACACAACACCTTTTGTGCCTAATCCACCCACATGCCTTCAATTTAAGTCGATTGTGGCATTTCAAAAAAAATTTAATATCATCCAAGTGATTCAAAAAACATTAATGGTAGAAATCATATCTCCCAAATCCAACACCACCTTCTTGTAAACCCCCTGGGCCATTACCTTAAATCTGATCCCACTTTGACATTGAGAAGAGTACTTTCTTCTACTGGCCATCCCACTACTTTGACCAACTTGTTCAAAATCAAATTTTTATGCAACATGCCATTAGA
The DNA here is from genome assembly GCA_021764765.1 of Vicia sativa. Lineage (NCBI taxonomy): Eukaryota > Viridiplantae > Streptophyta > Magnoliopsida > Fabales > Fabaceae > Vicia > Vicia sativa. Next base: position 81,997,129 of record CM038794.1, on the reverse strand, counting down.
CTAACACTAACATTGGCATTTCCTGCAATTTTAACCTTAGTTTAACGCTATAAATGTTTTATTTCTCCATCATAACCGACCATCTCATTAATTGGCCCAAACTCATAATATTCAGCTTAATCCATTAATTGTATTCCTCTTATGTATTGGCCATATTTACTTTTTCCTATCCTCCTCCATCACATTCATCCTCAATCATCATCATACCAACTTATCAATTACAACATTGATGGCAAGGTCGTGAGCACTATTGCACTTTGTTGCACCCCAAATTTTACCCTGCTATTTTTCTACTTGCATTGTATTTATATAAAAAAAACAGTCATTCACTCATTGCATATGCATCATTTCGTAGTATTTAAAATGATCAAAAGTCAGTCTAAATCGATATTTGCATCATTTTTAGTTATAAAATACCCGTTATTCCACTTCATTTATTTTTACCTCTTTACCTGTTTCTTGTATCATTTTAAATTATTTATATGTCGATGATACCGATATTACGGTTTTACAAACAGACTATTAAAAAGGATTTGACACTATGCGAAAAATTAACGGGGAAAATATTTCAAGTTTTCATCTTTCACTCACTGTTTTATAAATTTACGTATCGCGTAAATCATAAAAATGTGCTCTCCCTAATTTTTTGGTACATTTCGAAGTCTCGTTTTTTAACTGTGAGCGTTTTAAAGTCGGGTATACTTTATTATTGTTTTATTTCGATTTAAACCATTTCAATAATTTTTCTTTAATTTACAAGACTCGTAGTTTATTTTAATGTGCTCATATTATTTTTTCGGATAATTTATTGTCCGAACTTTTACCATTTTTGACAATTTTAGGTGTCCAATTTTTATCTTCAAAAATAAAAACAAAAATACTATTGGGCTTGTTAATTTTTACCAAATCCATTTTTGAGGCCCATTTTATAAGAAGGGCATTTTAGGCATTAAAACGAAATTGTTTAACCTAATTTTTGTGAATATAATTCTATCAAAGCTATTGTTCACGGAGGCCAATTGGAAAAAGAGGAAACGGAACAAACACATTCAGCGGCTGATCAAAATCTGAAAACAAAGAAAAATAGAAACATAATACTTCCTCTTCATCCTTTCGTGTAGCCTCCGTTCACCTCCACGACCTTCACGGCTTCCTCACCATAAAAAAAAACAGCCTCCACTGTAACCCCAACCTTTCACTCTTTCTCCTTCTAAACAACACCATCCACTGTCTTGTTGTCTCTCCTTCACACCACCCAACCTCCGTTTCTGGTCCCTCAGCTCCTTCTCACAGAACACTCTCTCTTCTTCATACTCCGTCCGTCACTGTTCCAATCTCACCGCTACTCTCATCTCTCGACCGTCAATGTCTCTATTCACCTCTGTTCCATAACCGTATCCTTCACTCTCGCTGCAAACCAACAACCATCAGCCGAACAACTCGCCACTAATCCTCTGTCTGTTATCTCAGTTCCAAACCTTCTCACTCACCACCGTAACTCACCTCAGAACAAACAACTCAACTGCCCACCTTCACCACCGACCCCAGCCGCTACTGCTACTGTCCCTGTTTCATCGTAATCCTCATCCTCTCCACATTCTGCAACAACAACTTTCTCAATAACCAGTACGCCCTGCATTTGTTTGTTCGCTCAAAATACTACCTACACCCAATACAGAACGATCTCAGCCGCTTTCGGTAAATTTTGATGTCGCCTTTTCCATTTTTAAACTATTAATTTTTTGCGATAACTCTGGTTTTGGTCAATTGAATTGAAGTTGTTTTACTGTGAACACATTGATAAACTAGTTGTGCATAATTCTGTTTCGTTTTGAGTTTATTCTATGTTGTAAATATGAAACAATTTGATAGGTTAGTGTGAGATCCAGTTTGCAAATGTGATAGTTTAATATGTTTGTCTGTGTTGTAATTCTGTCGTTTCTCTTTAGAAAGCCTAGATTTGTTTTCACAAGTAAACCATGGTCCTTTTGACAAGTCATCTTTTGGTTGGGTTAAATATTTATTTAGGTTCATATTCATGTTCATTTTTATGATACGTAATTCATTAAGTTTTGTTATACCAATTTTCTTTTTACTTTATCTATATTGCAGTAGATTTTGAGAATTTGAAGTTTGTCAAAATAATAGCAGAACTATATTTAAAACTGTTTCTATACAAAGGTTGAAATTGACATTTAAAAAAATTGCAAGGATATTGTATATGTTTGGTTGATGAGATGTATGTTAATTAGATTCAACAAATTTTAGAATTTACCTTCTATTTTTTTTAAATCAATGTGTATCTGTCATTTTAAATTATAATTGATACTTTAAACTTATGTTTTGTTTGGTTATGAAGGATATGCTTTTCTCTAATCTAATTTTATTTATTTATTTTAGAATACAAACATTTGTTCATATTGTTACTAACTATGTTAATTTTAATGCAATTTCATTTATTTTTATTTCCCACTCATGCTACTAACACATTTGCTACTTGTGAAGATATCCAAAGAATCGGTCAAAAGCATTCACTTTCAATTCACATTTATACTCTCTCATTGGCATTTTGATTTCGAATTATCATTTCTATTAATTAGTTTGGTAATGTATTTATAAATCTATATAATACTTAATATTTTATTTTTATATTTAATATTGTAAACTTAATTATACCTAGTATTATTTTTATTCTTATATTTAGTATTTAGTATTGTAAATATATTATATACATACTATTATTATTATATTTTATTTATTAATTCATAAATAAGTTCAAATTACATTATAATAATCTCTTTCGTATATAAATTTCTTAGAATTAGCTTCTACAATCTATTCTAATTAATTTATTGTTTCCTTTTTAATTTATTTTCATCCCCATTCGAAAAAAATGTATCTCAATCCCCTTGTTGCGTTGTAATTAATTTACCGCTTTCTATTTTATTTTACCGTTTAAACCCCATTTATAATCGATGTATCCCTCTCCCCAAAAAAAAACTTGTAATAAATATTTAACTATTTTTACTTTATTTAATTTAACTGTCACTTACACAAAACCAAAAAAATCTTTTTTTAAACTAATAATTGTAAATCATTTTTAACCTGTAAGTTGACAAAGCTTCGAACCGTCGCGATGATCACACATGCACACATGTACGCTTGATCCTGGGCCTTCTTACAGTGAGCCTATTTCGAATAATTGTTCCAATTAGTCGTTATAGTAGAGTAGCCCACTTTGCTAGTACACATGTAATTTAATTGTTTTATACTTAGGTTGACCACCTTATATGGGTTTTGTCGATTTTATTTTTTATTTATAATTATTTCGATCCTCTTCTCACCTCCATAAAGGTTCAATAGTAGGGAATAGGTTTGGCTATTCTCTCGAGATTGATCAAGTCTTTTGGCTTGATTGATCATAACCTGATTCTTTCTCCATTCACCAAGCATTTAAAACACTTTCAATAAAACTCGATCCAACGTCGAGTCTTCTTCTCAAACCTCGATCCAACGTCGAGTTGTTTTCAAAATGTTTTTCATAATAAACTTGGATGAGATTTGTTTAAATCGTTAGACGGTAGCCTAATGATTTAAACAAATTTGAAGTCTTTAGATTATTGGATGATAGCCCAATAAGATAAAACTTCTATCCATGTCAAAAAAAAGCTTGAGCGGTATTTAATTAAATTGTTGGATGATAGCGGCGATTTAATTGAATTGGAAGTCTTTAGGTTGTTGGATGATAGTCCAATAGACTAAATACTTCTATCCGCATTAAAATAGTGGAGTGACATTCGTTTAAATTTTTGGATGATAGCCCGACGATTTAATCGAATTTAAAGTCTTTAGATTGTTGGATGATAGCCCAATAATTTAAATATTTTATTTTCACTCGAAATACTTATTTCATAATAAATTTTTGGGATGAGAGATGATTGGTTGAGCTCACTCGCTAATTTCTAGTATTCGAATCATTAGAATATAGCCTAATGTCTCAATACTTGTCATCCACAAATTAAAATCAATCCCAACTCATTCAAACTTGTATCGTGCGTTCAAGCACCTTTACTTTTAAACCCTTTTCAAGATTAGACATGATTCATTTATAATTGAGATGCTTCTTCCTCTATTCCCAAGGTTTTCGACTTCTCCACTTGAGTACTAGAGGTGTTCTCAAACCCTCCCTCATGTTGGTGCGTAGTCCTTTATTCTTTATCACACCTTGTGGACGTTAGATGAGTCTTCTCCTTTAAAAAATGACGACTTGTCTTCTCATTTAAAATCAATTAATAAACAATCATTTTCTAGCCGAACTACGGTGCTCTGACTTTCCCATTGCACGAGGGAGTACGTAGCCACTAAGTCTTACGACCAAAGTCGAGCAAAAAATAATAACCACATTTTCTCTCTCTTTCTTTCTCCTTTCAAAACCTTAGAAGATCGTAAAATTTTCACACTAACACACAACCACACTTTGAACTAAATGGGTACCATCGAGTACGATGGATGTGAGGGGTGCTAATACCTTCCCCTTGCATAACCTACTCCCGGACATGCATCTCTTAATTTCGTAGACCATCTTATCCATTTCTTTCGTGGGTTTTATTCGATATTTCCCCTTTCCTTCTTGGAATCAATAAATCTCGGTGGCGGCTTCATTGTCATTTTCATTCTTTTATGTCGATATAATTATCGAGAATTTATATTTTTCGATAGTCCAATTCGACACACTTGAAATAGGGGCTCTTTATCATTCGTTCTTCAATATCTAGACTTGAAAGTTGAAGAATGGCACACTTGTGAGGATATAATTGTCATGGGTCCTAGTGAGATTTTAATTTTGAGATTGGCATGTTTCCCCCTAATCTAGATTTTACATCCAACTTTGTTGATTAGACTCAAACCCACTACTCAGGTTAGACTTGTAGGTAAACTCAACATGGATCCCTTAGGGCAATAGTCACGAATCCCATCTAGTCTCACATCTTCTCTTCTACTTGCGTTTCTACTACACAAGCAACAGTTATAAACTTTGAGCATAAGGCTTCAAATACACCATCTAACATCTTCCACGAGTCCATGGAAGAAATACACACCAAATAGAGGTTTAGTTAATCAATATATTTGTGCAACTAATCATTCATTTTCCTTAACGTATTCCTCAACACTACCTTGTTGCCTTGAAAAAATAGAATGTTACTTTAATATTAAGACTCGTATATTAGACTCTGAAATTATGTCAGACAATTGTAATATAACTGGTGACAACACCACATATGAGCTCTGGGGGTTCATTCTTTTTCCCTGATTGACATAACTCATTGAATGACTAACTTTTTTGTTTCTGAATCATCTTTTTGACATTTTTGTTTTCTATATGATTAAAACAATTATAACTTTCTGGATTCTCATACTTTATGGTCTCTAAGCTCTAAGTGGTTTAGATATTAGTATTTTTTTATCCATATTGCGGCATGTGCATGCATCTTAAGAATTTCAACCTTGATGGTTGAAGTTCTATCTTCCAATGTGTTCACCTTGTTATCTCTATTTTTCTTTAGAAATATTAATAATCCATAGTCCTTTGCTATCTTGTAACATATCTCGGATGTAAAAAAAATTGAAAGGTGCTAAGATTTAAAATAGAAATATCTAAGAGTGACATTCCTCCTAACCAACCTTTCCCACACGCAAAAGAAAATTGAATAAACAAAAGGACGTGATATTTACTAAAATCTATGCTCACTAACTCGGAGAGAAATCTAGTTTGTTCTCTCACCTAAAATAATATCCAAGAGTGATATGCCTTCTAAACAACCTTTTTTCCCTGGAAAGCTCACCTTTTCCACCTTATTAGTTTTCTTTATGTACCACCTTTGAATAGTAACTTATTAAATCCCCATATGTAACTCTATCATTAAGATATTTATCCATTAAAACAATTTCACTAAGATGTCACTTTATCATCCAAAAACAATACATTCTCTTGTATATGCACATGATTCTATTGTAACATTAATTCATTCTTTATAAATCTAAATGGTTGTGCACATGATTCTATTGCCAGATTGCTTTGATTCGATGGCAAATGTTGTTATATCCATTGTGAGTAAAGTTGCCGAATACTTAGTGGAACCTCTAATACGAGAGGGGAAATACTTATTTTGTGTCAACAATTTTATTAAGGAAATTGATAGTGAAAAAATGAGCTAGTATCTGAAAGAGATTATTTGATTGATCGAGTTAAACAAGTCAAACAAAAGCTGAAGAAATTGAGAAACCAGTGGAGAAATGGTTGAGTGATGTGGAAAGTTTACTAAAAGAGGTGGATGATTTGGATCAACAGATGAAAGACAATAAAAGTTGCTTTCAAGGAAGGTTTCCAATGTGGAAACAATATTGTTTATGCAAGCAAATGGTAAATAAGAAGGAGGAAATGGGGAGATTCAAAGGCAAAAGTAATACTTTTCAACCATTTTCTCATCCCGCTCCTCTTCCTGGCATTCAATACGTGTCTTCAGAAAATTTCACTTATTTTGAATCAACTAAAAAGGCTACTGATCAACTCTTGAAGGCACTTCAAGATGAAAAAACCTACAAAATAGGAGTATATGGGATGGGTGGATCTGGGAAAACAACTCTTGTTACAGAAGTAGGTAAGAAGGTTGAAGGAATGAAGAAGTTTGATAAGGCTATACTAATCACGATATCTCAAAATGTCAACATTAGAGCCATTCCAGAACAAATTGCAAATGCGTTAAACGTGAAACTGAACGAAGAAAATGAAGAGCACCGAGCTGAACGTTTGTGGTTGAACTTGAAACAAAATGGTCGACTTTTAATAATATTAGACGATTTATGGAGTGAGTTTAATTTGACGAGTATAGGGATTAAGTCATACAATGAAAGCATGGGAGCATGGAAGATCATTTTAACCACTCGTAATCAACATATATGTGATTTGATGGATTGTGAAAAGAAGATTCATATGGGACTCTTACATGAAGGAGAGTCTTGGGACTTGCTCCAAAAACATGCAAAAATTTATGACAAATTCTCTGAGTCATTGAATGGTGTGCCAATACAACTTTGTCGTGAATGTAAAGGACTACCCATAGCAATAAAAGTTGTGGGATCTTCATTAAAAGGAAAATCTAAAGCTTCATGGAAGAAGGCATTTCGCAGTTTTAACCATCCACATTCCATTGAAGATCAAGTGGAAGGAGTGGGATATGCTTTTAAATGTCTTAAATTAAGCTATGATTATTTAGGAGATGAGAAGGCAAAAGCACTCTTCCTAATGTGTTCCATATTTCCAGAAGACTATGAAATCTCAATTGAGGATATTATTCGATATGCAATCGGGCTTGGTTTGGGTGATATGTTTTCATTTGAATCATCGAGGGATGATATTGAAGATAGCATAGGCAAACTTTTAGAAACATGTTTGTTGATGCATGTTGAGGAAAGCAAAAAACACGTGAAGATGCATGACATGGTTCGTGACACGGCTTTATGGATTGCAAAGAGATTTGAGAATAAAAAAATCTTGGTAAATATTGACATACCATTTAGCAACATGGTAGAAGATGATGGTGTATTACATTGTTTTGCCATAGCCTCATGGTACCAAATGGGTGATCAATTTTATCATTCATTGCATGCTCCAAATCTTAAAATTTTACTGATTAATGGTTCTGTGGATTTATCACATGCAACATTTGAAGGTATAGAAGGGCTCCAGATACTTTCGATAATTAGTGATAAATATCATGTAGAATCGTTATCATTACCTCTGTCAATTCAACTTTTGACAAATCTTCGAACTCTTCGCTTGAATAACTGGGAGTTAGGTAACATTTCTTTCATATCAAATTTAACGAAACTAGAGATTCTCGACTTGCGAAAGTGTAGCTTCAATGAACTTCCTAATGACTTAGGAAATCTCAAAAGATTAAAGCTTCTAGATGTGTCATATTGTCATTTTGTTCAATCAGATAACTATAATGGGGCAATTGGTAGATGTTCACAATTGGAAGAGTTATATCTTTCAAAGTTGAAGCCGACATCGTACTATTCTCAGTGTGTTGAAAATATTATTACTCTTCCAAAGTTGGAAAGGTTTGATTGTCGTAGTCCCATGAGTTATTATGATTATCATCTTCAATCCTCAAGAATTTTACACGTACCCAACTTTGATAAATTAAAGTTGCCCACATCTAAAAGAAATATCCTTCAACTAGCTGAAACTGTTCATTTTGAAGATGATTCTGGAGGATTTAACAATGTTTTCCCTGACATGGTTAAACTCGTGGGAGGTATGAAATGTTTGAAATGTCTTCATCTTACAAATTTCTCAATGATAGAACATATCTTTGATTTACCCTCTGATTCTGAGGTTAATCTTTTGATTCCAAAGTTGGTGGAGTTAGTTTTGTTTAACGTACAAAGTTTGAAAGAATTGATTCGAGGCACACCTCTGCAAGTGCTATGTTTCTTTGAGAAATTAGAAACACTAGTTTTTGGGTGCTGCCATCAGTTGCACAACATATTCCCATCAGTGCAACTTACAAAATCTTACGGTCATCGAAATATATAATTGTAAGTTTGGTGAGTCACTCTTCTCAGTATGTAATGCTCAAAGTATGCATCAACTAGAAGAGCTTCATTTAGCGCATTGTGATGAGTTAAAGCATGTGATTGCCAATGCGGGAGAGAAAGTCTCTAATAGCCAAGTTGAATCCATTGAGGCTTTTCCCAAACAGAGTTCTCAGTTTATGATGCCTAGATTGAAGAAGCTTGTTATTAGATCATGCAAGAACTTAGTGTCAGTATTTCCAATCTGTAGTTTTGAAGAACAAACACTACTTGAAGAGCTTTATTTAGAGGATTGTGATGAGTTAAAACATGTGATTGCCAATGCGGGAGAGAAAGTTTCTAATAGCAAAGTTGAATCCATTGAGGCTTTTCCCAAACAGAGTTCTCAGTTTACGATGCCTAGATTGAAGAAGCTTGTTATTAGATCATGCAAGAACTTAGTGTCGGTATTTCCAATCTGTAGTCTTGAAGAACAGACACTACTTGAAGAAATATCCATACTAGATGCTCCTAGTCTAAAATATGTATTTGGTGAATGTGATCACCAACATCACTCATCTCACCAATTCCAAAACCAAAACACCCATCCTGATTTAAACTATCTAACACTCTACGATCTTGAAAGTCTGGTTGGCATATGTCCTGAAAACAATCGTGCAAAGTGGCCATCTTTAAAAGTTCTAATTGTGAAGAGTTGTCCAAAATTGAGTGCATCATTAGCTGCGATGACCAGTTCTAAGGTAGGAGAAGTACCTTATCCTCTTTATGAGATGCAAAAATTTTATGAACCCAATTCTCTAAATTATGCATTTAATGACTTTTTATTATTTCTGCAGATACAAACTTTGGATTTAGAAGGTTTTTCAGAACTGAGTCTGATATCAAAGGTGGGTCCTACTCCAAGTAATATTCTAAATCTGCAATGTCTTGGAAGCTTACAGGTTGGTAAATGTGAAAACTTGAAATCTCTATTCTCGATGGAGATGCATAGAAGCTTACCAGAGTTAGACTTCATTAGAATATATGATTGCAGTCAACTGGAACAAATAGTTTTAGAAAATGAAGAACTTGTAAAGCTAAGTAATGCTGAAGTTTATTTTCCAAAGCTAAGATATATAAACATCACCGGTTGTGACAAATTGAAAAGTCTTTTCTCTGTTGCTATGGCAAGAATGCTTCCCAAGTTGACAAGTCTAACTATAATGTATGCTGTTGAACTGGAAGAAGTTTTTAAACATGGAAATGGAGACAATACTCACACTGATACAGAAATTGTTCTTCGAAACTTAGAAAGTATCAGGCTAGATAGTCTTCCTTCTTTTGTTGATATTTGCAAAGATGTTAAGTTCAAGATGCCAAAACTTCTACATCCCTGTGTATCCTCGTGCCCCAAAATTGTTCCATATTTGGAGGAATTCAAAAGAAACACATAGAGATTATGATTTGGATTTATCTTAAGCATTGGTAAATAAAAAACTCATGACGGTAAGTTTTAGAGTAAATAAATTAAGTACCTTGTATTTTCAAGGAAATGATGTTTAGATTAAAATTTTGAAAATAGAGTTCATAAGTCCTTTATTTACTTTGAAAAATTCAATTTTTAAAAAATAATAATAAAAAATATCTGAATAAATCATTGTCATTTATTTGTGCAGACAGAAGAACTTTTGGGTTCCAAAGATATCAAGAATGCTTCCAACTCCGAATCAGATTCTAAATCTCCAATGTCTTCAGTAATTAGAAATCTGATTTCTCAATGTACATACATAATAGCCTCTCTTAAAATATACTATTGCCAACAATTGTAATAAATAGTTCTACAAAATGAAGAGCTTGTAAAACATCTTAATGCTTAAGTGTGATTTCCAAAAATAAAACATATCAAGATTCACAATTTCCACAAAATGAAAATTCTTTTCTTCTGTCGTATATCTACTCCTCCCTCCATGTACATAGAGCCTATACCTAGATATATTTTTGTATTCTCTCTTTCAACGTAAAATATTTGATTATATAATTAACTTGATCGTCGTACTTTATTTAAAATGGCTCAGAGAGTATTTAATTATATTTTAATATAATTAGTTTAATTAGAATTATTAATTTAAGGTTTTATATTAGTTGGTATTTTAATTTAGTTGCTATTGAATTGGGCTTCCACTAGTATTTGGATATTTTAGATAATATCCCATTAATATTATTATAAATGTGAGTGTATTTGACACATTTGGAGATATGAATCAAATGAAAAATTGTCTTTTATCCTCCTTTATATTATTTAATTTTTTTTTATTCTTCACATTTCTTAGCATACACCCTAGTTTAGAACCTTGATAGAAATTGCTTTCTATCAATCGGTGCTTTCATTTTCAATCTCACTTTCCGCTTTAAATCATGACAATATTATTGTTTGATGGGGAAAATGAGGCCTATTGATGGATTCTTTGTTTTGAGAAATTTTTCAAGGAGCATGGAACACCTGAGTCATTGAAGGTGTTGAGAGTTGTTGGAGCTATGAGAGGTTCTGCTCTAAAATGGTGGCTATGGTGGTCTCGTGTTCATCGTAGATATAGTTGGGATACATTTACAACAACTTTATTATGGAGATTTAAACAGGAGTGAAGAGAAATTTTACTAAAACAAGAGGATGAGCCAGATCTGAAATCACCTTTTGTATCAATGGAGTCCATAAATCTACAAGTTGTTGAAGATGATGCAGCAGAAGAACCAAATCTGAGGCTACCTCACGATGAAGAAATAGGTGGTGATTTCACCATTTCTTATAACTCCAATTCCTGCAAAACTATGGTCTATGACACCATAACCTTTCCCATATATTCTTCACACTCTGTTTTCAAAAGACTTAGTTTAGCACCATTGTATCGTTACCAAAGAAGAAGATTGTGAAAAGCTTCTCGACACATCCGCTAGCAACAACAGTCTCTAATAAACCTTCAGTACTGTTGCCACCCTTGAAACCTCAGGACGTAGCTTCATCCCATTCACCACCGTTGAAACCTATTCCAAAACCTTCCAAGTCCGGCATTCAACACTTCTTCGATCGCCGCACAATCCAACAATCTTAGAAACAACAAGCTAACAACTCAACCTCTCAGGTTGAATTCGTTTCTTTCCCACCACCGGCAAAACCCAACGACGGGAAGGCTCCACCAAATATGTGGCTCCATGATGATGTCGATTTTACGATTCCGCCAAAGCCACCAAATCCTAATTTAATAAATGAGAATGATGAATTTGATGAGCAATCCAATAGTGCAAGAAACATGTTTGATCAAATTCCTAAGAGGGACTACAGTTTCCCCTTTCTTCCTAGCAAAGTTGCTATCACATTAAATACTAGTGTGATGCATACTGAAACTCTCACTGATTTCACTACAAGTTTCACTTTTACTATTGATAAAGTGAATGATACTTCCTATGGTGACGGATTTGTGTTTTATATTGCTCCATTAGGTTAGCAGATTCCACCTAATTCAACTAGTGGTGTTTTTGGTCTTTTTAATACTACTACTAATAGTAACGCTCTTATGAATTATGTTGTTGCTGTTGATATTGATACTTTTGTTAGGGCTACGGATCCACCAATGAGACATGTTGGTATTGATGATAATTCATTGACTTTTGTTGCTTTTGAAAATTTTGATATTGATGATAATCTTGGTAAGATTTATTATGTTTTGATTGATTATAGTTCTGATAAGAAGATTTTGAAAGTGTTTTGGTCTTTTTATGGAAGGATTATTAAAGCTTGGTTGGAAATAGGTTCTTTTGATTCCGCGGTTGCGGTGGTTGAGGAGATGGAGAAGGACGGAGTGAAAACTGATTTGATCACGTTTAATACTTTGCTTGAGGGGTTGTATTCAAAGGGTCGTTTTGAGGATGGTGAGAAACTGTGGGGGAAATTGGGTGAGAAGAATGTTGTGCCTAATATCAGGACTTACATTGCAAGGTTGTTGGGATTGGCTATGATGAAGAAAACTAGTGAAGTTGTTGAGTTTTATGAGGAAATGGTGAAAAAGGGTGTCAAGCCTGATACTTTTATCTTCCATGCTTTGATCAAAGGTTTTGCAAATGAAGGGAACTTGGATGAAGCTAAGAAGTGGTTTGGTGAGATTGGAAAATCCGAGTCTGACCCTGATAAGGCCACTTATTCTATAATTATTCCTTTTCTTTGTGAGAAGGGTGATTTTAAAATAGTCCTTGAGATGGTTAAGAAGATATTCTACACTCATTGTCGTGTTGAAGCCATCATTACTGCAAGTTATGGTTGACAAACTTTAGATTTGGAAGACATCATTCGTTTAAGCAATGAGATCCCGGAGTTATTTTAGAACCTTGAGGACAAGGTTCAAGTGAACCATTTGGTAATGATGGAGAGTATTTAATTATATTTTAATATAATTAGTTTAATTAGAATTATTAATTTAAGATTTTATATTAGTTTGTATTTTAGTTTAATTGTTATTGAATTGGACTTCCACTAGTATTTGGGTATTTTAGATAATTGCTCATTAATATTTATTATAAATATAAGTGTACACATTCGATATATGAATCAAATGAAAATTATCTTTTATCTTCCTTTACTTTATTTAATTATTTTTATTGTTCTTCCTCTTTCTTAACATAAACCCCAGTTTAGGATCTTGATAGAAATTGCTTCCTATCACTTAGTCACTGAAAGCAAAAGAGAAATGGCTTAGTGACAATAAATTCCAATTCCTTCCAATGTTAAGGCAATAAATTAGGTGAAAATAAAGTGATAGTTTTGTAACTAAAAAATATACAAAAAATAAAGTGATAAATCATTGAATTTGTATTTGTATGTTGCTAATTGCAATAATAAGTGTAATTATAGGTGCAACAAGATGTTTTATGTATTTGAGAGAAAAAAAATAGAGAAAATGCATATTTGTTCACTTTGACAACTTGTTTTTAACTAAAAGCATAACATTGTTTTTAACATCAACATGAGAACTTAATTTCCTATTTGTTAAACATCTATCAATTATGCTACCTATGATCTTGTCTTTCAAATTAGAATCTACTATCTTTTGAGAAAAAATTCGGCCAATTCTTTCTCTACAAAATTCGTAGATTTTTTTGGCACATATATCTTTAGAAATTGTCTCTTCCAACCTTTCATCCTAGTTTCCTTGATAAACCACGAATTTTTATCATTCCATATACAATCCAATTTTTTTTTCAAATGATCTTGAATTGGTCACAACCAAAAAACACGTGGTTTAGTGTTTTCACTAACTAAGGAAATCCATCAAAATCTATGATGAATTTCTACCAATCTTGATAAACAAGATTGATATCACCACACAATAACAATGAACAATCAAAGAAAGAAAAAGAGGAAAAAATTAATTTCTGCAGAGTTTCTCTCTACCCACAAACTGTGGAAAAACTTTATTATTTACTTTGCAATTGCAAAATACTTTGAATGAATTGATTACATTAATAGGGGTTACTCCCTCTATTATAGATTTAGGTAAGCTTGTTCCCTAAGCTAAATCAAATATATTCTATTTTAGATTTAAATCAAATATATCCTAATCTAAAATAAAATATATGTGTAACAAACTGTTTCCACACTCCTAAATCAAATCAAATCAAATATTTTAGACACAACAAATTACTTTCAACACACCACCTAATTTATTGTGCCTAAGCTATCTATATTCATCACAGCTCTTAGTCTTCGAAATACTCCGACCTGCACAACCTTCGCCATGATTTGATTATATGTTCTGCAGTGTTCCAAATTCATCTTCCCATCAGTTACCTGGTCTCGAAGATAGTGGAACCTCATTTCAACGTGCTTGCTTCGACCATGAGCTATAGGGTAATTGCTCCATGATCTTTACCTATAATTTCTTCGACCAAGTTCACCATCCAAGTTGCTTGACATGCACAAACAGAAGCAGCTGTGTATTCTGCTTTGCATGATGATAATGCCACAACTGGTTCCTTTCTCGAATTCCAAGCAACTGGTGCACCACATAACATAAACACGTATCCTACTGTGGATTTTCGATCCTCAGCATCACTACACCAACTCGAATTTGTGTACCCCACTAACTTGCATTATTTTCCTTTATCAGTTGCTAGAAATAAAATGCCATAGTCAAGAGTTCCTTTCAAATACCTCGATATCCTCTTTGTCGCTGCTTAGTGTGATACCTTTGGCTTATGGATGAATCTACTCACCTTACCCACAATGTATGCTAAGTCAGGCCTCGTATGACAAAGGTATGTTAAGGACATAATAATTCTTCTATATTGGGTTGGGTCGACTTTATCTTCCTCTAAGTCTTTCGAAAGTTGCAGTCTTGGTTCTATAGGTATCGAAGTCGAATTACATTCTTCCATCTCAAATCTCTTGAGAATTTCACCTGAATATCTTTTTTGATGCATCATCAAACCTTTACTAGTCTTGTAGAATTCAATGCCATGGAAATGTGAAATATCATCCAGATCAGACATTTCGAATTCCTTGGTGAGATCACATTTAAAGTCTTCAATCTCCTTCTTGCAGCTACCTGTTATTAACAAGTCATCGAGATAGAGACATAGTATAAGCAGTTCACTATTGCTTCTTCTTACATAAACTCCATGTTCAGTTGTGCACTTCACAAACTCCTTTTCCCTTAGAAAATTATCAATCTTATTATTCCAAGCTCTTGGAGCTTGTTTCAATCCATACATGGTTTTATGAAGCATGTACACCTTTCTTTCTTCGTTATGTTTCACAAACCCAACTGGTTATTTAACATAAACTTCTTCGTCTAAGGGTTCATTCAAGAATGCACACTTCACGTCCACCTGACATATGTGCCAACTATTTGTTTTTGCTAAACCAACAAACAACCAAATTGTTTCGATCCTAGCCACAGGTGCAAAAACCTCATCGAAGTCAATTCCTTCTTTCTGGAGAAATCCTTTTGCCACTAGCCTTGCTTTGTGTCGAGTTACTTCCCCTTTAGGATTCATCTTCACTTTGTGTACCCACTTGACATCAATTTCCTTCTTGCCTTGAGGAAATTCGACAAGTGACCAAGCGTTGTTGTCTTCGATGGATTTCACTTATTCGTTCATTGCTTTCACCCACTTCGAATCTTTCAATGCTTCATCTACATTGACAGGTTTGACATTTGCATAGAAAGCATAATGTACCAGCTCACCTTTGTTATCAACCACATCATCTAATGTAACCACACAATCTTGTTCTCTGAGGTCCGTTTGTACTTGTACATGGTTGATCTATAACTGTTGGCTCCTCTTGTCAAACTTCTCTTTCGACTTGAGTTTTTGGTTCTTCAAGCAAGATTCTCACTGAATCTTTCTTGACATTTTGAGTTCAATCCCATTCTTTCAGCTCATCTATGATCGCGTCCCTGCTGATTACAATTTTCTTGTTCACTGGGTCGAACAACTTGTAACCTCCAGTTGAGTGATATCCAAGTAGAATAAATTGAGTCGACTTGCCTTCAAGTTTTCTTCTCAATTAATCTAGCACATGTCTATGTACAATAGATCCAATGACCTTCAGATGACTCAAACTAGGTTTTACACAGACCAACATTCTTCTGGAGTAATTCCTTCTAACTGCTTTGTTGGACATCTGTTCAAAATATAATTTGTAGTAGACACAACTTCACCCCAAAATCTTTAGGTAAATTCTTGCCTTTAAACATACTTCGAATCATATTCATGATGGTTCGATTCTTCCTTTCTGCAGTACCATTATGTTGTGGAGTGTAGGGTGGCACCTGTAACACCCCTTCTAATTACCCGCGTTTTATAATTTAATAATCAGAGTATATAACACATATCAAGAGGCATCACAATTTTAATATAATTCAAAATTATAACCAAACAGTTGTCATGCTTTCACTGAAGAAAATCATTAAATAAACAGACTTAAGGTTATGTTTAACAGCAGAAATGAAACATAACAAATCCTGGATACATCATCCATATATATTCCAGAAAATAAATCAAAACATAATTCAAACCATTAAGGATATCCACTAAAGGATTTCAAAACAAACGTTTCCCCAGTGTTACATCTACCAGAGCACGACACTGACACGCAGATTAACTAACTGACTCAACTCTAGAGCTATCCTCACCGATTTCAAGCAGCTAATCACTTCAAATCTGAAATCATTAAAGTAAGGGTGAGATCTCTATTCAATATAAAATGCATTATACGTTTTTAAATACAACGGAATAATTCAATACGTTAGTCCATTATCCAAATATATAATCATAGTTCAGTTCACAATTTCATCTCACACAATGAACATGTAATATAACAATCAATGGGAATTGCCACACTGGAAACCATCCTAACATGTTACAATCCCATATGCAATGCAGACTCTATGCATGTGGTACCAATCGTGAACCGAGTTCACCCTGTTCACACACTCGGAAAAGCAGTAAAATCCATGATTCGTCCATAACCACTGGGTTAAGAATCTAGCCTCACTACCTCTGAATCCTGGTAAGTTTATTGGCTCTGCAAGTTCACTTCCGCACAATGGGAATGAACCATAAACAATGTTTATGCATGCATCATAAAAGCATGCAACATCAATTTACAGATTATGATCTCAACATAATTCACATAATGCCAATCACCAGTGTATCACATTCAATCATAATGAATATCAAATACAACATTGTAAGCATTATTACTCATTCATCAAATCAGGCAATTCAACCCCATTTCCCATCGTCCTCAACTATCCACCTTTTTCAAAAATCGGAAGCTCGACTATTTTTAAAATAATTTTAGCAAAATAATATTTTTCTCTTTTAAAGATAGTATTTTAATTTAAGAAATAATGCCGAAACGGCACTCGAATCGAGTTACGGTTTAGAAAATATGAATTTTGAAGTTTAAGTATTTTGAACTCAATACGGTGGAACCGGTTCCTACCTGTACAACCGGTTCCCACTTTTGAAAAAGTCATGCCCTGGAATTTTGTATGGGAACCGGTTCCTACCCGGGACCGGTTCCCACGTACAAGAATGCCCAATTTTGAAAGTTTTACACTGGGAACTCGGTTCCTTCCCACTGGGAACCGGTTCCCACGACCTACAGAAACAAAAACTGCTATTTTGGCAGCATTTACCCATTCCAAATCACTTCCAAACATTCCCATACGAATTGCAACATAAGGAACACTAAAATACATCCATTTTACACCATTATAACATCAAACAACATTATTTCATCATTCCTATTTATTATTTGACACACTAATGGTTTCCGACTTACAATCCGACACAAATAGGGTTTAATCCTACAAACCTATATTACTCCAAATCGAATTTCCTAACGTACCCAATTATCCATTTTATTTCCAAAACCCATAAGGCATTAAAACCGAATGAAATCACCCCTTACCTCGGATGATCTCTGATTTCCTCGGCGTTGGCTTTTTCCTCTCTTCACTTCTCTTCTCCAATTCTACGTGAAATAACTTTTTCCAAAAAGACCTTCTTTCCTTCTTTTTCTTTTTATAATCCTTTTAATACTCCTTTTATTTATTCCAATAAAATAAATAATTAGTAACTAGTAAAGTAGAGTACTTTACCACTCACACCCTCTACTTACTCCTCACACCACCAACTCTTCTTTTTAATTAAATAATCCAATTAAATCCAAAAATATAAATAATCAAGCCTTTAATTAATTAAATAATTAAATTCCTAATTATCTAACATTTGAATTAATTCGGGGTGTCACAGCACTACCTCATGCACAATACCTTTTTTTTCACATAACTTGTCGAAGTCTTTCGACACATACTCTCCACCACCATCAGTTCTCAAACCTTTGAGCTTTCGACCACTTTGCCTTTCAACCATAGATTTAAACTTGGTAAATACCTCAATCACTTCACTTTTTTTCTTGATCAGGTAGGTCCATAGTTTTTGACTGATATCATCGATGAATGTGACAAAGTATTTATTACCTCCAAAATCCACCTAGATTGGTCCACATACATCAGAGTATATGACTTCGAGAACAACCTTCGACTTGCTTCCTGCATCCTTGCTAAAGCTATTCTTGTGTTGTTTTGCTTGCACACATTCTTCGCACACTTCGTTTGGAATGTCAATTTCTGGAAATTCTAAAACCATATTCTTCCTTTTAAAATATCTGATGTTTCTGAAGTTGAGATGGCCTATTCGATAGTGCCATATTCATTCGTCTCTACTAGCTACAGTCGAAAAGAACTTGTG
The DNA here is from genome assembly GCA_021764765.1 of Vicia sativa. NCBI lineage: Eukaryota > Viridiplantae > Streptophyta > Magnoliopsida > Fabales > Fabaceae > Vicia > Vicia sativa. The sequence continues at coordinate 81,978,235 of CM038794.1, read as the reverse complement.
CTCCATCACATTTAGTTCGATCTTGAAGGTTCTATTCTGGGACATAGGTGTAACGCCCTGAATTTGTTTTATTATTTAATTAAATTATATAAGGAATTATTTATATGAATTGTCGAAGTAGGGATTTATCGGCATTATTATAACAGGCGTGTTGGATTGATATGTTGATTGGAACTATTAACCTTAAAGTCAGATTATTTAATCGTCGAACTGGAGAATGATTATTGGAAATAATAATTGATTATTAGAATAATATTTAATTAGTTGGGCTCGTTTGTATGTGAGGAACATCAAATGTGGAGGTGTTAATTAGTTGTCCCATTAGATCAAATATTATTATTATTATATTGATAATTGAAAAATTAGAAAGGAAGTAGCTGTTAGTGTTTTAAGTTGGCATCAATTTTGGTAAAACTAGGCTTTAGCAATGTCATGATAGATGTCATGACATTCAGAGATTGAAGATAAATCCTACCTGCTAAGGATGTTAAAAGCACCGAAGCTAAAGTTGTGCTAGAATTGAAATCGATGATGTCATAACAGATGTTATGACATTCAGTGTGACATTCTGTTCTGCAGAATCTGTTTGTTCCTGAGATTTTTTAGGAAGTTTGTTGAGATGCTAAATATTGTTTTTCTGTTATTAGAAAGCATGCTCACGTGGCTGCTAGGTTAATCTTAATTAAACCTAAATTGGTTGTTGAAAAGACCATGTTTTTAGGATTAAATTAAGTGAACCCTAGCTATCTTTATGGAAGCCCAAACGAAGTTTCGGGATGCTTCTATAAAAGGAATTCAACCTTACCTGTCTGCGCCTTTGAATGTATTGAAGAGATAGCAGCTTGTTTTTGTGTCTTGTTAGGATTTATAACAGTTGGTATTGTGTAATTCTAGTTTCTCTTGTGAGCCAAGCAACTATCAATTGATAAGTGCATTGGACTAGGATTTGTTGTAAGGGTAGTTTATCACTCAAAGCTTTAAAGCACGAGTGTTTGTCTCTTGATTGAAAGCTTTGAAGCGAGATCAAGATAGTTTATTGAAGTGTGTCTTCACAATTCAATTAGTCAATAGGTTGATATCACTGCTGTGATTGAGGGGGAGTAAGTAGGTACTCAGATCTAAGTAGGACTTAGGTTGAAGTTGCATTGGGTAGGTTTTAAGTGAAGGAGATAAACTGGTGGTTTATTCCTGAATTAATTCTACTAATAGTGAATTTCCTCCCTAGCTTGGTAGCCCCCAGATGTAGGTGTAGTTAGACACTGAACTGGGTAAACAACTTATTGTGTTCTTTATCGTTATTTATATTTACCGTAAAATTGTTAACAGTGTCAAATAGTGTGTCATAACATTCTCAGTGACATCACGTATCTGCCAGAATTTCAATTGGCATCGGGCACCCTTTGTTATTTGGTGAGATCTAGGATAATAGTTTCTAGCGTAATGGATAAGGAAGGAGGATTTGGAGGAATACCACCTATTCTGGATGGGTCTAATTATGATTACTGGAAGCCTCGTATGGTTGCCTTCTTAAGATCAGTGGACATTAAAGCTTGGAGAGCTGCTGATAAAGGATGGAAACATCCTACCAAGCTTGAGAAAGATGGGACTACTGTCTTGAAACCTGAGGAGGGATGGAGCAAAGAGGAAGAAGAGCTAGCTCTAGGGAACTCTAAAGCATTGAATGCTCTGCTCAATGGTATTGACAGGAACATCTTCAGATTGGTCCATCAATGTGAGCTGGCCAAGGATGTTTGGGACACTCTCAGAACTACTCATGAGGGGACATCCAAGGTGAAGATGTCAAGACTTCAGATGCTCACTACCAAATTTGAGAATTTGAAGATGAGAATATTCATGAATTTCACATGAATATTTTGGAAATTGCCAATGCCTCAGGAGCACTTGGTGAAAAGATGTCAGAAGAGAAGCTGGTGAGAAAGATTCTCAGATCCTTGCCTAAGAGATTTGCAATGAAAGTCACTGCAATAGAGGAGGCTCAAGACATCGGCACCTTGAAGGTTGAAGAACTTATTGGATCTCTTATGACTTTTGAGATGGGAATCAGTGAACCTGTTGATAAGAAAAACAAGAGCATAGCACTTGTATCCAATACTGAAGAGGGATGCAAGGTGGAAGATGAAGAGAAGATATCTCAAGCTATAGCCATGCTTGGAAGACACTCAACAAACCGATCAGGATTGATCCAAAGTCAAGGTCAAATGTCAAGGACATTGCATCGACATCGCAGATCTTATGACTCCAGAAGATCCAAGTCGAGGAAAAAAAGTCAAGGAAGTAAAATCCAATGTCATGAATGTGAAGGATTTGGACATATTAGAGCTGAATGTCCCACCTTTCTAAAGAAACAAAAGAAAGGAATTGGTCCGATGGTGATTCGTGAAGTGAATCGAGGAAGAAGGTGCCAAATTTGTCACCGCTCTCTCTGTACAACTCGATATGGATTCTAGTGATGAGGAAGTGACATTTGAAGAGCTTGAAAACTACAGAAGTATAAAAATGGTGAAGCTTGTCAAAAATGAAGGAAAATCGATGTTGGAAGTCGAGAATGTGAAGTTAGAAAAAAGAACAACCCACTATAAATCACCTAAATAGTGATATTGTAATGTTGAACTCCAAACTTGATCATGTCTAAATCATCAAAATGTTGACATCTGCATCGATATTGGAAGAAATACTTCAACTTGGACAAAGCAGGAAATAAGCATGGTCTAGGATATGTGGCTGAAAAGAAACCTGTTGGTGACATCAAGAAGAAGAGACATAGGAAAACAATGTCAAAGCAGGTGTCACAACCCAAAATAGGGAATAGGTCTACCTCAGGGTATGTGGAGACTAAGAAGTTTGTCAATAACAAAAGGAAGAACAGACCTAATAAACCAATGTCAAAGCAGATGTCACAATATTGGGTGCAACATCAAAATCATAGAAACATGAACAAAAAGTTTCAAAGATGGAGGTGTCATTATTGTGGAAGGTTTGGTCACATAAAATCTTTTTGCTACAGGCTACATGGATATCCTAATCAAGGGTCTTATGTGAAGCCTAAAACCAATAGGGTATCATAATCTCAACAGTGGAAGAAGAAGACTGTTGCTCTGGTAGCTAACACTTCTTTTAGTGTGTCTACCAAGAAAGATTGGTACTTTGACAGTGGGTGTTCCAAGCACATGATTCTCAATGATGTTAAGCATCATTCTACCAGCGTTGTTACTTTTGGAGATGGAGCTAAAGGAGAAATCAAAGGCATTGGAAACTCAAACTGGTCTGGAGTTCCAAGCCTAAATGGAGTATTGCTGGTAAAAGGTTTGACTGCAAATCTCATTAGCATAAGTCACTATGTGATATGGGATTCACAGTCACTTCACTAAGTCCGAATGTCTTGTAATCAATGGTGATCAAGTAGTGATTATGAGAGGAGTCGATCAAAGGACAACCGCTACAAGTGGGATCGAGCACCACTCATCCTCTATGAGTTCTACGACAAAGATGAAGAGGAAGTAAAGTTGTGGCAGCAAGTATCGGTCATCCACACCTCGGATGAATGAAAAGGATACCAAGATTGTTCATAGACAAAGGAGAATCTATGGTAAGTATAAAACAGAAATCGAATGTCACCTCAATGTCTAGACATCGACCACTTTTAAATCAAGCAAAGTACTAGGATCCGCATGAAAGGATAACCAAGTATCTTATCAAAGGATACATGAGAGGAGTCTTGATGAAACCTTCTCTGTCGAGGAAAAGATCATGGTGGCATCCATCTATGTTAATAACATAGTATCTGGAGGAATGTCAGACACATTGATGAAAGGCTCAACACTTCTTTCACAAAGCAAGTATGCAAGGAATTATGTCAAGAAGCTTGGAGTGAATAATGGCAGCCACACTAGGACTCTCACCCTCCATATTTGAAGTTGTCCAAGAAAACCGGAGAAAGTGTTGATCAAAACTTGGTAAAAGTCCCGTGGATGGATGTTCCTTCTTGAGAAACAATTTCATGTTTTGATCAGCAAGGAGCAAAACTGCTTAACTTTATACAATGTTAAAGTTGAATACATAGCAGAAACTGTTTTAAGATGATCCGATAAAGCGGATCTTCGACCACAATGTCATACAGGATGTCATGACATTGTCATTGCTACTAAAGCTCTTGAGAATGGTCAATTTAAGACTTTAAGGGACAAATTGGATAGTTGTCAATTTGAGGAGTTGTAGCAATTAACACGCACAACAAGGGGTAAAAGGATTGTTTACTTCAATTATTTATAAGTGGGTTATTTAGGTATTTTCATCCTTATTTTAAGAGATCCAAGAATAGGAAGAGACACCCACATATAATAGTTTCCTCTTTGAAAGTAGTATCACACTTTCTTCATTCAAAAGAAACCCCAAACCCTTTGCCATTTTCACTCTCTCTCTCTCAAAACCATCAAACATGTCTTCATCATCCTCTTCATCTCAAGAATCGGATCCTTGTCTCCTCCATGAAGTTAGAGCAAACACGGAGCCATGCAAGCTCACAAGTGACACCCTGCGTGCAATGGACCGAAAAAGGTCAAGTTACGCACAAGAAATGCAAGAAGGGCACAAGTATCTCCCTCGTAAGACTTCAACCATCATCCTCTGTTCCCCGTAACTAGTAAGAAGGATCTAGAAGGATGAGGCCATAGCCATAGCTAGGATAGTGTCCTATCCTAGAATAAATAATGCACAGGATTACAGTCCCCAATCATAAGTCCGCTAGCCCTAGCTTAGCATTGATCCGAGTCAATGAGAATGTCAAGACATCGTGATGATGTCACACTCCAAGGATGATGTAAATCCTTCCTTTAAGGATGAAGATGATAATGTAATGGAATCCGCTAATAATGTGAATGAGATCTCTCATGAGATTCTTGAAAAATCCCCAGATCATTGTACCTATGATAAATCTCCTGCTATCTCTGCTAGTAACATCTCTGATAGCATTCTTGAAGAAACTCCAGAAAAACAAGCTGATGACAACCTGGAAGAGTCTTCCGAGAAAACACTAATCGAATGTTGATTCTCACATCATCAATCTAGATGAAGAGTTTTCTGATAATGACCTCATAGCAAAAGTTAATCCCAACATTGCTAGGAGGGTAATGAATAGGAAAGGAAGCAAAATGTCATTCCAAGTCCCAGAGAAGGTTACTAAAGCTTCTCATAGGTCTCCTAAGGTTGTGAACAAGAAAAAACTGTAAAGAGAAGGCTAAAACTTCCAAAGGAAGAGTAAGATGAAACAGTGGTACAAGGCAAAGAGCACCTTAATTGTGAGGAAAAGGAAAGCATCCGAGCCCCTCGCCCGATATTCTCGACATTCATTCAAGAAAGAGGTTGTCCTCCATTCCCCAAGAAACAGGTTCCTCTTCCCCACCCCCCTGAAGTGTGAATTTGAACCCTTCCACCAAAAAATGCTAATGCTCTGTGCAAGGATGTGATTGAAAGGAAGTAAAAGTGCTCTTGATCAAATTGATTGATGAAAAAAGTTTATTGTGAACCCGTCATGGTTGTCGATGGAAGATCATTTTAAGACTGTGTTTGTCAGAGGAAGAAAAGTGAAGTTTTCCCCAAATGTAATCAACAAGTATTTGGGGAGATCAGATGAGGCTCAACCTAAGCTTGAAGAAACTGACAATCAAGTGTGTCAGACCATTACTGCCAAGCAAGTAAAACATTGGCCTTTGAAGGGAAAGCTTTATGCTAGCAAATTAAGTGTCAAATTTGCTATTCTGCACAAGATAGGTGCAGCCAACTGGGTTCCCACGAATCACAAGTCAACCATCTCCATTGGTCTGGGAAGGTTCATCTTTGCTGTTGGAACAAAAACAAAATTTGATTATGGAAGCTACATTTTTGATCAGATCCTAAAACATGCTGACAGTTATGCTATTAAGGGGCCAATAGCCTTTCCCTCCCTACTGTGTGGAATTCTAGTAGATCAGTACCCTGACATACTTGGTGAAAGAGATTCAGTATGCAAAAGAGCTCCTGCCCTTGGCTTCCACTACAAACTATTTCAAGGGAAGCATGTTCCTGACATTGTCATGACATCACCGAGACATCAAATGTCAAGGCCAATTCTCGAAGGCGATGTCATTCTTTGTGCTAAAGGAGACCTAGGGAACTTGAAGCAAGGAAGCGGACCCTTGAAGCAAATCTACTCTTGAAAAGGAAAAAGACATAGAGGTTGAGGAAGAAAGGCTTGATGGTGATACTTCACTGCTCATATGGAGGAAGATGATGATGCCAAGCGATTCTTTGGTAAAGAAGGTTCTAAAGATGTGTCCTTTCACGTTCTTCCGAGAAGAAAGCACTTGAGCAGTTGCCTATGTTGCCTCTGATTTTTATTCTGTCAATTTGTTCTGTATTTTGTTTTGAATGATTGTAATCATTTGTGTTGACAGACTTGTAATCCTTAACTGAGGTATAACTTTATGTGCTGGTTCTTTATGATTGAAAGTTTGGGAAATTGTATTGTTTCCTTGGCCCTTTATGGCTAAAAAGGGGGAGAAGAATCTGTGTGTGGGAAACTATGAGCAACTGTGTGTGACAGTGGCTGGGACTTTGGGGAATTGTATGGCTGTTTAAATTTTGTATGTGGGCAATTGTGGGAATTGTGGGATTTTTGTAAGGGTAGAATTTATCTTATCTCTAGGTTCTAGTTTATTTAAGCTTAGAACTAGTTTGTCTTCTCATATGTACTACGATAGGTTAAGTAGTTTTAGCCAAAATGTGCCAAAGGGGAGTTTGTTAGTGTTTTAAGTTGGCATCAATTTTGGTAAAACTAGGTTTTAGCAATGTCATGATAGATGTCATGACATTCGAGATTGAAGATAAATCCTACCGCTAAGGATGTTAAAAGACAGCTCGACTGAAGCTAAAGTCTTTGGAAATTTGAAAGTTTGATGTCATAAGATGTTATGACATTCATGTGATTCATTCTGCGAGAATCTTTGTTCTGAGATTTTCGAAAGTTTGTTGAGTCGCTAAATATTGTTTTTCTTATTAGAAAGCATGCTCACGTGGCTGCTAGGTTAATCTTAATTAAACCTAAATTGGTTGTTGAAAAGACCATGTTTTTAGGATTAAATTAAGTGAACCCTAGCTATCTTTATGGAAGCCCAAAAAGTTTCGTGGATCGCTTCTATAAAAATTCAACCTTACAACTGTTGCGCCCTTTGAATGTATTGAAGAGATAGCAGCTTGTTTTTGTGTCTTGTTAGGATTTATAACAGTTGGTATTGTGTAATTCTAGTTTCTCTTGTGAGCCAAGCAACTATCAATTGATTGTGTTCTTTACTTTTATTTATATTTACCGTAAATTGTTAACAGAGTGTCGATAGTGTGTCATAACATTCTCTGACATCACGATCTCGCTGCCAGAATTAAGAAAAGATAATAAGGGTTTGTGAAAAGAAAGAAAAGAAAGATTGAGGAGGAGAAGACGAAGAGGAGAAAGCTTTTAGGCTTTATCCGCCATAAGAGGAATTGTAGACCGAATGCCAAATTAGAATTTGATTGAAAAATTATTGAGACCAAATCCAAGGTAAGGTTCAATCTCTATAACCGAATTTATGATAAATTGTATGTGGGATTAGGATGTATGATTTTCCATGGAAATAGATCGTGTTTATGTCTTATTGTACAAAGATTCAACCTCGACATCCAAAAAATGTGCCAATCATCCTCTTCATAACTCTCATAGAACGGCAATCACATGACATGACACAACATCACAAAACTACTGACTCCCGAGGAGGGACTTTATATTCCATAAATTTTTCCACTTAGCCTCTACATCCGAGGGAGAAGGCCATGTGTTAGCCTTTCCCTATAACCTGTACCCAAAATGCACACTATAGTTACCACTTTTCTCCTCACACCAAACAAGCTTGTGTAACATTAACAACGAGACTTGAAGAATTTTTTCCACAGCTATATAATTAAACAAGTTCCGTAAAACACTTATATTCCACTACTTGACGTTATGAAGCATGAGATTATTAAAGGTAATATTACATACATTGTAACACGGTAGGAGAACCGACTTGTTTATTTTATGCTTTTGCAAATTTTAATAGCAAGAGTCGCCACCGACTTTTCTTTTATCCAATTAAGGGAAGGCGAAAAGAACAGGAAAAGACCTTCGTTAGATTCTGAGTACAAGAGGCAGTTATGAAAAGGGAATGTATTAGCACCCTCTCCATCCGTAGTTATCTACGGGCTCTTAATTGCTTAGCTCACTTTAAATTTCTTTTTGTGTGTGTTTGAAAAGATTTTTGAAAAGACATTTCACTTTGACTTCGTAATGATTCACGCTGGAATGTATACGGAGTGTTTGGAAATATTTTGTTTTGAAAAAGACTTTGTAATGATTCACGCTGGAATGTATACAAAGCGCTTTGAAAATGTTTTTTTGAAAGTGTGAGGTGTAAAAATAGTGTTTTGATTGAGCAAGAAAAAGAGACTTAATACCTACTCAGAACGGTTGTTTCTGTGTTATTTTGCTTTCCTTTAGAATAAGACTATCCATACCATTGATTGATAGGTAATCTTATTCGTTGGATGTGAAAGGGACATTCGAAGGGACATTGGATGGTCATAGAAGGCAACTTGTAGGGATACCTTAGCAATTTGTAGGGACAATCATCATTTTTCGTAGGCAACAACGAGGGACTAGATCATGTATTCATAGGCAACATCGAGGGACTATGATCTTTTGAGTCGAAGGAACTATGATGGCATATTGTATGCAGTTGTGCTAAGATATTCCCACGTTCGAGGGACTTGACCATTATTCGTAAGGCAGCGAGAGAGGATACCCTAAGGTGGGTGCATGTGTGAAAGATGTGTTGCATTGAGATATTTTATCTTATGATTAGAAGTGATCTACATTGTTTTTAATCTTGCCATACACGCCTAATTACTAGCGGTTAATAGGTGCAGAAAATAAATTGCGGAAATATAAAGGTTCTACGCTATTACATGGCTTTGGGGCAGATACATAATAGGGGGTGCAGAAAGTAAAAGCAGAAGTATAAATCTACGCTATTACATTAAAACGAACTTGCAACCTATACATCCTTTCTAGAATTTAAATGCAAAAGAAATAAAAGGAATGAAACTAAATCCTAATAATTTTGGTGTTTTGAAAATTACTGTTAATGTGAGTAAAAAAACCTAATTCTAATTGATTTTAATTAAAAAGGATTTAATGAATATTAACCTAAATTAAGCTAATTAAATTAATTAATTAAAAAAAGCATGGAGGAAATTAATTTTGAAATTATCTAATTAACCTAATTATTTAACCTAATTACTAAGTTAATTAAATTACTTTAGCAGAAAATAAATAAAACCAAGAAAATCGAGCTTAGCCCGCCGCCTTATGAGTGGCGCAGGCATCTAGAAACCAGTTTCGGTGGAAATCTCGCGTGTCCAAAAGCTATGGCTTCTGCGTTTGAAAGGGTCCAGAAGCTGGAGCTTTTAGAGATTCTGTTGTTGGGAACATCCAGCTCTGGCCGTCGGAAACAAGGATCCGGTGCTTGGAAGATCCATGGAGCTTTGGATCTCGTCCGGAGGGAGACTCTACATCGTGAAGGATCCGCAGCTTTGAGATTCGGAATCGAACGGAGCTTTGCTGGGACATCGCTGGAGGAGGTGTTCCGAGACTCAAACTGTTAAAACAATGAAAACAAACAAAGATGTGGTTTGAACCCACGACCGAGGGATAGAGAGACATAGCGCAAGGTAAACTATAGCCTGCTTTATTAATATTATATATATATATTTTGAGTTACCGATCGATATTTACTTTACGACGAATAATTATAGTAATTGATATATCTATTAAATATATTTGGCGATGTTTCGTTCGGTCCGGTTTTTATTCCGTTCGGTTCGGTAAAATATTATTCGGACCGATATTTAATTCCTCAGAATTATTTTAATTAATTGAATTAATAATATTAGTAAGTTAGGGGTGTAGGGAGAAATTGTTGGGGATTGGGTTTTCACCCTTGGATTACTAGTAGAAACTACCTTATAAAACCATTCCTTCCCTTTTTCTTTTCATTTTCCTACACCAAGCAAACATAGAAACATGGAGGAAAAGAGAGGGTTTTGAGAAGAAGAAGAAGAGGAGCAAGAACAAGCATGAAGTTGGGATTGTGTTGAGAATCTTGTAATCAACCAACCTAGAGGTAAGGGGTTTGATTTCTATCTCATATAGTTAGGGTTTGATAGTGATAGTTTGGATTGGGGAAAAATTGATAGTTGGTTTATAGGGTTTGGTTGGTTGATTGTTGAAATGTTTAGAAAAGTTGAATTAGGAGTAGGGATTATGGGTATGTTGTTAGTAGTATTGTAATATGAAGTTATGGAAATGGAAATGGAAAAGAAAAAGTTTATCAGTAAAATAGAAAACCAGAAAAAATGATAAACAGTAAAACGCACGAAAAGGAAGAAGAAATGGATGGCTGGTGTGCTAGGGGGGAGGCGCCCACCTCCATGTGTGGGGCAACCGTCCCCCAAGGTGAGGCACCCGCCTCCTGTGACACCCCAAATAAATCGATTATTAAATAATTACGATTTTTAATTATTAATTTAATTAGGAATGTAATATTTAATATTTTGGATTATTGAAAGTCAATTAAATTAAATGGAAGTGGGTTTATTGGTGGTGTGATGAATAAAGTGAGGGTGTGAGGAGTAAAAGGCTCTACTCACATTAATTATGTTATTTTTATTATGTTAGAATAATAAAAGAAATAAAAGAAGGAAAAGAGGAAAAAGGATCTTTTTTGGAGAAAACTCACTATACGTGGAATTGAGAAGAGGAGAAAAGGAGGAAGAAGACCTAAGGTGTCGGAATTCGAAGAACCCACAAGGTAAGGGGTGATTTCGATTGATTATTGTCTATTATAGGTTTTGATTTTAATATTATAGATCATAGCATGTTAGGAAATCTATGTTTAGGGATTTCTAAGTTTCCATGGACGTATACCTAATGGTGTCAAATGATGTCAGATTGTGTCAGAATGTATAGATTAATGGATTTGTATGATATAGGATCATTACTGACGAATAAAACATGTTATATTGTATGTTATTGATGATGAATGAGTGAGTTTATGGTGTCGAATATGTGGCACGTTTGGAATGAATGAGGAAATGGCTTTGGGAAATAGTCTGTCAAAACTAAATTTTTGGTCGATGGTCGTGGGAACGGTTCCCCGTGGGAGAACCGGGTTCCAGCTTTTAAAATGGTGAAAATGGTATTTTGAACTCGGAACCGGTTCTGTGTGGGAGGAACCGGTTCCACGTTAATTTTCAAGAAAATGAGATTTTTACTGGGAACGGTTCCTACCGAGGAACCGGTTCCCATACATTTTCCTGTGTATTTTGAGTTGTGGGAACCGGTTACTCCACAGGAGGAACCGGTTCCATGAAACTTTGGAAAATTTTTAAAACTTTGAAAATTCATAACTTTCAAACCGTAAGTCCGTTTTGAGCGCCGTTTTGGACGTTGTTTCTTAAATTTAATGCTCTATCTTATAAAATGAAAAGATTTTCTAAAAGTTGAAATTATTTTAAAAAAGAGGCAAATTTCGAAACGAACAATTTTTGACTGACGCACTTTGAGGTGTATGTAACAGTGAAACTGTGGTGATGGGTATATTGATACTGAGTGAATGTAAAGCGTGTTATGTTGTTGTTATTTGTATGCATGATGGTTGGAATATCATGTCTTTGAGTTTTGATTCGGTTTATGATAAATGGTGTATTCATGATTGTATTGATATCATGTGTTTGTTGGTGTTGTATATTCCTGATGGCTGTTGATCTTAGTTGTCGTTGTTGTGATATATACTAGTGATAGTCTTACCAATTGAAGGGTAAGTGTTTGGCATATTTATGCTTGGTGATGAATTATTTCATGATAGGTGATTATATCATGTTGTGGTTGGTGAGGGTTTATGATGTCTGATGTGGTCATAACCTGTGTTGAATGTTGCATGCTAGTGATGTGCGTGCATATGCATTGTTTTGGTGAAGTTAATTCCCATTGTGCGGAATTTGACTTGGATTGCCGATAACCGATACCCAAGTGAGGATGGGTGGTTAGGCTGGATTCGTGTCCGGGTGTTTATGGACGAATCGATGGTACTGTATCCGGTTGATGATGGATCAGTGTTGGGTGACTTGGTCACGTGTTGGTACCACATGCATGGAGTCTGCATTTTGATTGTATGGAATAGTAACATGTTAGGATGTCTTCCAGTGTTACTATTCTCTTGATTGATGATTGTTGTGCATGATGATTATATGGTTGTAATTGTGTATTGAATCTGGAGTTATGTTGAAATGGGTGGATTAATATGCTTGAAATATATTGCTAATTGAGAAGCTTATAATATGCTTTAATTATGAGAAGTCTCACCCTTACTTTACAATTTCAGATTAAATTAGCAGCTGAGGAGTTGGTGAGGATGGCTATAGAGCTTATCTTTGAGTTCGCGTGTCAGTGTCATGCTCTGATTAGATTGTAGCACTGGGGAACGTTTAGTTAAGAGAACTATTATCGTTTAATTGTTTTAGTTGGATTCTTTGAGAACCAGGATGGTTTATTAAATTTTGATTTGGTATTTCCGCTGTGTAAGACATGGTCTTAAATTGATTGAAATAATTTGGATGTTGATCCTCAGTGTAGCATGGCTACTGTTTGAATGAAATTTATTTTATCTATTAATTGTGACATCCCGTGATTACCGTGTTAAACTCTGGTTAAAGCTGATTTAAATATTAATTTAATTAATATATTTCGGGGTATTTAGATGGGGTGTTACACCTCCTCTTCACTTGGGACCAAGGGACGTGCGTCCCTACTGCTGGCTAGGAGGAATGGAAATTTTCTGTAAAACGTGGTTTTTCTGTTTTCTCAAAACACAATTTTTTGTTTTCTGTCAAAAATATTTCTCCTGCATAATTTATGAGAATTGGCTTCTGTTTGTTTAAATAATTCCAATTTCACCTAGTAGAAATTTATATCCATAAAATATAATTAGGACATAAGATAGCCGATTAAATTTAGAACCCGATTATGTTTTGATTTTCTGATTTCGGTAAATTCGACGACGGAGCAAGTTGCCCCGAATTCAACAAAAATTGACGTGCTAGCTAAGTTCGACGTGTAGAACGTCGTGGTGAGGTTAGTTTTTCGAAATTACGAGTTTTTAAGAGATGATCCGAAATAGGCCAAATTACGGTTAAATTGAATCAGATTCGTTTTAGTAGATTTAAGGCACGTATGGACAATCCGATTTCGATGTTGACGATTATGATTAATGCCGGTTATTAGGAATGGATTTCGCGACGATTATAGGTGTTTGACTATTTTTCCTTTTTTGGAATTTGGTGAATTAATTGATAATGATGCGGTGTGAATAAACATAATATTTGCGACGGTGTATTTACTTATGAATACTTGTTGATATGCGATGCGATGCTATATGTCTTTGTACATGATGATGTGATGATTATATTGATGTTGTTAATAAATGCCTCCGATTTGTGAATGCATGATTTTTGATGATGATGAATTGTTTGGTGATGTTTTGCATAATGCAAATATGATGCGATGATATATTTATCTTGATGTGGATAAATTATGGTGGTGTGGGCTTTATGCCAATTTTGATGAGCGATGATGATGTTTTTGTGTTGTGTTGTTTTATTATCGAGTCACATACATTGCATTGGCGACGAGGGCTTTTATGCCAAGCGACGGGGCTTTTATGCCAAGCGTTCCTAATTATGGAAAGAGCGACGGGTACCACATGCATAACATAGTCGTGTCTCATGGAGTCGGTTATGTTTATGTTTGAGTTGTTTGGCGTTGGGTTTTTAATTGATTGACGATGTTGAATTTTGATGATATATGATGCTTTGTTTGGTGATGATCTTTATGATGAACATGAAATGAATATAACTTGATATTTTCATGATAACTAGGCGATGAATATAATTGATGAGTTTTGCGATGATTTAACTTGATGAAATGCTTAATGCAAATATGATGTGATGATGTTTGTGACGATGGGATTTTATGCCGAAAAGCGACGATGGGCTTTAGCCAATTGGTGATGATTTTATTTATGTTGTTTATGTTATTAGCATTGTTTGTTGTTGTTGTTTATTGTTTATGTGTTGTTGCGATGGTTTATACCGATAAGGTTATGGAGATAAAGTGTAGATTATACACATTAGAATGACGATTAAAGTAAGTGAGTTTTGGATATGTGTTGGAATTGCACTTATTAATCTATATCCTTTACAATTCCGAAACTATATATATATATATATATTTTATCATGCCTTTAATTATATGTTTTGGAGTATCTCACCCTTTACTTGTTTCGCCGTTACCTTTATATTGGTAACGTGCAGGTTATGAAGACGGAGATTATAGTTGCTATTAGTTGAGTCGGTGTCGCTCTGATACGTAGCACTCGGGGGGAATATTTATGTTGTCATTGTTGTTGTTCCTTTGTTGTTTTCCTTTTGTAAAGAAGAATCATACTTTATGAAAACATGACTTTGATGAGGAAGTTTAAAAAAGAAGATGTTTTGATTGTTAAGAATCAATTTAGGATTTCCGATGATGCTATGTATCCGAGATTTTTACTTTAAAACAAACTGTTCAAAGTGAGTTGATTTTGAAGGTGTGACGCCTCAGTATTTAATTTATGAAATTTTAATTTACTCTGATTTTTGCATATAAAACCTTGGGAAATATTGGGGTGTTACATTAGTGGTATCAGAGCAGGTCGGTCTGTCGGTCAGGTTATTAATGTGTTTAACCCTTTTGTATGCGACATGTGTGTGAAACACTATCGGTACTCGCTTGTTTCTATTTGTTCGTCTGCAGGGGTGAGTTTGAAACAAGTGGGGGAGAAGTTTTACTTCTTGGTGGCGCTTGTGGCTTAGAGATGGAGCCTCAAGCAGTGTTACGCTTTGGTAACTTGAAGTGTAAGTTTGAAGATGCTGTTGTGGTTTGGTAAAGATGGTTTATGTCACCATCAAGAATGTCGACTGTCTATTGAAAAATTGAGGAACTGATCACCCTTAATCTCTTGTTGATAGTAGTTGGAATTTGTGTTGGTTGGGATAGACTTGTATTTCCAGCCTAATAGTGTATGAAGCAGATGAGTTAGCACAAGGTGGTGCATGGTTACTTGAGTTGTGGGAGAATTTGGATTTTGGTGAGAAACAAGATTTTGGCAAGCGAACTTCTTGTTGTGATTCTTCCGAAGCATATTATGAAGATGTGAGTGAATTACGCTATAGTGCGAGGTGAAGTTTTGATGGATTTAGTTTCTGGAATTAGTTGTGATTCGAAGTATCCTTAAGGGATGTTTGCTTCTGAATTAGAGTTGGAGAGTCAACTTGAAGATTGGTTTGAGCAGAGTTTGTTTATTCGAGCGGGTCACCATGGAGGGCTACCGTTGTGTTGTTCGAGAAGAACGAAGGTAGCTTAAGTTGATGTGTCGTTTTCAGACAAAGGAATGAAGTGGATGTTGAGGACAAGTATCTACTTCTAAGGACTGAGGTTGGATACATCAATCATTTGGAGCTTTTATGTTTAGTGGGATCGATGTGAAGTCGGCTGTCTACGGGTTGGTGTGAAAGCTGAAGACGTTTAGACAATGCTTTTCAAGATAGTGTATGGTCCTGGCGAGTGTTGTTGATGTTATTAGCGCGACTAATGCGTTAGGTATGAAGTTGGAATGTTCTGACAGTACTCTCATGAGTAGCTGTAAGAGTTATTTCGTGTTGATATATATTGTGTGGTTCACATCAAGTTAAGGATATTGTAACAAGCATCCGAGCTTTGCGTTATCAGTATTGAAGTTAGACCGGTGCATGTCGAGTATTCTAAAGAAAGAGTTTTGAACTGGTATACGAGAGCGCCTTAAGTAAGCGACTTAGACGGTGATATTTTGGACAGTTCTGCGAAGATTTATTTTGTGTCTTGTAGAAGACATTAAGGGGTTATTTCAGAGCTTAGAAGTTCCTTTGTTTTGGATGGTTAGCTTTGTGAGTTTTCTGGAAGATCTTTTTATAAGTTGGTATTGATTGTGGGTACTTTGACTTGAGATGGTTGAGTCGCTATTTGGATTCCACAATGGGAAGCGAATTTGTTTGAACCAGTGGAAAGTTTAGCGAATGCTTTGATTTTGGTTTTGTTTTGTACTGGAGAACCTTGTGCGGTGTAGAGCTTCTAGCACAGGAATCACTCTCATGCTGATTTCCCCAGCCTGTCGGTGCAGGTTCTTCTGCATATGGGTCTTCTAGATACTCAACATCCCATGTAAACCCATGGGTTTCATGCAACTTCAATGACACAAATGCCTCATGCAGATTGTCATACGTGTGTTCTACTGGATGGTAGGGAGCAATGTTGGCCAATTTCCTGTCAAATTGGTTTTGGCCCATAGTGTTAATGTCTTCCATGAAATACCCCTGATCAGCTTCAAATGTTCTCCACAATGCCGTCTTCGCGCCATATGATCAAGCGCTGATGCATAGAAGAAGGTACAACCCCAATTCCATGCAGCCATTCTCTGCCATAAAGTAGATTGTAACTAGGTCGGCCCTGGATAACCATAAATATTGTCGGCCTAGTGACTGAGCCGATAGTAACATCCACCTGAATTACTCCCATGGTGGTTTTGGTTCCTCCTTTGTAGTCTGCCAAAACCACGTTGTGAGGCCTTATGTCAGTGTCATGTTTACCGACTCTCTTCAGGATGTGATGTGGCATTATATTTACTAATGTGCTGTCATACCCCAAAATTTGCCCTCCCACTTCTCAAGACATTCCACATCTCCATGCTCAAGGATTCCTCAAGGGTTGATCAAACAAACCCCCTCCTAGGCAATTAACCCAAACTAGGGTTTGGTTATCCTCAGATCAAGATGGACTTCCAACATCTCCAATGGTCATCATGCCTCCTCATATGCTTCAAAGAATCTCCATGTCAAGTTTCAAGCCTTACAAGTCAAGTTTCCTCAGACAATTGCTCAGATGGTTGAAAATCAGTTGTATTGGACAAAAAGTCAATTGTGGTCAACATACAGTCAAACTTCATTATTTTTGGTCAACATCCATATTTTGAAGTAACATTCATCATTTGATCAAGGGTTGATCATGATTCATCAAGAAAACTCAAGATTTGATCAAAAGTCAAACTTTCCAAATTAGGGTTCCTTGAGGAAAAGTCAACTGAACTTTGACTGAGCATAACTTTCTCATACTTTATTAGAAATTTTACCACCACCTCTCATTTTGAAGGAAATTCAATTCTCTATAACTTCATGTCTCACAAGCATGGTCAGAAAATGCTTCATTTTGAAGATATGGATCAAAACATTACAGATCCTTTTCAAAGTCAACAAAAAGTCATCTTTTTGTAAAGAAGTGTTATTGAGCATGGAAACTCCAATTGAGATGAAACCAAAGAGGTTGTTCAGAGGACATCTAGGGCTTCCTAAAAGGTCCAAGAATACTCAAAAATGTTAAAAATTGAGAAAAATACACCTTACATAAGTTGGGCATTTTTGAAGAATTGCACAAAGAAAAATATCTGACAAAATCCAATTTTTTCCAAATGGGCCTATAATTTTATGATCCAAAATTGATCATAATATTATTTGTGACCTCTTGATGCTTTCCCACGACCTCTTTCTATTTTTTTGATTTATTTTTGAATTTAAAACCATTTAATTCAAATTTAAATTAAATAAAATATGAAAACAAGGTATAATTTAAGTTGGGTTGGATTTTTATCAAGCTTGAGGTCCAAGGAAGCCCACAAAACATGCCAAATTCATGCTAGCTCATGCAAGGAAGGAAAAAATCAAATTTTGGAAAGATTTGATAAATTTTGAAAGAGAAAATATTTTGCATTCAAAGAGCATATCTTTTTTCATTCTTTTTGATCAAATCTCTTGCATTATAAATACACAACACATTCACAAGACCAAATGACAAAACCCTAGCCTCTTGAAGCAACCCTATTTTCTCAAAAAATTTCACAAAGTTGGAAAATTCTTATTCCACTTTCCAGCAAGTTTCAATCAAAACCAAGTCCTCCATTGTGCTCCTGAGCATCCCCGGGTTCGATCCATACAATCATACAAAGCCATGGCTGCCCAGAACACGATATACACATAGCTCCGATTTGGTATTTTTTCTAAATTTTGATTTTTACAATTCATGCATTATTAACTATTTTTGCTTGCTTATTTGAACTCAGGGCATCCATTAGAATGTGTTTGAATCATTACATGTAAGCTTGCACGTAGAAATCTCGAATTGCCATTGTTAGGTTTCAAAATCTGGAAAGCTTCGAACCGGTCGATACAGGGACTTTCAGGCCAAACGGGCACCACCATCGTGTTCGCAGCCCTTGATTTAGGGGGGGTAGGGTATCCCTTTGCTTTTTATTTTTCTTATTTTTGCAGGTTGGAATATCTGATGACCGGAGAAGACGACCGGAGCTAGGAGCGATCTGATTCGTTCTTACATAAACCCTGGGTCCCACGCGTTTGATTGTGTTTGAATTACAACTATGACACGTATTCCCTTATAACCATTTGATTCCTCCAGAGGGCGCGAGTTCGAATCCTGGTTCCAGCAGTATATTTTTGCTTCCTGAAAACTAACTCTTTTTCTATTTTCTTATTTTTCTTAATATTTTTCATTCAATTTAATTAATATTTAAACATTTTTTTCATGCATTTAAAAATCACCAAAAATATTTTCCTTTTGCATTTTAATCAAAAAAATGTTTATTTAATTTTTGATATTTAAAATTAATATTTTTGCATGCATATTTTAATTAATTGTTAATTAACCATTAAATTGACTTTTAATTACTTTTAATTATCAAAATCGATCCAGAAAATTCCCAAAAAAATATCATATCATCTAATTGTCATTACTAATCTAAAGTCTTTTTCCTCATTCAGAAATCCTATTTTTACTAACATTTTTCTCTTATGCAATTTTCTCGTATTTTCCGATTATGTATCTCCTTACAGGTTGTAATGTTCCGGACTATTTTTCTCGCTTATCTTTTCAATATCATGTAACTGTCTATGGGATGTAATAGTTTAATTAGGACTTTTACTTTTCGCACTCCTATTATGTAACTGCCCCAAAACCATGTAATAGCGTAGGACTTTACTTTCCGCATTTTACTTTCCGCACCCTATAAACTGCTAGTTACTAGGCGTGTATGGCAAGATAAAAACGAACGTAGGTCACCTCTAATTCCAAGATAAAATATCTGAATTCAACACACTCTCTTCACACATGCACCCCTTAGGGTAATTCTTTCTCGCTGCCTTTCGATTAAATGGTCAAGTCCCTCGAACGTAGAGGTATCCTAACACCGTTGCCTACAAATATATCATCATAGTCCCTTCGATACAAAGATCATAGACCTACGATGTCGCGTACGAATACATGATCTCGTCCCTCGATTGTTGCCTACGAAAAGTGATGATTGTCCCTTCGAATGTGCTAGGATACTCCTACAAGTTGCCTTCTATGACCATCCGATGTCCCTTCGAATGTCCCTTCTACATCCAACGAATAGGGTTACCTACCAACTAATGGTATGGATAGCACTATTCTAAAGGAACGTAAAGCAACACGAAATCGACCATTTTGAGTAGGTAATAAGACTTTTAGTTTGTTGCTCAAACAAATACTTTTCACACCACACACTTTTGTCAAAGTTCAAACTCTTTTCAAAACGAAACATTTCCGAACACTTTGTATACATTCCTACATGAATCATTACAAAGTCAAAGCGAAATGCCTTTTTAAAACATTTTTGTCAAACACACAGAAAGCAATTTTTAAAGTGTGCTAGAAGCAACTAAGAGCCCGTAGATAACTACGGATGAAAAGGGGTGCTAATACCTTCCCTTTTCATAACCTTCTCCCTTACTCAGAATCTAACGAAGGTCTTTTCCTGTTCTTTTCACGTTCCCTTAATTGGATAAAAGAAAATTTTGTGGCAACTCTTGCTATCCGCACATTTGCGATAAAAAGCAAAACAAATTCTCAAAGTCAGTTCACCGTATTACAGAACTGGCGACTCTGCCAGGGAGACACCCTAAAGAGAGAATACGTTAGGGATTTCTAGATCATTTTTACTGGTTTCTGTTTGATTTGTCTGCTTTATTTTAAGGGTTGCTTGGGTATTATAATTGTGGGGGATCCTACACCCGGATCCAGGTTTCCTTAGGTAAGTAGCAATAGATCGTCGCGACCGTTAGGCGTATACCGAAACGGTTAACATGATGGCTACGTTAGTGTGACACTTTGGATGTCCTGATACTCTTCATTTCGATGTTGAGGATAGTATTTGGCTTCTGCGTGGTGTCATCAGCACTAACTCAACTTTTAGAACCCTAATTGACCCATCTTGGCCATTAGAAGGTAGTGAGATGGCCGACTTTGGTGTAGACTAAGGTTGGTTGATACTCGATGCTACGCTTATTAAGATCAGACTTTTGGGATATTTTCGGTCGACCACTTGGTAGTCGTATTGAAATAAACGCCTACGAGAAAGATCAATAATATGAGATTCCTAGAACCCGGTTACTATTATAGGATAGGATGAACCAACTCAAACATTAGGTAGGGTAAACACCTATACCTCATGCAAGCCTTAAACCTAGGGCTATTGTGTGAATTGTTTGTGCTTGCTAAACATGACATCATGACATCATCGCATTGCATATCATTTCTAACTATTTCAAGGACCTAGGGATTTATCTTTGCTCTATTTTGTAGGGGTTATGACATCTAGAAAGACTATCCGAATCAACTTCATGGGTGTACCTTCTCAACTCAAAGAATTGGTTTCAGAGATTCCCGATCATGCCAAGTTCATCAAAAGACATGGTTATCTCCGGTTTTGAAGAAGATATGATTCATGTCCTATTCCAGTTCTTTGATCCGAAACACCATTGCTTTACATTCCTAGATTATCAGTTGGTTCCTACCTTGGAAGAGTTCTCTAATCTACTTGGGATACCAATTCCTGATCAGATGCCATTCACCGGTTAAGAAAAGGTTCCTAGGTACGAAGACATTGCATCAGCGCTACATCTAAAGCGCTCAGACATTGAAGCCAATTGGGAAACAAGAAGTGGAGTTAAGGGTTTACTTGCTAAGTTCTTAATAAAGAAAGCTTGAGAATTCCTCAAAGCTATGAGTTTCCATGCATTTGAAGACATGATGGCCTTGCTAATCTATGGTTTGGTTCTATTTCCTAACTCGGGTAAATTCATTGATGTGAATGCCATCAAGTTATTCCTCACTCATAATCCTGTACCTACCTTACTTGGAGATATTCTACATTCTCTCCACGCTCGTACTACTAAAAGACAAGGAACTCTCATGTGTTGCATACCGTTACTTTCCAGGTGGTTTATTTCGCACCTTCCTCCATCAGTTATGAAGAACGAACAAAGGTTGAAGTGGTCTCAAAGACTAATGTCACTCTCTCATTCAGATATTCGTTGGTGTCTTTTCTCTCAAAAGGACTTCACTTTCATTGAGCGCTGTGGAGAATTCCCTAATGTACCAGTCCTTGGTATAAGCGGAGGTATTACTTACAACCCTTCTTTAGCTCTACGTCAGTTTGGTTATGCTCGAAAAGATGGTCCTCATGATATGCTTCTCCAAGATATTGTGTTCGACTACAACCACGATCTCCAGAATTACCGACGAAGGTTCATACATGCTTGGGGCATGGTAAATAAGACTGATACCAAGACTTTGGGGCACCAAAACTCCATTCCTTGGGAACCTTACCTCAAATGGGTGCGAGCTCGAGCTCAAAAACACATGATGCAATTCACGCCTGTTCTACCAGTAATTATGGAACCCTGTTGCTATAGGTGACGTATCCTATACTGTTCTCCATCCCGCCATGCCTACTGATTTTGAAGACTTGAAGAGATCCTGGATTCAGCTTAAAGAAGAAAGGGATACATTCGAAGCTCAATGCTATGCAAGCGAGAAAAAGGTACTAGAATTGACAAAGCTACTTCACGAGGAGCGGAACATCAACGCCTACCTCGGCACCAAGAGGAAGCGCCCATAGGAGACTTAGAGCTTTAGGATTTTGTTCTTTTATTTCTCTGAACTATATTTTGTACTTAAAAAGAAAAAAGAAACTAATAAAAGTTTGTTCTTGCTTGTTTAACAAATTTAAATTTCTAAGGTCCTTGAAAACATTGCGTTGCATTTGCATAAACATCCGCATATCATCGCATAACATTTCATAACATCTACATTGAAGATTGGTTTTCTCATTTTCTCGCTATTTATTTTAGCAGAAATGGCTCTTGAACAGACTGTCACAGATCTTCAGGCTCAGAATGCTCAGTTCCAGGAGATGTTCACTAGCTTGGTCCAAGGCCAAGAAGACCTAAAGAAGCTCATCAATAAAAAGAAGAAGGTCATTGGTGTTCTCAACATGGGAAGACGTCACAAAGGGGGTCCTAAGGTGGTCAGCCGAATAGAGTTCTCAGAAGAAAGTGTCAAAACTGAGGGAAGTATCAAGGGCAACGAAGAGGATCAGCGTGAGCCTGAGAAGAAGGAAGAAGATTATGAGAATGATCAGTACTCTTATGAGGATGATAAGTACAAACAACTTGAAGACCGTCTGAATGCTGTGGAAAATCTGAAGATGTCAGGGCTGAAGTTTGATGATCTAAGTCTTGTTCCTGGTGTGGTGATTCCTCCCAAATTCAAGGTTCCTACTTTTGCCAAGTATGATGGTATTTCTTGCCCAAAACTGCATTTGAAGTCTTATGTCCAGAAGATCAACCCCCACACTGATGACAGAAAGTTGTGGATTCATTATTTTCAAGAGAGTTTGTCTGGAACTCAATTGGAGTGGTATTATCAGCTAGAAAGTGACCACATTCATACTTGGAGTGCCTTAGCAGATGCTTTCTACAGGAAATATGAGTACAATGTTGAATTGGCACCCACTCGCATGCAACTACAAAGCATGTCTATGGGTCGCGATGAGAAGTTCAAAGAGTATGCTCAGAAATGGAGAGATCTAGCAGGCAGAGTTCAACCACCCTTGTCCAATAGGGAGTTGGTTGATATGTTTATGGGAATACTGACAGGCCCATTCTTCAATCATCTGATTGGAAATTCTTCAGCCGGATTCACCGAGCTGATATTGACAGGAGAACACATTGAAGCTGGAATCAAGAGCGGAAAGATTCAAGTAGAGTCATCCTCAAATGCTACGAAGAGATCTTTTGGTGGTAACAAAGAAGCCAATGTTGTGTATGGTCAGAAAATCCGTGCCAAGACCGACCGTGCTCAATCTATGGGGGCAGTTGTGATCTCCAATCCTACATCAGCGCAACCTCAACGAGACAACGTGCGTAACCATAATGCACCACAAAGACAGTTTACAAAGATCAACATGCCTTTGTCGCAAGCCTTGCAACACATGTTGAAAGCAGAGCTGCTTACCTTGAGGGATCCTCCTCAAAACATCAACACTTACTCTCCGAGATGCAATCCTAATGCTAAGTGTGCTTACCACTCCAACAGCCTAGGACATAACGCTGACGATTATTGGGCTCTGAAGAACAAGATTGAAGACATGATTGAAGCTAAGGAGATTGAGTTTGATCCTCCTGTTGAGACTCCGAATGTGATCAACGCGCTTATGCCTAACCATGGCAAAAGTTCCAATTCTATTGACAAGAACTCTTATATTTTCAACATAGATGACTTTACTATTCCTCTGATGACTGTTAAGAAGAATTTGCTTCAAGCCGATGTCAATCCAGGATGCCCAGAGAATTGGCGTCGGTGCCCATCTGCACCTGATGGTTGTGCTTGGTTGAGAAGACGTATTCAGTGCATGATGGATAACCGCGAATTGTTATTTCTGAAGCCATCACCTGTGGAGAGTTGGTGTGAAGACATGTTTAAGAATCTGAAGATCGAAGATGTGAGCAAAACTGTACCAGAAGTATGGGATACCTTGGGGCAACCAAGTGGAAATTTCGATTACATGGTGAAGTATACTGTTCCTGAAAGCTACCAAATTCCTATCGAAGATGATAAGGCAATCGGATGGGGAGACGATTTCCCAGAAGACTATGCTGATGTTAACACTATAAGGATTTCCTCTATTGATCCTGTGCCTAGGGTGGCACCTCTCATCATTACTTCTCCTGGACCAGTTCCGTACTCCTCTGACTAAGCTATACCTTGGAACTATGGAGCTGAGGTTTACTATCATGGCGTCAAACAAGACCCTCTGACCATTGAGGATATTACAGTTGAAGCTACCATTCCTAACATCGACAACATCACCGGATCAAGTAAGGTGACTAGAACCGGAAGAGTATTTTCTCTAGAGATCGCTCCTCCAAAATACATTGCGACTCCAGCTCGTATTCCAGCTATTCAACCAATTCCTGAGACTAGAGGGAAAGGACAAGTGACTCATCCTGCTCAGACAGAAGTGCCAAAGGAAGTTGCTGAATATGCCTCTAAACGAAAAATGGAGGAAATTCTGAAGATTATCAAGAAGAGTGACTACAATGTTGTGGAACGGTTGGGACAGACTACGTCCAGAATCTCCATGCTTGCTCTGCTCTTGTGCTCTGAGGCTCATGCTAAAGCCTTGGTGAAGTTTCTGAAGAACGCTCACGTACCGCAAGACACTACTACTGATCAGTTTAAAGTTTGTATTGCTAGCCTGGCTGCCAGCAACGGCCTAGGCTTCCCTGATGCTGATTTGACTCCTGCCGGAAAGAAACACAACAAAGCCTTGCACATCTCTGTTGAATGCAAGGGCGTTACCTTGTCTCATGTTTTTGTGGATACCGGTTCTGGTCTGAATATCCTACCGAAGACTGCTTTTGATCGACTTGAAGTTGAAGGATTGGTTCTGAAGCCCAGTGACATAGTTGTGAGAGCTTTTGATGGTTCTAAGCGAAAAGTACTTGGGGAGCTCATTCTGCCTGTTAAAGTCGGTTCCCAGACTTTTGATTCCACCTTCTTTGTCATGGACATCTGTCCAACTTACTCTTGCCTACTTGGACGCCCTTGGATACATGGGGCAGGCGCTGTCACGTCTACCCTGCATCAGAAGTTGAAGTACCCGGTGAAGGGGAAGGTTGTACAGTATGTGGTGAAGAGGAATACATGGTTAGTCATCTGTAGTCATTCCGATACCTCGAGATGGAAGGTGAATTCTTTAAGACTCCCTTTCAAGCTTTCGAAACAGTTCCAAGAGTCGCGCATGTTGACTCTCCTGTTACTTCTGAAATCACACAAGTTCCACGTAGGATGGCCTCACTGAAGGATGCTCAAGCTACAGTTGAAGGAGGAGGTAGTACTATTTGGGGTCAGCTCCCCGATCTTCCTTTCAAATCTGACAAGACTGGTTTAGGCATCACCTCCAAAGTTCAGAAGATGATACGCCGCGAACATGCCGACCAACCTCCTTTCCGCATCAGCAGAGATGGAGTCCATGCTATAGAAGACAACGACAATGACTTCGACATCAGCTAGTGGATCTTCCCAACTCCCGAGAACGGACTCAGCAATTGGATGACTGAAGACGTCACACCAATCTCCTTTAGACAAGAGTAATTGCTTTTGTTTTCTGTTTTGCTTTCCGTTTTTATACCTTGAACAATAAACTTTAAAGCCTAGTGCCTTGCCCGAGGCATCATGGCTCGTTTGTGAGGGTTATTATCTGTCATTTGCGTATTTTCATTCAATAAAATCGTTGGACTTTTGCATTTAAATGTTGTTTTCTTTCTTTTACTTTATCACCCCTTCAGAAGCTATGTGTTCTTACACACACCCACGTGATACACTGCAGAATCACTCCGAATCTCGTTGATAACAACTATGCTATTGCTAAATATGACTTCGATAATCCGATCTACCAAGAAGAAGACGAAGGCGATGAAGATTGTGAAGTGCCAGGAGAACTTGTCAGACTGCTACAGCCAAGAAGAGCGAGTTATACAGCCACACGAAGAGCCAGTTGAGGTTGTGAATTTAGGTACTGATGAAGACAGAAAAGAGATCAAGATAGGAGCGGGTCTTGAGAACAGTGTCAAAGAAAGATTGGTTCAAATGCTACAAGATTATATCGAGGTTTTTGCTTGGTCATACGAAGACATGCCGGGTTTAGACATTGACTTTGTGGTACACCGATTGCCGACAAAAGAAGGTTTTCTCCCAGTGAAGCAAAAGGTTCGTAGCATGCGTCCTGAGATGTCAGAGAAAATCAAAGCCGAGGTTATGAAACAGTTCAATGCCGCTTTCCTAGCTGTTACTTCTTATCCGCAGTGGGTTGCTAATGTGGTACCCGTACCTAAGAAGGATGGTAAAGTGTGAATGTGTGTGGATTACAGAGACCTGAACAAAGAAAGTCTGAAAGACGATTTTCTGCTTCCTCATATTGATGTTCTGGTTGACAACACCGCTCAACATAAAGTTTTCTCCTTCATGGATGGTTTCTCCGGTTACAATCAGATCAAAATGGCTCCTAAAGACATGGAGAAGACTACTTTCGTTACACAGTGGGGCACTTTCTGCTACAAGGTCATGCCGTTCGGATTGAAGAACGCAGGCGCCACTTATTAGTGTGCCATGGTGGCATTATTTCATGAGATGATTCATCACGAGATATAGGTCTACGTCGACGACATGATAGCTCGATCACAGACAGAAGAAGAACATCTCGATCATTTGCGGAAACTGTTTGATAGGCTGAAGAAGTACAGATTAAGACTTAATCCCAACAAGTGCACCTTTGGAGTCATATCCGGTAAACTCCTAGGGTTTGTTGTCAATGGTAAAGGTATTGAGGTTGATCCCGCCAAGGTTAAACCTATTCAAGAAATGCTAGCTCCCCGCACCGAGAAGGAAGTCAGAGGTTTCTTGGGACGATTGAATTACATTGCCAGATTCATTGCACATCTAACTGCTACTTGTGAGCCAATCTTCAAGCTAATGAAGAAAGATCAGGTAGTGGAATGGAACGACGATTGCCAGATCGCTTTTGACAAAATTAAGGAGTACCTACAAAATCCTCTTATCCTGATGCCACCCGCCGAAGGAAGACCTCTTATCCAATACTTGACAGTGCTAGAGAACTCAATGGGGGTGTGTGTTGGGGCAACATGACGGGTCTGGTCGAAAAGCTTATGTAATATACTACCTTAGCAAAAAGTTTACCGACTGTGAAACAAGATACTCACAGCTCGAGAAAACTTGCAGCGCTTTGGCTTGGGCTGCTCGCCGACTAAGACAGTATATGTTGACTCACACTACCTTATTGATCTCCAAGATGGATCCGATAAAATACATATTTGAGAAACCAGCTCTCTCCGGAAGAATAGCAAGATGGAAAATGATCTTGACCGAATACGACATCCAGTATACTTCTCAGAAAACGATCAAAGAAAGTGTAGTAGCCGATCATTTGGCTCATCAAGCCGTAGATGACTATCAGTCTATGCAGTTCGAGTTTCCAGATGAAGATGTTTTGTTAGTTACTGATTACGAAGAACCAGGACCGGACGAAGGACATGAACAAGGATCCCGATGGACCATGGTCTTTGATGGAGCCTCAAACGCACTTGGCAATGGCATTGGCGCCATCATTACATCCCCTACAGGCGGGCATACGCCTTTCACCGCCAGATTTTGTTTCAGCTACACTAACAACATGGCCGAATACGAAGCGTGCATCATGGGTATTAAAGCTGCTATTGACTTAAGAATCAAGTTCTTGCAAGTGTATGGAGACTCAGCTTTAGTGATCAGTCAGATTAAAGGCGAGTGGGATACGAAGCATCCGAATCTCATTCCATACCGAGAGCATGTTCTGAGTTTGATCCCCTACTTCGAATAGATCAATTTTGATCATATTCCGCGAGAAGAGAATCAGTTGGCAGACGCATTAGCTACTATGTCATCTATGTTCAAGGTCAGATGGGACAACGAAGCTCCCCAGATCATCATTGAAAGGTTTGACGAACCAGCATATTGTTGTGAACTTTATACAGAAGAGAAACCTTGGTTCTACGAAGTGAAGAGGTATCTTTAGACTCAGGAATATCCCGCAGGGGCATCTGTCAACGACAAGAAGTTCTTGAGAAGATTTGCATCCAAATTCTTCCTCAACAATGGCATCTTATACAAGCGCAATCACGACTTGTGCTTACTCCTCTGTGTAGACCAGAAAACAGCAGAACGAATCATGGAAGAATTACACGAAGGCGTTATTTGGTACCCACTCCAGTGAACATACGATGGCTAAGAAGATTCTGAGGACAGGCTACTATTGGTCCACCATGGAAGCTGATTGTCACCGCTATGCTCGATCTTGTCACAAATGCCAGATATATGCAGACAACGTGCACGTACCTCCAGTACTGTTGAATGTTTTAACCGCTCCTTGGCCTTTCGCAATGTGGGGCATTGACATGATCGGAAAAATCAAACCCACCGCTTCCAACGGACATTGTTTCATCCTTGTGGCAATTGATTACTTTACCAAGTGGGTAGAAGCAGCCTTGTTCGCATCAGCTACCAAGAATGTTGTGGCTCGATTCATCAAGCATAATCTTATTTGTCGGTATGGCACTCCCGAAAGGATTATCACAAATAACGGATCTAATCTCAACAACAAAATGATCACCGAACTCTGCACGCAGTTTAAGATCAAGCATCACAACTCTTCTCCTTATTGGCCTAAGATGAATGGCGCAGTGGAAGCCGCCAACAAGAATATCAAGAAGATCATACAAAAGATGAAAGTTACTTACAAAGATTGGCATGAGATGTTGCCATTTTCTCTCCATGGTTATCGCACTACAGTACGAACATCAACAAGGGCAACCCCTTTCTCTCTCGTATACGGTATTGAAGCAGTTCTACCAATCGAGGTTCAGATACCCTTAACTAGAGTCCTCCAAGATGCAGAGTTAGGCGAAGACGATTGGAGACAGAGTCGCCTCGACCAGATCAACTTGATCGACGAGAAATGACTCGCATCCATCTGCCATGGACAGATCTAGCAGAAGCGAATGATCAGAGCATTTAACAAGAAAGTCAAGCACCGAGTCTACCAAGTCGGTGATCTAGTAGTCAAGCGCATCATTCTTCCACAAGGTGATCCCAGGGGCAAATGGACTCCCACCTATGAGGGACCATTTGTAGTCAAGACAGTGTTTTCCGTCGGAGCTATGATACTTAGCACCATGAATGGTGAAGACTTTCCACACCCTGTGAACGCAGACATAGTCAAAAAATACTACGCATAACGCCTCCTAAATTTTCCCCAACAGGGTCTACGCACAAGATCCTCGGTAGTATACCTCTCGGTCTCTACCATCCTCAGCAGCAGAGATATCTAGACCCGAAACTTGGTCAGATAGTGCATCAGAGGAATCAAGGATATCTTTCTTCTCTTTCAAAGGCAGGGTTTTCATCCGTTTTGTCTCCAAACAGAAGCTAAAAATCCCCAAGCAGAGCATCCACATCTTCTTCAAGATGGATATGTTTTGAAATACCACAACATCTATCAATCATACATTATTCATAAAAAGTCATAACTTGTGCATATATAATTCATACACATTGTCATGCATCATAACCTGCATAGGACTAACTATATCCTATCAAAGTTTCTTTTGTTTTTCCCAAACAGGTGAAAATCACTTCTAAACGACAGGTCCAGGATTAATACCCGAAGCAAGACGGGAAAACTATCTAAACGACCGCCCTAGTTGTCCTCCAACAACAGATCCAGGATTAACACCCGAAACAAGACGGGAAAAATATCTGAACGATCACCTAGGTTGTCCTCCGACAACAGGCATTGGATCAACACCCGAAGCACAACAGGGAAGTTATCCACATTCAGTCGCCTATTATCCCCTCAGAGTAATCAAGACGAACATTTATTCTGACTCTCTCTTATTATCAACAGCAACTACAGAGTCTGGCGTACGACTCAGTTGCCTTGGATGGCATCTTAAGTCCATCTCCAACTAATTGTCGACATCTCTCCACTTTCAGAATGTTGCATATTTTGTTAAAAACCAATACAAACCAATAACTTCATTCAGAGACGAGTGTGGAGTCTAACGTACGACTCTCTCCGGATGGCATCTTAAGCCCATCTCCGTGCTCCCTTATGCTTCAAGGAATATCTACAGAGCCTAGCGTACGTATCATTCCCCGACATCAGTTTCTCTGGATGGCATCTTAAGCCCATCTCCGACGATTATCCTATTCAGGCGACGTTCTTGAGTCTAACGTACGAATCATTCCCCAGTGAAGTCTCCAGTTTCTCCAGATGGCATCTGTAAGCCCATTCCTGCATCATCAATCAACGGCGAGTGCAAATTTTCAAGTGTACTCGAGTGTTCAATCATCTTCCACCTTCAGGTCACGAAGGCAAGCATACCAATATAACCCTTCCAGTACAAGAAGATTGAACAGGGGCAGCTGTCATACCCCAAAATTTGCCCTCCCACTTCTCAAGACATTCCACATCTCCATGCTCAAGGATTCCTCAAGGGTTGATCAAACAAACCCCCTCCTAGGCAATTAACCCAAACTAGGGTTTGGTTATCCTCAGATCAATATGGAATTCCAACATCTCCAATGGTCATCATGCCTCCTCATATGCTTCAAAGAATTTCCATGTCAAGTTTCAACCCTTACAAGTCAAGTTTCCTCAGACAATTGCTTAGATGGTTGAAAATCAGTTGTATTGGACAAAAAGTCAATTGTGGTCAACATAGAGTCAAACTTCATGATTTTTGGTCAACATCCATATTTTGAAGTAACATTCATCATTTGATCAAGGGTTGATCATGATTCATCAAGAAAACTCAAGATTTGATCAAAAGTCAAACTTTCCAAATTAGGGTTCCTTGAGGAAAAGTCAACTGAACTTTGACTGAGCATAACTTTCTCATACTTTATTAGAATTTTTTCCACCACCTCTCATTTTGAAGGAAATTCAATTCTCTACAACTTCATGACTCACAAGCATGGTCAGAAAATGCTTCGTTTTGAAGATATGGATCAAAACATTACAGGTCTTTTTCAAAGTCAACAAAAAGTCAAGTTTTTGTAAAGAAGTGTTATTGAGCATGGCAACTCCAATGGAGATGAAACCAAAGAGGTTATTTAGAGGACATCTAGAGCTTTCTAAAAAGTGCAAGAACACTCAAAAATGTTTAAAAGTGAGCAAAATACACCTTGCACAAGTTGGACATTTTTGAAGAATTGCACAAAGAAAAATATCTGACAAAATCCAATTTTTTCCAAATGGTCCTATAAGGTTATGATCCAAACTTGATCATAATATTATTTGTGACCTCTTGATGCTTTGCCACGACCTCTTTCTATTTTTTTGATTTATTTTTGAATTTAAAAGCATTTAATTCAAATTTAAATTAAATAAAATATGAAAACAAGGTATAATTTAAGTTGGGTTGGATTTTTATCAAGCTTAAGGACCAAGGAAGCCCATAAAACATGCCAAATTCGTGCTAACTCATGCAAGGAAGGAAAAATCAAATTTTGGAAAGATTTGATAAAATTTGAAAGAGAAAATATTTTGCATTCAAAGAGCATATCTTTTTTCATTCTTTTTGATCAAATCTCTTGCATTATAAATACACAACACATTCACAAGACCAAAGGACGAAACCCTAGCCTCTTGAAGCTACCCTATTTTCTCAAATTTTTCACAAAGTTGGCAAATTCGTATTCCACTTTTCAGCAAGTTTCAATCAAAACCAAGTCCTCCATTGTGCTCCTGAGCATCCCAGGGTTCGAACCATACCCTCAAACAAAGCCATGGCTGCCCAGAACACGATATACACATAGCTCCGATTTGGTATTTTTTCTAAATTTTGATTTTTACAATTCATGCATTATTAACTATTTTTGCTTGCTTATTTGAACTCAGGGCATCCATTAGAATGTGTTTGAATCATTACATGTAAGCTTGCACGTAGAAATCTCGAATTGCCATTGTTAGGTTTCAAAAACTGGAAAGCTTCGAACCGGTCGATACAGGGACTTTCAGGCCAAACGGGCACCACCATCGTGTTCGCAGCCCTTGATTTAGGGGGGGTAGGGTATCCCTTTGCTTTTTATTTTTCTTATTTTTGCAGGTTGGAATATCTGATGACCGGAGAAGACGACCGGAGCTAGGAGCGATCTGATTCGTTCTTACATAAACCCTGGGTCCCACGCGTTTGATTGTGTTTGAATTACAACTATGACACGTATTCCCTTATAACCATTTGATTCCTCCAGAGGGCGCGAGTTCGAATCCTGGTTCCAGCAGTATATTTTTGCTTCCTGAAAACTAACTCTTTTTCTATTTTCTTATTTTTCTTAATATTTTTCATTCAATTTAATTAATATTTAAACATTTTTTTCATGCATTTAAAAATCACCAAAAATATTTTCCTTTTGCATTTTAATCAAAAAAATGTTTATTTAATTTTTGATATTTAAAATTAATATTTTTGCATGCATATTTTAATTAATTGTTAATTAACCATTAAATTGACTTTAATTACTTTTAATTATCAAAATCGATCCAGAAAATTCCCAAAAAAATATCTTATCATCTAATTGTCATTACTAATCTAAAGTCTTTTTCCTCATTCAAAAATCCTATTTTTACTAACATTTTTCTCTTATGCAATTTTCTCATATTTTCCTATTATGTATCTGCTCACAGGTTGTAATGTTTCGGACTATTTTTCTCGCTTTTCTTTTCAATATCATGTAACTGCCTATGGGATGTAATAGTTTAATTAGGACTTTTACTTTCCGCACTCCTATTATGTTACTGCCCCAAAGCCATGTAATAGCGTATGACTTTACTTTCCGCATTTTACTTTCCGCAATTTATTTTCCGCACCCTATAAACTGCCAGTGACTAGGCGTGTATGGCAAGATAAAAACGAACGTAGGTCACCTCTAATTCCAAGATAAAATATCTCAATTCAACACACTCTCTTCACACATGCACCCCTTAGGGTAATTCTCTCTCGTTGCCTTTCGATTAAATAGTTAAGTCCCTCGAACGTAGAGGTATCCTAGCACCGTTGCCTAGAAGTATATCACCATAGTCCCTTCGAACAAAGATCATAGACCCACGATGTCGCCTACGAATACATGATCTCGTCCCTCGATTATTGCCTCCGAAAAGTGATGATGGTCCCTTCGAATGTGCTAGGATACTCCTACAAGTTGCCTTCTATGACCATCCGATGTCCCTTCGAATGTCCCTTCTACATCCAACGAATAGGGTTACCTACCAACTAATGGTATGGATAGCACTATTCTAAAGGAACGTAAAGCAACACGAAATCGACCATTTTGAGTAGGTAATAAGACTTTTAGTTTGTTGCTCAAACAAATACTTTTCACACCACACACTTTTGTCAAAGTTCAAACTCTTTTCAAAACGAAACATTTCCGAACACTTTGTATACATTCCTACATGAATCATTACAAAGTCAAAGCGAAATGCCTTTTCAAAACATTTTTGTCAAACACACAGAAAGCAATTTTTAAAGTGTGCTAGAAGCAACTAAGAGCCCGTAGATAACTACGGATGAAAAGGGGTGCTAATACCTTCCCTTTTCATAACCTTCTCCCTTACTCAGAATCTAACGAAGGTCTTTTCCTGTTCTTTTCACGTTCCCTTAATTGGATAAAAGAAAAGTCGATGGCGACTCTTGCAATCCGCACATTTGCGATAAAAAGCAAAACAAATTCTCAAAGTTAGTTCACCGTATTACATGCGCCACAAATTGCTAAACACCTTGTTGATGGCAATTTCTTCTACCTTTGCTCTGATCAGCAATGGCTTTAAATGGCTCCTCATAGCCATATCTGGTTTCTCAAAGAAAGCATCTTGGCTCTCAATAGTGGCATTATTCATCACGAAATAGCAAGTTGGCTTATGTAAAGCTATTTCAGCAGTATCAAGGTCGCTTGTGTTTTCTACCTCTATCGGTATGTTGTACTCCTCTGGGAGTATAGAAACCACATTGACCAGAATGTCCAAACTTGCTTCAGAGTCAGAGGCAAAATCATCAGTGGCCTCCTCAGATCCAAGATCGACTGGCTTATTTACGCACTCCTTGATCTGTTGGCTAACAACAGGGTCAATTTTGGGCTTGTACTGTTGAAGGCTCTTGCCCTTATTAACAACACTCTCTTTAGCAGCAGCGGCTTGTCTTTCGGCCTACTTCTTCCTCTGGAAATGTCTCCACTGAGTTCGACTCATTGGATTCTTCCCCATATAGTTTTCAGATACGTGGCTCTTCTTTTCAGAATGCACTTCAAGACGATAGCTCATTGGAGCTTTTCCTTTTGCCTCTCTAATGACTCTAGTAGCATTGGATGGCCCAGCAGCCCTGTTAGGTTTAAGCCATGTTCCCTGGGGCGCAGTAGCCGACGAAACAAATGTTTTTGGCCTAATCTGGGAAGATTGCCTATGCCTTGGATCCCTCTTGTTCCATTGGACTCTTCCTCTTTCTAGCTGCAACTTCTGGAAATTTTCAGCAGCAACCCTATTAGTCAGGGCGCTGCATCTAGGGCACAAAGCCACTTGAGCACCTTTGTTCTTGCAGCGATACTGAAAGCTTAGCAAATCTTCGTCATCCCTGGGGTAGACGTCAGCTAAGTCGACATGAGGGCTTTCGTCGGTGCCCTCTTCCAACATAACGTTGTTAGGCACTTCAGTAATTTCGACCATGTTGATAGCCACGGGTTCAACATATAAGGCCTCTTCTTGCCTCAATGGGTCAGTGTCAATTTTTTGCTTTCTGGCAGCAAATTTTAGACGCCCCTCTTGGAGAGCTTTCTACACCAGATCCCTGAAAATAAAATATTGAGAAGTTGTGTGACCAATATAATTATGATATTTACAAAAACCTCTCTTTTGCCTTTGTTCTAATGGTGGCAATTTAGCACTTGGAGGAACTAAAATCTGACCATCTTAACTAATAAATCAAAAATCTCCTCACTTTTGCTAACACCAAAAGTGTATTTGCAGGAGTTCTGGAACTAGTTTCGATGGTTGGATTTTTTCCCTTGGCAGGAAAAAGCAATTTGCATTCATATGCTGGCCCTGATTTTAATTTAGCCACATCCACGTCTGCCTCTGTCGGTGACATGTAGTCGATCTCATATATAGGGTCTATATCGTCGAAATCGACATAGGCTACTTTCTCCTTCTTAGACTTAGCCTTAGTATGCCTAACTTTCTCTATTCTCAAACTTTTAAGGTGTGGAACCCTATCAGCCAATTGTGACATACTTTTCACAGAAGTTGGATCTATTTTCTTTCTAATAGAATAGTCCAAGCCTCCAACAGCCATTTAAACAAGTTCATGTTCAGGAACTTGAGTAAAACACCTTGCCTTTAGGGATCTAAACCTATTCAAATAGTCATCTATTGTCTCAGCAAATTTTCTCTTAATGCTTGACAATTCGACCAGACTAATCTTTGAATGTCCCTTATAAAACTGTTCATGAAACAACTTTTCCAATTTCGACCATGAATCAATCGAATCAGGGGGTAAGGTAGTAAACCATGTGAAGGATGCTTTAGTAAGGGATGAAGGGAAATGCTTAACCCTTAAACCTTCATTATTTTCCATATCTCCTGACTGAGTCAGATATCTGGCAATATGCTCAACTGTCGATTCACCCGTTTCTCCCCCAAACTTGTTATACTTAGGTATTTTCCACCTTCTGGGGTTTTTAGTTTGTAGGATATACTCTGATAGTGCAGAAGAATATGTTGGCCTTGGCATGGTGTTCATACCATTTCTACCCATAATTCTCTCGACAATGTTAGTTTCCAGACACTATGGCTACACTAGGGGTCGACTGATATCTCGTCATTAAAGAATACAACATTCCATAAGGGGGATTTGCAGTAGTACCAAATCTAGGAATTGCTGTGTTCGGAATGGCACTCGTGGCCACCACAGGCCCTGGACTCACCGGTGTGGTTTGGGGAATGGGAATTGATACTGAGGCAGTTGGCCCAGAGGCAGTTGTTGCGCTGCTTAGAGGGGGAAATGATGTTACTTGCGACACCACTGTGTCGGCAATACCCAGCATTCTGGATGGAATTTCATCCACATTCGACACAGATGCGTGGTTTGTCATCTTAATTGTACTTTTCTTAATGGGCAGTGGTTTCTTATTCGCTGAATTTCCACTCCTAAGTTTCATACACTTCTGAGACAAATTCTAATTCTAACTCTAACAAAATTCTAACACTTAGCACTCTGTCCCAGCAGGTGTGCCAATTTGTTTACTGTGGAAAATGGTAAACAACCGCTGGTCTTCCCAGAGTCCTAAAACTAAGGGTCACTAGCGAGATTGACTAGCTAATCTCAAGACACGTGCTAAGATTTCTGGTAAATTACACTATTTCTAGAAGTGAAATTATCCTTGGCCCAGAAACGGTTTCCAGAGCCTAGAGAAATAATGTAATGGCTTTCCACACAAAAGGATACTAACTATTGGTGACTCGTGACCAACAGTCTTACGTTAAAAATGTTTTGGTAACTAAGGCTAGTGGTGACTCGTGACCAACAAGCAAATGAACAGAAATAAAGTAAAAGCAATAAAAAACAGAATTAAATGTAACAAGGTTGCATTGAAATAAAAGTTTGGTGATTCACGTACATCAAAGATTGCATACTCTTTCTTCCTTTAGCACGAAATTGAGCAGAGTTTTAGCAAGTGAATTGGTAGTACAAATGAACACACCCAATTCTAAACATTCTAACTTATTTATAGTAGTTTCTAGAAATAACCGCTAAAGCTATCAACGACTGAGATTTGATCCTTGGAGATAACTTATGCCCATGTTTCAGCCTTCATTTGGAACTCTTATCCCACGATCTTCTGAAATAACTACCCATGACCTAATTTATTTGACTTTTTCCCGCTTCGTATCTCCAAAGGAAACTTCCTTCAGATTTTGCCTATTTCTTTCAAGCACAACGAAATTCCCTAAGTCCACAGCGAACTACTTCGACAGCGGCATCATCTCGACTAACTTCTCCTTTCGACTCAAACTCTCTGTCGATTCGACTGTTATGTAATGCATCGACATGGTCTTGTTTTCCTGACGCTGTTTTGTTTTCCTAACTAAACAAGCATTTCTTCTAGAACTTCTGACTTAGCTTCATTGATTATCTCCAGAAGCTACTTCTTCTAAGATTAGTTCCTAAACTGTAGTAACTTTTGCTTCTACAACATGCCCTTAGTTCATTTTACCAAATTCTAGATAACACTCCCACCCACCAAAAAAACAACAGCACAACAGCAGAAAAAATAATATATCCAGATCCAGATGCAAATGCATGCAAACATGTATATATATATATATATATATATATATATATATATATATATATAAATAATAACAAGCTATAAAGAAATAAACAAAACAATAAAAAAACACCCAAAAGTAGAGAAAACAAAAGCTAGGATCGACTTCTGAACGGACCAGCAATAGGTCAACTGTCCCTAGTGAAGTCGCCAGCTGAAACAACCGGCCAAAAAATCAAAGGAGATAACTATATATCAATGAAGTCGTCATCAAACGTTTTTTATCCCGCCAATAGGGAAAGGTAAACATCGAGTAAACCTGAAACGGAGAAATCACGGTCTTGCGATCGAGAGATCGGGTAAGGAAGTTTGTTACGCGAGGGGAAGGGATTAACACCCCACACGTCTGTAGTACTCTATGGTATCCGGTTTTATTTTCTATCTAATAGGTGTAAGGGTCTAACTATATCTGTATATGAGGTATAATGTATGCAAAAAGAAAAGAAGAATAAATAAATAAAAGAAAAGAATAAAAGAAAGAAAACACGGGAAAAAGAAGGAAATATTTACAATGGTTACTCGATCAATCCCCGCGACAGGATGCCTACATATTCCCTCGTGCAATGGGAAAGTCAGAGCGCCGTAGTTTGGCTCACTTGTTTTGGTTGGTTTGTTTTTTTTAGATTAACAAACAAAACAACAAACGATGACGAAACACCTCCATGATGACAGAACATCAGCTATAGACGGGATGACGAAACATCAAAAAGATGGGATGACGAAACATCAGAAGATGAGATGACGAAACATCAGCAACTGGACGACGAAACATCAGTAAACGGGATGACGAAACATCAGAAGACGAGATGAAGGAACATTAGAAGATGGGATGACGAAACATCAGAAGACGAGATGATGAAACATCAGAAGACGAGATGATGAAACATCAGAAGATGGGATGACGAAACATCAGTAGCAGGACGACAAAGCACCCTAAAACTAATTGGTTTGTATCTTTTACTTTAGAAAAAGTTTCAGATTATTAAAGTGTTTTAATGCACTTGACAAAACAAGGTTTTAATTTTAAGGATGCAAAATGATAAAGGGAAAATGGCTAAGGGAAACTAACCTATTTCTAATCCTAATGTTATCATATAAAGTTGACCCTAACTTATTGGTATAAACAAGGGGAATAATCTACCTAAACTTATCATGCATGGATAGCATACCTAAGGTCTATTTAGTTCAAACTTGGAGGAGAGTGAACTAAAGATCCTATGGGGAACATGGCAATCTCATAAAAGAGATAAAGAAGCAAACAAACACACTTAGAATGAATTATAAGACATGTATGGTGTCATACCCCAAAATTTGCCCTCCTACTTCTCAAGACATTTCATACACCCATACTCAAGGATTCCTCAAGGGTTGATCAGACAAACCCTCTCCTAGACAATCAACCCAAACTAGGGTTTGGTGATTCTCATATCAAAATGGACTTCCAACATCTCCAATGATCATCATGCCTCCTCATATGCTTCAAAAATTCTCCATGTCAAGTTTCAAGCTTCACAAGTCAAGTTTCGCATAATTGCTCGATGGTTGAAAATCAACAGATTGACAAAAGTCAATTGTGGTCAACATACAGTCAAACTTCATAATTTTTGGTCAACATCCTCATTTTGAAGTTACATTCATCATTTGAATAAGGGTTGATCATGATTCACCAAGAAAACTCAAGATTCGCTCAAAAGTCAAACTTTCCAAATTAGGGTTTTTTAGTGAAAAGTCAACTGAACTTTGACTGAGCATAACTTCTTCATACTTTCTCAGAAATTTTTACACCAACTCTTGTTTTGAAGGAAATTCAATTCTCTACAACTTCATGTCTCACAAGAATGTTCAAAAAATGCTTCATTTGGAAGGTATAGATCAAAATATTACAGGTCCTTTTCAAAGTCAACAAAAAGTCAACATTTTGTTTTGAAGATATATTGAGCATGGAAACTCCAATTGAGATGAAACCAAAGAGGTTGGTTAGAGGACTCTTATAGATTTCCAAAAAGTCCAAGAACACTAAAAAATGTGGAGAATTGAGCAAAATACACCTTGTGCAAGTTGGGCAATTTTGAAGAAATGCACAAAGAGAGATACTTGTAAAAATAAATTTTTTTGCAAATAGGCCTAGGTTTTCTTCATTCAAACTTGTTCCTTATACAATTAGGAACATCCAAGCCCAATGCCACGAATTTTAACTTTATTTTTCTATTTAATTTGGATTTTATTCATTTAAATACAAATTAAATTCAAAAATAAAGTATAAAATCAAAATTAATTGCAAATTGATTTTTTCTTTGATTCTTGGGATCCAAGTAACCCATAAAGGCTGGCAAAATTTGAAATTATCATGGATTTGGCAAGAACTTGATTGAAATTGATCAAAAAGATAAGATTTGATTTTGTACAAAATCAAATAATCTTTGCATTGATTAACCATTATTTGTTCCTCAAATCAGCTCAATTTCCATCCATTATAAATATACAATGCATATCACATGAATTAGAACAGAAAAATTGCCTCAAGAACCCTATTCCAAAAGTCAAAAAACCGTGTCCTTCAAGGTACTTGCAGCCCTAGTTTCAGTGGATTTCAATTGGTTTTGAGCATTCAAAACATTCCTTGATACCCTCGAGTGATTCCGCACCTTACATCATCCAAAAGCATCAAGAATCACGAAATCCGAATTTGGTTTGTTCATACTTTTTCAAAATCGATTTCCATTATTCATGCATTTTAACACTTTTTGATTGTTTGTTCATGATCAGATCAAGTTTGCAAGCTATCCGGTAGCCCAATCGTTTTTATGGCCTCGAACGAAAATCACCATTGTTAGGGTTTTCGCTCAATTAGGGTTTCCTTAAAACGGAAAAATTGGACCAAAAGACCACCACCATCGTGTTCAGAACGATGTTTCAATCGAACCATGCCTTTGAATGTCATTTATATTGCTTGTGTTTGATTTTGAGATTTGCAGGGACTACAGCGTCGCACTGAGGCCGACGCTATCTTTTAAAAAATTCAAAACGAAGAAGACGAAAATCCATTCGTATGCAAACACGTGCAAGCCACCGCTTGGTCAAGGCGTGTGGAAGGCAAGGTCACCAGTTCGATCCCTGGCAAGTCCATTTGTTTTTGCTTCTTTACAAACTAACATGTTTTCTTCTTTTTTTTTTATATATTTCTATTTAATATTTTTCATGCATTTAATTTATCTTTCGTAA
This sequence comes from Vicia sativa, assembly GCA_021764765.1. NCBI lineage: Eukaryota > Viridiplantae > Streptophyta > Magnoliopsida > Fabales > Fabaceae > Vicia > Vicia sativa. The sequence continues at coordinate 81,937,398 of CM038794.1, read as the reverse complement.
TTTTTATCATGCATTTAAAAAATACCAAAAATATTTAATTTTTGCATACACATCAGAAAAATGTTTATTTAATTTATAAAATTAAAAATATTATTTTTGCATGCATATTTAATTTAATTTCTATTTTATCATTTAAATCACTTTTAATTGATTTTTAATTATTAAATTAACTCCAAAAAATCCCAAAAAATTATTTTAGCATATTAATGTTATTTCCAGCATGAAAACATTTTTTTCATTCAAAAAATATTATTTTTACTAACATTTTCCTCTTATTCAATTTCCTCGTATTTCCCGATTTTTTCATCTGTTTCATGTGTTATTCCGCTCAAATTTTTTGATCTTTTTTTCATATTATGTAACTGCCTATGGGATGTAATAGTTTAATTAGGACTTTTATTTTCCGCAATTTTCGATTATGTATCTGTCCCAAAGCCATGTAATAGCGTAGGATTTATCTTTCCGCACTTTATATTTCCGCAATTTACTTTCCGCACCTATAAACTGTTAGTAACTAGGCGTGTATGGCAACATAAAATTGGACATAGACCACTCTTAATTCCAAGATAAAATATCTGAATTTGACACACTCTTTTCACATGCACCCCTTAGGTAATTCTCTCTCCTTTTACGAATTCAAATGGTCAAGTCCTCGAACGTAGAGGTATCCTAGCATCGCTGTTTACAAACAAATCATCATAGTCCTTCGATACAAAGATCATAGACCCACAATGTCGCCTACGAATACATGATCTCGACCCTCGATTGTTGCCTACGAAAATGATGATAGTCCTTCGAATGTGCTAGGATACTCCTACAAGTTGCCTTCTATGACCATCAGATGTCCCTTCGAATGTCCCTTCTACATCCAACGAATAAGGGTTACCTACCATCTAATGGTATGGATAGCGCTATTCTAAAGGAACGTAAAATAACACGAAAACGACCAATTCTGAGTAGGTAATAAGACTTTTAGTTGCTTGCTCTATCAAAATACTTTTCACACCTCACACTTTTGTCAAAGTTCAAACTCTTTTCAAAACGAAACATTTCCAAACACTTTGTATACATTCCTACATGAATCATTACAAAGTCAAAGCAAAATGCCTTTTCAAAACATTTTTGTCAAACACACAGAAAGCACAATTTTAAAGTGATCTAAGAGCAACTAAGAGCCCGTAGATAACTACGGATGGAAAGGGGTGCTAATACCTTCCCTTTTCATAACCTTCTCCCTTACTCAGAATCTAACGAAGGTCTTTTTCAAGTTGAGGATAATATTTGGCTTCTGCGTGGTGTCATCAGCACTAACTAAACTTTTAGAACCTTAATTGACCCATCTTGGCCATTAGAAGGTAGTGAGATGGCGGCTTTTGTGCAGACTAAGATTGGTCGATACTGATGCTACGCCATTAAGATCGACTTTTGGGATATTTTCGTCGACTAATTGATAGTCGTATTGAAATAAACGCTTAGAAAGATCAATGATGTGAGATTTCTAGAACCCTATTATTATAGGACAGATGAACCAACTCAAACTTTTGGTGGGGTAATCACCTATACCTCATGCAAGCCTTAAACCTAGGCTCATTGTGTGAATTTTTGTGTGTGCTAAACATGACATCATGACATCATTGCATTGCATATCATTTCTAACTATTTCAAGGACCTAGGATTTATCTTTGCTCTGCTTTGTAGGAATTATGGCTTCTAGAAAGACTATCCGAATCAACTTCATGGGTATACCTTCTCACCAAAGAATTGGTTTCGTAAATTCCACCATGCTCAATTCATCAAAAGACATGGTTATCTACTTGACTTGGTTATCTCCGGTTTTGAAGAAGATATGATGCATGTCCTATTCCAGCTTCTTTGATCCGAAACACCATTGCTTTACATTCCAAGATTATCGCTAGTTCCTACTTTGAAGAGTTCTCTAAGCTACTGGGATACCTATTCTTGACCAAATGCCATTCACCGTTTAGAAAAGGTTCCTAGGTACGAAGACATTGCATCACTTACATCTAAAGCGCCTTATTGAAGCCAATTGGGAAACAAGAAGTGGAGTTAAGGGTTTACTTGCAAGTTCTTAATTAAGAAAGCCCGAGAATTTCTCAAAGTTATGAGTTTCCATGCATTCAAGACATTGTGGCCTTGCTAATCTATGGTTTGGTTCTATTCCTAACTCGATCAATTCATAGATGTCAACGCCATCAAGTTGTTTCACCCGTAATCCAAGGCCTACCTTACTTGAGATATCCTACATTCTTCCACACTGCATTACTAAGAGACAAGGAACTCTCATGTGTTGCATACCGCTACTTTCTGTGTGGTTTATTTCGCACCTTCCTCCATCGATTGAAGAACGAGCAAAGGTTGAAGTGGTCTCAAAGACTAATGTCACTCTCTCATTCAGATATCCGCTGGAGTCTTTTCTCTCAAAAGGACTTCACATTCATTGAGCGTTGTGGAGAATTCTAATGTACCACTACTTGGTATAAGGGAGGTATTACTTACAACCCTTCTTTAGCTCTACGCCGCTTGGTTTTGCTCAAGAGATGGTCCATGATATGCTTCTCCAAGATATTGTGTTCGACTACAACCACGATCTCCGCATTACCGAAGGTTCATACACGCTTGGGGCATGGTAAAGAAGACGATACCAAGACTTTGGGCACCAAAACTCCATTCCTTGGGAACCTTACCTCAAATGGGTGAGAGCTCGAGCTCAAACCTCATGATGCCATTCACGCTGTTCTACCAAGAATTATGGAACCTGCTATAGGTGACGAATCCTATACTGTTCTCCATCCCGACATGCCTACTGATTTTGAAGACTTGAAGAGATCCTGGATTCAACTTAAAGAAGAAAGGGATACATTTGAAGCTCAGTGCTATGCAAGCGAGAAGAAGGTACTAGAGTTGACAAAGCTACTTCACGAGGAGCGGAACATCAACGCCTACCTCGGCACCAAGAGGAAGCCCCATGGAGACTTAGAGCTTTAGGATTTATATGTTTTTTTTATTGTTTTGAACTATCTTTGTACTTAAAAAGAAAAGAATAAAAAGAGAACTAATAAATGTTTGTTCGTGCTTGTTTAACAAATTTAAATCTCTAAGGTCCTTGAAAACATTGCATTGCATTCGCATAAACATTGCATATCATAGCATAACATTGCATCACAGGTACATTGAAGATTGGTTTTCTCATTCTCTCGCTATTTATTTTAGCAGAAATGGCTCTTGAACAGATCACAAAGATCCTGTGCTCGTAATGCCCGGCCCGTGAGATGTTCACTAGCTTGGTCCAAGGCCAAGAAGATCTGAAGAAGCTCATCAATGTAAAGAAGAAGGTTGTCTCCTCAACATGGGTAGACGCTACAAAGGTGGTCCTAAAGTGGTCACCGAATAGAGCTCTTAAGGAGCCAAGAATGAGGAAGTGTCAAGAATGAGGGAGTGTCAAGGGTGATGACGAAGGCAGCCAGATGGGCCCGAAAAGACTATGATAATGCCCAAGACTTTGATGAAGATGACAAGTACAAGCAACTTGAAGACCGTCTCAATGCTGGAAAATCAAGATGTCCGGCTGAATTTTGATGATCCGAGTCTTGTCCTCGTGTGGTGATTCCTCCCAAGTTCAAAGTTCCAACTTTGCCAAGTATGATGGCGCTTGCCCAAAGTCATTTGAAGTCCTATGTTCAAAAGATCAACCCCACACCGATGATGAAAGTTGTGGATGCATTATTTTCAAGAGAGTTTGTCCGAACTCGCTTGGAGTGGTATTATCACCAGAGAATGACCGAATCCGACTTGGAGTGACTTAGCGATGCTTTCTACGCATGATGAGTACAATGTCAATTGACACCCACTCGCATGCAACTACAAAGCATGTCTATGGGTCGTGATGAGAAGTTCAAGGAATATGCTCGTAAATGGAGAGATCTAGCAGTAGTTCAACCACCCTTGTCCAATAGTGGAGTTGGTTGATATGTTTATGGAACACCGACAGCCCATTCTTCAATCATCCGATTGAAACTCTTCACCGGATTCACCGAAATGATATTGACAAAGAGCGATTGAAGCCGGTATCAAGAGTGGAAGATTCATGTAGAGACATCTTCAAATGCTATGAAGAGATCTTTGGTGGTAAGAAAGAAGCTAATGCCGTAGTATGGTAAAAGCCGAGCCAAGACCGACCGTGCTCAACTGTGGGGCGCAGTGATCTCCAATCCTACATCAAGACAACCTCGCTAGACAACGCGTAGTCGAACGCGCCACAAGACATATTAAGATCAACATGCCATTGTCGCAAGCCTTGCAACACATGTTGAAAGCAGAGTTGATTACTTGAGGATCCTCCTCAAAATATCAACACTTCTCTCCGAGATACAATCCTAATGCTAAGTGTGCTTACCATTCCAATAGCCCCGGACATAATCGACAACGTTGGGCTCAAGAACAAGATTCAAGATATGATTGAAGCTAAACAGATTGAGTTCGATCCTCCTATTGAGACTCCAAATGATCAACGCCCTATGCCTAACCATGACAAAGTTCCAATGTTGTGGTGACGATACTTACGTTTTCAACATAGATGACTTGACCATTCCTTTGATGATCATAAGAATAATTTGCTGTGTGTCAATCTAGGATGCCCGTAAATTGTCGGGTGCCCATCCGCACCGATGGTTGTGCTTGGTCGAGAAGACGGTTCAAGGCATGATGAATAACCGTGAGGTACTATTCCTGAAACCACCTGTGGAAAGTCTGTGTGAAGACATGTCTAAGAAACTGAAGATCGAAGATGTGAATGAAACTGCACCATCTGTGTGGGATACCTTGGGGCAGCCAAGTGGAAAGTTTAATTACATGGTGAAGTACACTGTTCCTGAGAGCTACAAGATTCCTATTGAAGACGTTAAAGCAACCGGATGGGGTGACGATTTCCCAGAAGACTATGCTGATGTTAACACTATAAGGATTTCCTCTGCTGATTCTGTGCCTAGAGTGGCACCTCTCATTATCACTTCTCCCGGACCGGTTCCGTATTCCTCTGATAAGGCCATCCCTTGGAATTATGGAGCTGATGTTTACTATCATGGCGTCAAGCAAGACCTTCTGACCATTGAAGATCTTACAATTGAAGCTATCATTCCTGACATTGACAATATCACCGGATCAAGTAAGGTGACCAGAACCGGAAGAGTGTTTTCTCCGGAAATCTCTCCTCCAAAAGACACTGCGACTCTAGCTTACATTCCAGCTATTCAACCAGTTCCCGAGACTAGAAGGAAAGAACCAGTGACTCATCCTGCTCAACCAGAAGTACCAAAGGAAGTTGCTGAAGACACCTCTAAACAAGAAATGGAGGAAATTCTGAAGATTATCAAGAAGAGTGACTACAATGTTGTGGAACTAGATGAGCCCAAGATATCCATGCTTGATCTACTCTTGTGCTCCGAGGCTCATGCTAATGCCTTGGTGAAGTTTCTGAAGAATGCTCACGTACCACAAGACACTACTACTGATCAGTTTGAAGTTTGTATTGCTAGCCTGGCTGCCAACAACGGCCTAGGCTTCTTTGATGCTGATTTGACTCCTGCCGAAAAGAAACACAACAAAGCCTTGCACATCTCTGTTGAATGCAAGGGCATTACCTTGTCTCATGTTTTGGTGGATACCGGTTCTACTTTGAATATCCTTCCGAAGATTGCTTTTGATCGACTTGATGTTGAAGGTTTGGTTCTGAAGCCCAGTGATATAATTGTGAGAGCTTTTGATGGTTCTAAGCTTAACAAGACTTGAGAGCTCATTCGCTTGTTAAAGTCGGTTCCTGCACTTTTGATTCCACTTTCTTTGTCATGGACATCCGTCCAACTTACTTTGCCTACTTGGACGCCTTGGATACATGGGGCATCGCTACTCTACCTTACATCGGTCAAGTACCCTTGAAAGGGAAGGTTGTTATGAGGTGGTGAAGAAGAATATATGGTCACCATCTACGTCATTCCGATACCGAGGTAGATGGTGAATTCTTCGAGACTCTTGTCAAGCTTTTGAAACAATACCCAGTCATGCCTTGACTCTCCCACATTCCCGGTTGCTAAAGTTCCGCTTAGGATGGCCTCACGAAAGATGCTCAAGCCGCTGAAGAAGGAGTACTATTTGGGGTTAGCTCCCTGATCTTCCTTTCAAATCTGACAAGACGGGTTTAGGCTTCACCATCAAAGGTCAGAAGATGATACGCCGGGAATGTGCCGGCCAACTTCCTTTCCATATCAGCCAGAGTGGAATCCATGCTATAGAAGACGATGACAGCGACTTCGACATCAGCAATTGGATCTTCCCAACTCCCGACAGTGGACTCAGTAATTGGAAGACTGAAGACGTCATACCAATCTCCTTTAGACATGAGTAATTGCTTTTGTTTTGTTTACTTTTCGTATTTTCTATGTTTTGAAGAATAAACTCTAAAGCCTAGTGCCTTGCCCGGGGCATCATGGCTCGTTTGTGAGGGTTATTATCTGTCATTTGCATATTTTCATTGAATAAAATCATTGGACTTTTGCATTCAATTGTTGTTTTCTTTCTTTTACTTTATCACCCCTTCAAAAGCTATGTGTTTCTTACACACACCCACGTGATACACTGCAGAATCACTCAATCTCGTTACAAATGCTATTGCTAAATATGACTTCGATAATCCGATCTACCAAGCCGAAGACGAAGGTGAGGAAGATTGTGAGGTGCCAGGAGAACTTGTCCGACTGCTACAGCAAGAAGAGCGAGTTATACAGCCACACGAAGAACAAGTTGAGGTTGTGAATTTGGGTACTAATGAAGACTGAAAAGAGATCAAGATAGGAGCGGGTCTTGAGAACAGTGTTAAAGAAAGGTTGGTTCAGATGCTATGAGACTACATTGAGGTTTTTGCTTGGTCATACGAAGACATGCCAGGTTTGGACATTGATATTGTGGTACACCGATTGCCGTCAAAAGAAGGTTTTCTCCCTGTGAAACTGAAGGTTCGTCGCATGCGTCCTGATATGTCAGAGAAAATCAAAGTCGAAGTTATGAAGTAGTTCAATGCTAGTTGTGACACCCCGATTTAATTCAATATTAAATAAGTGAGAATTAATTATTTAATTGATTTAAAATCTTAAATATTTAATTCATCTGGATTAATTGGATTATTTAATGAGGAAAGGTTTGGAGGTGTGCAGAGTAAACGGTGGGTGTGATAGTAAAACACTCTACTAATTACTAAGTATTAATTAATTATTTTAATTGGAATATTAAAAGGAAATATAAAAGGAAAAGAAAGGAAAAGAGAAGGTTTTTGGAGAAATCATTTCACGTAGAGTTGGAGAAAGAAGAGAAGAGAGGAAAAGCCGACAGAGAAACCAAGATTCATCGCGAGGTGGGTGATTTTGTTTGGTTAATATGTCTTATGGGTTTTGGGAACCAATGGGATGATTGGGTATGTTAGGAAATGGAATTATAGGTTTATAGCTTGAAACCCTAAGTTGTGTCAAGTGTGGAGGAATTGATCAAGTGTCGATGACCGATAGGAATGTGTAAATTATGTTGTTTGATGTTAAATGGTGTAAATGGCTTTAGATTGGTGTTCTAATAATACAATCGTGTTTGAAAGTTTGGAAATGGTTATGGATGCATAAAGTGTCAAAATATCAAACTTTGTCATATAGTCGTGGAAACCGTTCCTCGTGGGAGGAACCGGTTCCACAGAAATTTCAAATTATGGAATTTTTGACATGGGAACCGGCTCGTGGGAGGAACCGGTTCCCCATACAAAATCCAGGGGACTCATTTTAAACTGGAACCGTTCTGGGGAGGAACCGGTTCCCATACAATTTTCCAGAGCGTGTTTTTCAAAGATTGTGGAATCGGGTTCTCCCTGAGGAACCTTACCACTGTATTTTTCCAAAATTTCTAAAATTTCAAAATTCATATTTTCTAAACCGAATTCGATTCGAAAAGCTGCTGGCGTTATTTCTTAAATTTAAAATTCTACCTCTTGGACAGGAAAAAAATTATTTTCTCAAAAAAATTATTTTAAAAGAGCCGAGTTCCCGATTTTTGAAAGTATGGATTGAATTACGGATGATGGGTAATTAATGCGAATGGTCTGAGTACCGGATGAGAACTAATGCATACCATGTTATATTTGATATCCATTATGATTTGAATGTGATATAATTGGTGACATGACATCGTGTGATTATGTTGATTATTATGATCAGTGGAATAATGTTGCATGCTTATATGATTGCATGCATGAACATTTGTTAATTGGTTCATTCCCATTGTGCGGAAGTGAGCTTGCAGAGCCAATAGATCGACTGGTTGAGGTAGTGAGGCTAGATTCTTGACCCAATGGTGTGGGCGAATCATGGATTACAATCGCCTTCCACGAGTAAACGGAGCAGTTGAGTGAACGCGGTTCACGTTTGGTACCACATGCATAGAGTCTGCATTGCATATGGAATTGTAACATGTTAGGATGGTTTCCAGTGTTGCAATTGCCATTGTTTGATATATACATGATCATTGTGTGAACTATTCTTTCTGTATTGTTTATGATATTGTGTTTGGTTGACGAACTGATATGTTCGATTATTCTGTTGGATCTAAGAACGTATAATACATATTATATTGAATTGAAATCTCACCCTTACTTTAACCATTTCAGATCCGAGGTGATTAGCCGCTTGGAGTTGGTGAGGATAGCTCTAGATTCAAGCCGCCATTAGTCCGCGTGTCGTTGTCGTGCTCTGGTAGATGTAACACTGGGGAAACGATTGTTTGGAATCCTTTAATGGATATTTTAAATAACTTTGAGTTATGTCGATTTGTTATCCTGGAATGATTATTGATTGATATTCGGGATTTAATTATGTTTCATTTTCCGCTGATAAACATAATTTTGAGTATGAGTTAATTGATGAATATTCTTCGAAAGCATGATGTCGATTGGTCAAATTTTTATGAAATAAATTGTGACGCCTTAATTGTGGATAAACTCGATTATTTAATTCTATAAAACGCGGTATTTAGAAGGGGTGTTACAATAGTGGTATCGCAGCATAGTCGGTCTTGTCTTAGTGTCGTTATCCCTTTAGTATGCGACTAGTGTAAGTAACATCGCCGATACTTGTGTTGATGTAGATTGTTTTGTAATGTTACGTAACAATGGTCGGAAGAGGTAACGGAAGGAATGATGATGCTATTGTCGAGGCTTTGGGAATGTTAGCGGAGTGCTCGGAGGGAATCGCAGGAGTCGCGATTGTGCCGATGCACAATTGGGGAATTTTCAGAGGAATAATCCTCCATTGTTCAAGGGTGCACATGATCCCGAGGGTGCTCAAAAGTGGCTGAAGGAGATCGAGAGGATCTTCAGAGTTATTGATTGTGCTGAGGGGCTGAAGGTGAGGTATGGTACTCACATGTTGGCGAGGAAGTCGAGGACCGTGGGTTGCTACCAGACCGAATTGGAAGAAGATGGGATTGCATTGACTTGGGTTGTGTTCAGGAGAGCTTTTCTGAGAAGGTATTTTCCTGAAGACATTCGGGGTAAGAAGGAGATAGAATTTCTAGAGCTCAAGCAGGGCAACAAGTCTGTGAGTGAGTATGCGACCAAGTTTACTGAGCTAGCAAAGTATTATGCTAATTATCCTAACGATGCAGATGGAGAGTTTTCCAAATGTATCAAGTTTGAGAATGGTCTGCGAGATGAGATCAAGCAGGGTATCAGGTATCAGCGTATTAGAAGGTTTCCTGATTTAGTTGACTGTAGTAGGATTCTGGAGGAAGATCTTACTAGTACTAAGGCGAATGCTCAGAGTTATGTTGACCGTAAGGGTAAGAGACAGATGGATCGCGGTAAGCCTTATGATAGGAGTAATCATAGATCCGGAGGTTGGAAAGTTTAGTGGGGAGACTCGTTCTCCCGGTTCTTCCGTAGTGCTGCACATGTGGTGAATTGGGTCACCGAGCTCTTGAATGCAAGCGATGCGAGGAAATGCAACAATTGTGGGAGAGTTTGTCATTTAGCCGAGTATAGATCCCAAGAGTAACTTGTTACAACTGTATAAGAAGGACACACCCGTCCGCAGGTACTAAGCCAAAGAAGGAGCAAGTCGGTGGGAAAGTGTTTGCTTTGTCGATCGAGGTTGCCGATGATCGTTGATTAAAGGTACATGTTTTATTAATGGCATACCTTTAATTGCAATTATTGACACCGGAGCGACACACTTTTATTTCTTTGGACTGTGCTAAGAGATTGAATCTAGAAATTTCTAATTGGATGGAAGTATGGTTATTGACACTCGCTTGGTTCAGGACTACTTGATGTGTAGAAATTGTCCTATCGTTATTTTCGATAGAGGGTTCGGTATGGATTTAGTGTGCCTACCGTTAGAACAACTTGATATTATCCTTGAATGAACTGTTGGTCTTCAACCGTTCATATCAATTGTTTTGAGAAGACGGTTATATTTCCGAGGTAGCTAAAGTCAAGATGCGATCATGTCGCTAAGGTATGAACACAACCGCCGAGATGGTGTGAGTGTTCATGTTATATTCTTCAACGGAAGTGAAAGGAAAGGCTAAGAGTGGTGAGTTACCTGTTGTGAATGAATTTCCAGAGGTGTTTCCAGAGGATGTTAATGAGCTACCACCTGAGCGAGAAGTGGAGTTTTCTATAGATTTGATTCCTGGAACTAGTCCAGTGTCGATGGCGCCTTATCGCATGTCGGCATCTGAGTTGGCTGAACTGAAGAAGCAGTTGGAAGAGTTATTGGAGAAGAAATTTATTCGGCCTAGTGTTTCGCCGTGGGGTGCGCCAGTGTTGTTGGTTAAGAAGAAGGAGGGTACGATGAGACCGTGTGTTGACTACGCATAGCTTGAATAAAGTGACGATCAAGAATCGTATCCACCGCCGAGGATTGATGACTTGATGGATCAGCTTGGTTGGAGCTTGTGTTTAGCAAGATTGATCCGAGGTCCGATATCATCGATTCGTGTTAAGGCGGAAGATATTCGTAAGACCGCTTAGAACGAGGTATGGGCATTATGAATATTCCGTTATGCCATTTGGAGTTACTAATGCACCGTGTGTTTATGGAGTATATGAATGTGATATTTCATCCGTATCTTGACAAGTTTGTGGTGGTGTTTATTGACTACATTCTAATCTACTCAAAGAATGATGAGGAGCATGCAAAGCATCTCGTGAGTTGTATTGGAATTATTGAAGGAAAAGAAACTTTATGAAATTGTCAAGTGTGAGTTTTGGTTACAGTGAGTTTTCTGGCCATGTGATTTCCAAGAATGGTATTGCTGCGACCCTACAAAAGTAGAAGAGGTATCTCATGGAAGTGTCAAGAATGCTTCGAGATTCGCAGCTTTGGTCCGCAAACTACAGGAAGTTCATTGAGGGATTTTCTAAGTTAGCTTTACCATTGACTAAGTTGACAGAAAAGGTCAAGCATTTATTTGGGATGCGGATTGTGAGAAAGGATTCCAAGAATTGAAGAGGAGGTTGACTAGTGTCGATATTGATTTTGCCAAACCGAAGAATCTTTTGTGGTGTATTGTGATGCGCCTTTGATGGGTTTAGGAGGTGTTTTGATGCAAGATAAGGTGTGGGCTTATGCTTCAAGACAGCTTAAAGACTCATGAAAGGAATTACCCGACCATGATTTAGAGTTACGGTCGTTGTTTGTGTTGAAACTATGGAGGCATTATCCGTATGGTTCACGGTTTGAAGTGTTCAAAGATCATAAGAGCAAGTATCTCTTTGATCAGAAGGAGTTGAATATGAGGCAGAGGAGATGGTTAGAACTTCTCAAGGATTACGATTTTGGTTTGAACTACCATCCTGGTAAGGCAAACGTCGTAGCAGATGCGTTGAGTAGGAAATCCTTGCATATGTCGATGTTGATGGTCCGTGAGTTAGATTTGGTTGAGCAGTTCAGGGATTTAATTTTGGTTTGTGAGACTACTCCGAATAGTGTGAAGTTGGGCATGTTGAAGCTGACTAGTGGTATTTTGGAAGAGATTCGAAATGGGCAGAAGTCTGATGTTGGTTTGGTAGATAAGCTGACATTGATTAACCAAGGTCAAGGAGGTGAGTTCCGAATTGACGAGAATGGTGTTATGAGATTTGGTGATAGAGTGTGTGTTCCGGATGTTGCTGAGATCAGAAAGAGTATCTTAGAGGAAGGACATCGAAGTGGGTTGAGTATTCATCCCGGTGCTACTAAGATGTACCATGACTTGAAGAAGTTTTTTTGGTGGCCAGGAATGAAGAAGGAAATTGCCGAGTTTGTGTATGCGTGTTTGGTTTGTCGAAATCAAGATCGAGCATCGGGCCGCCAGATCGATGGAACCGTTATTCGTCCGGAATGGAAATGGGATGGCATTTCTATGGATTTTGTGTCCGTTTGCCTAGAAGTAAGAACTGTGATTCTATCTCGGTGATTGTCGATCGATTGACGAAGTCCGCCACTTTATTCCGATAAGGATGGATTATCCGATGGAGAGGTTGGCGTAATTGTATGTTGAGAAAGTTGTAAGTTTGCATGGTATTCCGTCTAGCATTGTGTCGGATAGAGATCCGAGGTTTACTTCTAAGTTCTGGACAGGATTGCAAGAAGCTCGGGTACTAAGTTACGATTGAGTTCTCGCGATCATCCGCATGCATGGTCGACGGAGAGATTCTACCGTTAGAGGATTTGTTGAGGGCTCGTGTGTTAGAGAAAGGAGGAGCTGGGATAGCTATTTGCCGTTGATAGAGTTTACCTACAACAATAGTTTTCATTCGAGCATTGGTATGGCTCCGCTTGAGGCATTGTATGGTAGGAGATGTCGACACCTTGTGTTGGTACGAACCGAGAAAGTGTTGTGATTGGACCGGAAATCGCTCAACAAACTTCATAAAAGATTAAGATGATTCAGGAGAAGATGAGGACTTCTCAGAGTCGTCAAAAGAGTTATCACGATAAGAGGAGGAAGGATCTTGAGTTTGATGAAGGAGACCACGTGTTTATGAGAGTTACTCCGATGACTGGTATTGGTCGAGCTTTGAAGTCAAAGAAGTTGACTCCGCTTTATTGGTCCGCTTCATTACCAAGAGAGTTGGGAAAGTTTCTATCGATTGCTTTACCGCCACTTGCGAATTTGCATGATGTTTTCCATGTATCTTAGTTGAGGAGGTACATTGCGGATCCGTCTCATGAGATTCAAGTAGATGATGTTCAGGTACGAGATAATTTGACTTTTGAAGCGGTGCCTGCGAGAATTGAGGATCAAAAAGTGAAGCAATTGCGAGGTAAAGAGATAGCACTGCACGAGTAGCTTGGGAGGACCAAATGAAGGAAATGTAACTTGGGAGTCGGAGAGTCGATGAAGGATTCAGATCCCGAACTTTTCGTTTAAGGTATGTTTTCGAGGACTAAAACTCTTTAGTGGGGGAGAGTTGTGACACCCCGATTTAATTCAATATTAATAAGTGAGAATTAATTATTTAATTGATTTAAAATCTTAAATATTTAATTCATCTGGATTAATTGGATTATTTAATGAGGAAAGGTTTGGAGGTGTGCAGAGTAAACGGTGGGTGTGATAGTAAAACACTCTACTAATTACTAAGTATTAATTAATTATTTTAATTGGAATATTAAAAGGAAATATAAAAGGAAAAGAAAGGAAAAGAGAAGGTTTTTGGAGAAATCATTTCACGTAGAGTTGGAGAAAGAAGAGAAGAGAGGAAAAGCCGACGCCGAGAGAAACCGAAGATTCATCGCGAGGTAAGGGGTGATTTTGTTTGGTTAATATGTCTTATGGGTTTTGGGAACCAATGGGATGATTGGGTATGTTAGGAAATGGAATTATAGGTTTATAGCTTGAAACCCTAAGTTGTGTGTGGAGGAATTGATCAAGAGTGTGTCGATGACCGATAGGAATGTGTAAATTATGTTGTTTGATGTTAAATGGTGTAAATGGCTTTAGATTGGTGTTCCTAATAATACAATTCGTGGTTTGAAAGTTTGAAATGGTTATGGATGCATAAAGTGTCAAAATATCAAACTTTGTCGTTATAGTCGTGGAAACCGGTTCCTCGTGGGGAGGAACCGGTTCCAACAGAAATTTCAATTATGGAATTTTAGACATGGAACCGGCCCGTGGGAGGAACCGGTTCCCCATACAAAATCCGTGGGGACCATTTTAAACTGGGAACCGTTCCTCGTGGGAGGAACCGGGTTCCCCATACAATTTTCCAGGAGCGTTTTTTTCAAAGATTGTGGGAATCGGGTTCTCCCAGTGAGGAACCGGTTACCACTGTGTATTTTTCCAAAATTTCTAAAATTTCAAAAATTCATATTTTCTAAACCGTAACTCCGATTCGAGTGCCGTTTTCGGCGTTATTTCTTAAATTTAAAATTCTACCTCTTGGACAGGAAAAAAATTATTTTCTCAAAAAAATTATTTTAAAAGAGCCGAGTTCCCGATTTTTGAAAGTATGGATTGAATTACGGATGATGGGTAATTAATGCGAATGGTCTGAGTACCGGATGAGAACTAATGCATACCATGTTATATTTGATATCCATTATGATTTGAATGTGATATAATTGGTGACATGACATCGTGTGATTATGTTGATTATTATGATCGTGAATAATGTTGCATGCTTATATGATTGCATGCATGAACATTTGTTAATTGGTTCATTCCCATTGTGCGGAAGTGAGCTTGCAGAGCCAATAGACTGACCTGGTTGAGGTAGTGAGGCTAGATTCTGACCCAATGGTGTGGGCGAATCATGGATTACACTGCCTTTCCACGTAAACGGAGCAAAGGTGAACGCGGTTCACGCTTGGTACCACATGCATAGAGTCTGCATTGCATATGGAATTGTAACATGTTAGGATGGTTTCCGGTTGCAATTGCCATTGTTTGATATATACATGATCATTGTGTGAACTGCTCTTCGTATTGTTTATGATATTGTGTTTGGTTGACGAACCGATATGTTCGATTATTCGTTGGATCTAAGAACGATAATACATATTATATTGAATTGAAATCTCACCCTTACTTTAACCATTTCGCATCCGGTGATTAGCCATTGAGTTGGTGAGGATAGCTCTCTAGATTCGAGTCACCATTAGTCCGCGGTCGTTGTCGTGCTCGTAGATGTAACACCGGGAAACGATTGTTTGGAATCCTTTAATGGATATTTTAAATAACTTTGAGTTATGTCGATTTGTTATCCTGGAATGATTATTGATTGATATTCGGGATTTAATTATGTTTCATTTTCCGCTGATAAACATAATTTTGAGTATGAGTTAATTGATGAATATTCTTCAGTGAAAGCATGATGCTGTTTGGTCAAATTTTTATGAAATAAATTGTGACGCCTCTTAATTGTGGATAAACTTTGATTATTTAATTCTATAAAACGCGGGTATTTAGAAGGGGTGTTACACTGGTTTCTTAGCCGTTACTTATTATCCATAGTGGGTTGCAAACGTGGTACCCGTACCCAAGAAGGACGGTAAAGTTCGAATGTGTGTGGATTACAGAGATCTGAACAAAGCGAGTCCGAAAGACAATTTTCCACTTCCTCATATTGATGTCCTGGTTGACAACACCGCTCAACATAAGGTTTTCTCCTTCATGGATGGTTTTTCCTACACAACCGATCAAAATGGCTCCCAAGACATGGAGAAGACTACTTTTGTTACACAAAGGGGCACTTTCTCGCTACAAGGTTATGTCGCTCGGATCAAGAACGCAGCGCCACTTATCGCGTTATGGTGACATTATTTCATGACATGATTTGTCACGAGATAGAGGTCTACGCCGACGACATGATAGCTCGATCACGCATGTAAGAAGAACATCTTGATCATTTGTAAACTATTCGATGTGTTGAAGAAGCATGATTGAGACTTAATCCCAACAAGTGCACTTTGGAGTCAGATCCGGAAAACTCCTAGGGTTTGTTGTCAAAGGTATTGAAGTTGACCCCACCAAGGTTAAAGCCATTCAAGAGATGCCAGCTCCCCGCACCGAGAAGGAAGTCATAGGTTTCTTGGGCCGATTGAATTACATTGCCAGATTCATCGCACACTTAACTGCTACTTGTGAGCCAATCTTCAAGTTACTTAAGAAAGATCAAGTAGTAGAATGGAACGACGATTGCCGATCGCTTGACAAAATCAAGGAGTACCCATGTAATCCTCCTATCCCGATGTCGCCACCAAGGAAGACCTCTTATCATGTACTTGATGTTGTTAGAGAACTCAATGGGTGTGTGTTGGGGCAACATGACGAGTTTGGTCGAAAAGAGAATGCAATATACTACCTTAGCAAAAGTTTACCGATCGTGAAACAAGATACCACACATGAGAAAACTTGCGCCGCTTTGGTCTGCCTCCCGACTAAGATAGTATATGTTGACTTACACTACTTTGTTGATTTCTAAGATGGATCCGATAAAATACATATTTGAGAAACCAGCTCTCCGAAGAATAGAAAGATGGCAAATGATCCCGACCGAGTACAACATCCAAGACACTTTAAAGCGATCAAAGGAAGTGTAGTAGCCATCATTTAGCTCATCGTCGTAGATGACTATCGCCTATGCAGCTCAATTTCCAGATGAAGATGTTTTACTAGTCATCGATCAGAAGAACCAGGCCCGCATTTAAGGACCCGAACAAGGATCCCGATGAACTATGGTCTTTGATGGAGCCTCAAACGCACTTGGCAATGGCATTGGCGTCATCATTACATCTCCTACAGGCGGACATACGCCTTTCACCACCAGACTATGTTTCAGTTGCACTAATAACATGGCCGAATACGAAGCGTGTATCATGGGTATCAAAGTTGCTATTGACTTAAGAATCAAGTTCTTACAGGTGTATGGAGACTCAGCTTTAGTGATCACCGACATACAGTGGATACGAAGCATCCAAATCTCATCCCGTGACGAGCATGTTCTGAGTTTGATCCCCTACTTCGAAGACATCACTTTCGATCACATTCCACGAGAAGAGAATCAGTTGGCAGACGCATTAGCTACTATGTCATCTATGTTCAAGGTTAGATGGGACAACGAGGCTCCCCAAATCATCATCGAGAAGTTTGACGAACCAGCATATTGTTATGAGCTTGATACATAAGAGAAACCTTGGTACTATGACGTGAAGAGGTATTTTGAGACTCAATAATATCCCGCAGGGGCATCTGTCAATGATAAGAAGTTCTTGAGGAGATTCGCTTCTAAATTCTTCCTCAACAACGACATCTTATACAAGCGCAACCACGACTTGTGCTTACTCCGCTGTGTAAACCGGAAAACAGCAGAACGAATCATGGGAGAGCTACACGAAGGCGCATTTGGTACTCATTCCAGTGGACATACCATGGAAGCTGATTGTCACCGCTACGCTCGATCTTGTCACAAATGCCAGATTTATGCAGACAAAGTGCACGCATCTCCAAGACTCAATGTTCTAACAGCCTTGGCCTTTTGCAATGTGGGGCATTGACATGATCGGAGAAATCAAGCCCACCGCTTCCAACGGACATCGTTTCATCCTTGTGGAAATTGACTATTTAACCAAGTGGGTATAAGCAGCCTCGTTCGCATCTGTTACCAAGAATGTAGTGGCTCGATTCATCAAGCATAATCTTATCTGTCGATATGGCACTCCTGAAAGGATTATCACAAATAACGACTCTAATCTCAACAATAAGATGATCACCGAACTCTGCACGCAGTTCAAGATCAAGCATCACAACTCCTCTCCTTATCGGCCTAAGATGAATGGCGTAGTGGAAGCTGCCAACAAGAACATTAAGAAGATTATATAGAAGATGACAGTGACTTACAAATATTGGCAAGAGATGTTACCATTTGCTCTTCATGGTTACCGCACTACAGTACGAACATCAACAGGGGCAACCCCCTTCTCTCTTGTGTACGGTATAGAAGCGCCCCACCCATCGAGGTTCGATACCTCAACCGTAGTCCCCAGACGCGGAGTTAGGCGAAGACGATTGGTCCGATCGCTTTGACTAGATTAACTTGATTGATGAGAACGCCGCCCATCCGCCATGGATGATCTATCGTAAGCGAATGATCGAGCATTTAACAAGAAAGTCAAGCACCGAGTCTACCAAGTCGGTGATCTAGTAGTCAAGCGCATCATTCTTCCACAGGTGATCCCAGGGCAAATGGACTCCCACCCATGAGGGACCATTTGTAGTCAAAACAGATTTTCCCATGGAGCTATGATACTTAGCACCATGGATGGTGAAGACTTTCCACACTCGTGAACGCAGTATATAGTCAAAAATACTACGATAAAGAGACCCGCTAGGTCGACTAACCTATGCAAAAATAGGCATCCCGGCGAACCAAAAGGGTTCGGGCAAAAGTTAAGGATATATACAAAACATGTACACCCGCAAGTCGAAAACCCGAAAAGGCGGTTTAAAAAAGGGTATCCCAGACTAAAACCCGAAAAGGCGGTCTAGGCAAAAGTTAGGATTTAAGCGCATTTAATCATGTCTCGCCCGCATCACTTTCTTCCGCACTACTATCGCTCAAGATTCAAATGGCGAAAATCAATCCATTCGCTTAACGACAAAAAGGAGATGAGATAGTTGAAATATATGAGTACTAGCATAGTTGGAACTTAACGAGATTGTTTCCTCATAGCTTTTTACTTTTCTTGTGTACAAATTACTTGGCCTTACGCCACATTTCAAATAAATATAAGTTATTTCTCTTTACAATTTTCACTGTTGTCGTTTGCATAAAGTCCAACGTTTGCTTTGAATGATTATATGCATTTGACAATAAAAATCTAGTCACAAACATGCGAAAAGTAAACATAACAAAGTAATTGATACAGGCTCCAGGAATTGAGATGACGACGAAAGTCACCAATGCATTTCCCCACAGAACATGATCCCCACAGAGGTGTCACTCACCACAAACCTTCCCCAGCGGATTAGAGGTGAATCCACCAGCAGTGATTCCACTCAACTAAAGTTGTGTTACATCAATTTCCAAGCAATAACATTTCATCCCCGGCCGAAGTATTCATCCCCAACAAGATATCTCTCAACAATTCCCCTTTTTCTCCAGCAGCAGTGTCCAGACCTGAAACATGGTCAGATAGTGCATCGGAGGAAACCTACATCTTTTATTCCTCAACCAGAGATGTCAACGGGCTCCAGATCCTTCTAACCCGGTCTCCAAGCAACTATCAAATACTCTCCAGTAGGATTTACACGCAAGATCCCCAACAGAGTACCTCCCAGACTCTCCCCAGCAGGGTCTATGTATGAGATCCTCAACAACGTGTTTCTCGATCTCTACCATCCTCAACAATATCTAGGCCCAAGACTTGGTCAGATAGTGCATCGGAGGAATCAAAGTTTTCTTTCTTCTCAGGGTCTCCATCCGTCTTCCCCAAATGTAAGTCGAAATCCTCAAGCAGAACATCTGCATCTTCTTCAAGATGGATATATTTTGAAATACCACAACATCTATCATTCATACATTTCTCATAAAGTCATAATATATGCATATGCCATTCATACACATCGTCATGCATCATACTTTGCATAAGACTAACAAGATTCTATCAAAGTTTCTCTTGTTTTCCAAAACAGTGAAAATCACTTCGAGCAAATAGGTCCAAGATTAATACCCAATCCGACGGAGAACTATCTCAGATCACTTGTTGTCCTCCGACAACCGGGTCCGTGATTAATACCCAATCCGACGGAGAACTATTCGAAAACCGCCTAGTTGTCCTCCGACAACCGTCCAGATTAATACCCAAAGCCGACGGAAAACTATCTCGAACAACCGCCTTGTTGTCCTCCCACAGATCCGTGATTAATGCCCGGTTAGACGGAAAACTATCTCGAACGATCACAAGTTATCCTCCGATAATAGGCATTGGATCAATACAAGCACAACAGGAAGTTATCCACATTTTGCCAACCACTATCCTCGTAGTAATCAAGACGAAGATGTATTCTCGACTCTCTTATTATCAACAAATGACCACAGAGTCTAGCGCACGACTCAGCTTGCCTTGATGGCATCTTAAGCCCATCTCCGACTACCCAACATCTCTCCACTTACGTATCGTCGCATATTTGGTTAAAAAACCAATACAAACCAATAACTTCATTCAAAGATGAGCACGAAGTCTAATGTATGACTCCCTCCGGATGGCATCTTAAGCCCATCTCCATGCTCCTTCCAGAAACGTCTACAGAGCCTAGCGTACGGCTCACTCCTCAGCACTGATCTTTCCAGATGGCATCTTAAGCCCATCCCCGTCAGTTCTCTTATCAACAATCTCGAGTCTAGCAAACGACTCATTCCCCAGTGAAGTCTCCAACTTCTCCAAATGGCATCTATAAGCCCATTCCCGCATCATCAGCCAACAGCGGGTGCAAATTTTCAGGTGTACTCGAGTGTTCAATCATCTTCTACCTGTGTCACGAAGGCAAACACGCCAATCTAACCCTTCCAAGACAAGAAGATTGAACAGGGCACATACCCCAAAATTTTCCTCCTACTTCTCAAGACATTTCATACCCATACTCAAGGATTCCTCAAGGGTTGATCAGACAAACCCTCTCCTAGACAATCAACCCAAACTAGGGTTTGGTGATTCTCAGATCAAAATGGACTTCCAACATCTCCAATGATCATCATGCCTCCTCATATGCTTCAAATGTTCTCCATGTCAAGTTTCAAGCTTCACAAGTCAAGTTTCTTCGCATAATTGCTCGATGGTTGAAAATCAACAGATTGGACAAAAGTCAATCGTGGTCAACATACAGTCAAACTTCATAATTTTTGGTCAACATCCTCATTTTGAAGTTACATTCATCATTTGATCAAGGGTTGATCATGATTCACCAAGAAAACTCATGATTTGCTCAAAAGTCAAACTTTCCAAATTAGGGTTTTTCAGTGAAAAGTCAACTGAACTTTGTCTGAGCAAAACTTCTTCATACTTTCTCAGAAATTTTTCCACCACCTCTTGTTTTGAAGGAAATTCAATTCTCTACAATTTCATGTCTCACAAGAATGTTCAAAAAATGCTTTATTTGGAAGGTATGGATCAAAACACTCAAAAATGTGGAAAATTGAGCAAAATACACCTTGTGCAAGTTGGGCAATTTTGAAGAAATGCACAAAGAGAGATACTTGTAAAAATAATTTTTTTTGCAAATGGGCCTAGTTTTTCTTCATTCAAACTTGTTCCTTATACAATTAGGAACATCCAAGCCCAATGCCATGAATTTTAACTTTATTTTTCTATTTAATTTGGATTTTATTCATTTAAATACAAATTAAATTCAAAAATAAAGTATAAAATCAAAATTAATTGCAAATTGATTTTTTCTCTGATTCTTGGGATCCAAGTAACCCATAAAGGCTGGCAAATTTTGAAATTATCATGGATTTGGCAAGAATTTGATTGAAATTGATCAAAAAGATAAGATTTGATTTTGTACAAAATCAAATAATCTTTGCATTGATTAACCATTATTTGTTCCTCAAATCAGCTCAATTTCCATCCATTATAAATATACAATGCATATCACATGAATTAGAACAGAAAAATTGCCTCAAGAACCCTATTCCAAAAGTCAAAGAACCGTGTCCTTCAAGGTACTTGCAGCCCTAGTTTTAGTGGATTTCAATTGGTTTTGAGCATTCAAACACATTCCTTGATACCCCTGGAGTGATTCCAGACCTTTACATCATCCAAAAGCATCAAGAATCACGAAACCGAATTTGGTTTGTTCATACTTTTTCAAAATCGATTTCCATTATTCATGCATTTTAACACTTTTGATTGTTTGTTCATGATCAGATCAAGTTTGCAAGCTATCCGGTAGCCCAATCGTGTTTTAATGGCTCGAACGAAAATCACCATTGTTAGGGTTTCTGTTTGAATTAGGTTTCCTTAAACGGAAAATTGGACCAAAAGACCACCACCATCATGTTCAGAACGATGTTTCCAATCGAACCATGCCTTTGAATGTCATTTATATTGCCTGTGTTTGATTTTGAGATTTGCAGGGACTATAGTGTCGCACTGAGGCCGACGCTATCTTTTCAAAAATTCAAAACGAAGAAGACGAAGCTTGGCGCGTGATCTGGACCATCAGAGAGCGACGTCTGTCCAAAATCCATTCGCTCCGTTTTTCAAACACGGGCAAGCCAGCTTGGTCAAGGCGTGTAGGAAGACAAGGTCACCAGTTCGATCCCTGGCAAGACCATTTGTTTTTGCTTCTTTACAAACTAACATGTTTTTTTTTTATATATTTCTATTTAATATTTTTCATGCATTTAATTTATCTTTCATAATTTTTATCATGCATTTAAAAAATACCAAAAATATTTATTTTTGCATACATCAGAAAATGTTTATTTAATTTATAAAATTAAAATATTATTTTGCATGCATATTTAATTTAATTTCTATTTTATCATTTAAATCACTTTTAATTGATTTTTAATTATTAAATTAACTCCAAAAAATCCCAAAAAATTATTTTAGCATATTAATGTTATTTCCAGCATGAAAACATTTTTTTCATTCAAAAAATATTATTTTTACTAACATTTTCCTCTTATTCAATTTCCTATTTCCGATTTTTCATCTCTGCTGTGTTATTCCGCTTTGACAAATTTTTTATCGTTTTCTTTTCATATTACTTAACTGCCTATGGGATGTAATAGTTTAATTAGGACTTTTATTTTCCGCACTTTTCGATTATGTATCTGTCCCAAAGCCATGTAATAGCCTAGGATTTATCTTTCCGCACTTTATATTTCCGCAATTTACTTTGCGCACCTATAAACTGTTAGTAACTAGGCTTGTATGGCAAGATAAAATTGGACATAGACCACTCTTAATTCCAAGATAAAATATCTGAATTTGACACACTCTTTTCACACATGCACCCCTTAGGGTAATTCTCTCTCGTTGCCTTTACGAATTCAAATGGTCAAGTCCCTCAAACGTAGAGGTATCCTAGCATCGTTGCCTACAAACATATCATCATTGTCCCTTCGATACAAAGATCATAGACCCACGATGTCGCCTACGAATACATGATCTCGTCCCTCGATTGTTGCCTACGAAAAGTGATGATTGTCCCTTCGAATGTGCTAGGATACTCCTACAAGTTGCCTTCTATGACCATCAGATGTCCCTTCGAATGTCCCTTCTACATCCAACGAATAAGGGTTACCTACCAACTAATGGTATAGATAGCGCTATTCTAAAGGAACGTAAAATAACACGAAAACGACCAATTATGAGTAGGTAATAAGACTTTTAGTTGCTTGCTCTATCAAAATACTTTTCACACCTCACACTTTTGTCAAAGTTCAAACTCTTTTCAAAACGAAAGATTTCCAAACACTTTGTATACATTCCTACATGAATCATTACAAAGTCAAAGCGAAATGCCTTTTCAAAACATTTTGGTCAAACACACAGAAAGCACAATTTTAAAGTGATCTAAGAGCAACTAAGAGCCCGTAGATAACTACGGATGGAAAGGGGTGCTAATACCTTCCCTTTTCATAACCTTCTCCCTTACTCAGAATCTAACGAAGGTCTTTTTCTGTACTTTTTACCTTCCCTTAATTGGATAAAAGAAAAGTCGGTGGCGGCTCTTGCTATTCGCACATTTGCGATACAAAAATCTCAAAGTCAGTTCACCGTATTACAGATGGCAAAACATCATGTAAAGGATAATAAAATGCATGGATGACAAAACATCATGATAGTAGACATGGATGGCAAAACATCATATAAAGAAAGATAAAATATGCATGGACGATGATACATCAGGCATGGATGATAAAACATCATGATAGTAGACATGGATGGCAAAACATCATATAAATAAAGATAAAATATGCATGGGCGATGATTCATCAGACATGGATGATAAAACATCATGATAGTAGAAATGGATGGCAAAACATCTTGTAAAATACGCATGCAAATGATGGTGAAACATCGTGTATAAATGTCATACCCCAAAATTTTCCCTCTTACTTCTCAAGACATTCCACACATCCATGCTCAAGGATTCCTCAAGGGTTGATCAGACAAACCCCCTCTTAGGCAATTAACCCAAACTAGGGTTTGGTTATCCTCAGATCAAGATGGACTTCCAACATCTCCAATGGTCATCATGCCTCCTCATATGCTTCAAAGAATCTCCATGTCAAGTTTCAAGCCATACAAGTCAAGTTTCCTCAAACAATTGCTCAAATGGTTGAAAATCAGTTGTATTGGACAAAAAGTCAATTGTGGTCAACATACAGTCAAACTTCATGATTTTTGGTCAACATCCATATTTTGAAGTAACATTCATCATTTAATCAAGGGTTGATCATGATTCATCAAGAAAACTCAAGATTTGATCAAAAGTCAAACTTTCCAAATTAGGGTTTCTTGAGGAAAAGTCAACTGAACTTTGACTGAGCATAACTTTCTCATACTTGATCATAAATTTTTCCACCACCTCAAATTTTGAAGAGAATTCAATTCTCTACAACTTCATGTCTCACAAGCATGGTCAAAAATGCTTCATTTTGAAGATATGGATCAAAACATTACAGAAGTAATAGCAACATCCTGAATTGTACTTGAAAATTGTACTTGCATCTTCATCAATTTGCTCTGGAATTTCAGAAGTAATAGCAACACCCTGAATGTTACCCATCTTGAGAACGCGCTCAAATCATTCCCCTACAACGATCAGGTGTGAAAACGTAGAAGTACATCCAGCAATCAGATAGGGGCCTCGCAAAGTATCAGAGAACATCTCAATGAGTTCTCGCTCCAAAAGAGGAGGTTGAACTCTAGCACTAATTCTTCCATCTCACAAGATACTTTTGAAAGATTCTTCACTCCGAGTTAAACCCTGTTGAATTCGTGGGCCATGTCCCTATTATAGTCGTGATCGATTGACAAAAGCTTCACCAATTCCTTCCAAGTTTGATGTGAGTTGCTCGTGAGTGTACCATTCGAGAGATGCTCCATTGAGGCTATCTTGAAAAAGTGCATGAGGAGCTTGTCATTTTCCGCATATGGAGCCGTCTTATTGCAATAGGCTTTGATGTGGGTAATCGGACAAGAGGTACCCTTATACTTCTCAAAAGTGGGGACTTTGAACTTTGCAGGAATTTTGATACCAGGCACCAAGCATAAACTATGAGCGTCTAAACAAAGGGAATCACGACCCTCAATAGCTTTCATCCTTTTCTCAAGGAGGTGAAGCTTTTTCTCAGATTCAGTCTCTTCAATCGAGAACCTGAAGGCGCCAAACGAAGACTCGAAGATATCCTCATAGTGAGGAGTTCCATTGACATGCTGTTGAACAGCGTTTCTGACATTTTCATCTGAAAGGACCTCCTTGTGGTTAAGACCAACACCTGATGGATTAACATGATCCATAGCAACAACTTCAAACCTCTGAACAACTTGCTTTAACTCTTCTTGTCCAATGGCAAGGTTCTAGATAATCTTCATGAATTGATCCATCTGAGTATCTATATGAGTATTATCGGTTTAGATATTAAATAATATGGATCATAGTATGTTAGGAATCCCGGTTTAGAGTTCTAGGGTTCCGTAGAATTATCCCTATTGTGTCGGATTATAGGTTGAAAACAATTAGAGTGTCAGATGATGGATAGGAATGATGGAATATTGTTGTTTGATGTTATAATGTTGCAAAATGGATGTGTTTTGGTGTTTCCCATGTGGCAATTCGTATGGGTATATTTGGGTTTGGTTGAGAATGAATGAATGCTGTCAAAAGTGCAGAAAATGGCTCTGCAACACGTGGGAACCGGTTCCCAATGGGGAGGAACCGGGGTTCCACATTGAAAAATTGTGAAAAACTGGAAAAATACACTCAGGAACCGGTTCCTGTATGGGTAGGAACCGGGTTCCCATACATTTTTCCAGAAGCGAGGTTTTGGAACTTTTCAGGAACCGGTTCCTGTATAGGTAGGAACCGGGTTCCACTGTTAATTTTTGAAAAATATTAAACTTTAAAAATTCATAACTTTCAAACCGTAAGTCCGTTTTGAGCGCCGTTTTGGACGTTATTTCTTAAATTTAATGCTCTATTTTATAAAATGAAAATATTTCCAAAAACTCGAAATTATTTTGAAAATGAGTCGAATTTCGAAATAGGTGATTATTGACTGACGCACATTGGTGTGTATGTGACAGTGAAACTGTGATGAATGGATGTATTCGTATTGTGTGGATGAAAAGCATGTTTATGCTGCTGTTAATTGTATGCATGATGGTTGAAATATCATGTTGTTGGTTTTGATTCAGTTATGATAAATTGATGTATTACATAGACTGATTTGATGTTGCATGCTAATGATGTGCGTGCATATGCATTGTTTTGGTGAAGTTAATTCCCATTGTGCGGAATTTAACTTGGATTGCCGATAACCGATACCCGAGTGAGGATGGGTGGTTAGGATGGATTCGTGTCCGGGTGTTTATGGATGAATCGATGGTTACTGTATCCGGTTGATGATGGATCAGTGTTGGGTGACTTAGTCACGTGTTGGTACCACATGCATTGTGTCTGCATTTGTGTTTGCATGGGATTGTAACATGTTAGGATGTCTTCCAGTGTTGCAATTCCTTTGTTGTCTATTGATTATGCATAATGACTTGTATGATTGTGATTGCGTGTTGAATCTGAGTTTATGATAAATGGGTGAAATAATATGCTTGTGATATATTGTTGATTGAGAAGCTTATAATATGTTTTAATTATGAGAAGTCTCACCCTTACTTTAACAATTTCAGATTAAGGTTAGCAGCTCAGGAAGTTGGTGAGGATGGCTCTAGAGCTTGTCTTTTATGTCCGCGTGTCAGTGTCATGCTCTGATTAGGTTGTAACACTAGGGAACGTTTAGTTGAGGAATTAGTTATTATTATTCAATTGTTTCTTTGAATCTCATTGAGAATAATTATGGTTTATTCAGTTTTGGTTTTGGTATTTTCCGCTGTGTAAGACATGGTCTTAAATTGATTGAATTATTTGAATAATGATCCTCAGTGTAGCATGGCTACTGTTTATTTGGAGGTTTTATTTTATTTAATAATTGTGGCATCCCTTGTTCCGTGTTAACTCTGACGATTTATGACTTTAATCATTGATATAAGTAATATATTTGGGGTATTTTAGAAGGGGTGTTACAATAGTGGTATCAGAGCATAGTTGGTCTTGTCTTGTGTCGTTATCCCTTTTAGTATGCGACTAGTGTGAGATGACACTGTCGATACTTGTGTGCTGATGTAGATTGTTTTGTAATGTTACAGAACAATGGCTGGAAGAGGTAACGGAAGGAACGACGATGCTATTGCTGAAGCATTGGGAATGTTAGCTGGAGTGCTAGGAGGGAATCAGCAGGGAGCTGTGATTGGTGCTGACCGATAATTGGGGAATTTTCAGAGGAATAATCCTCCGTTGTTCAAGGGTGCACATGATCCCGAAGGTGCTCAAAAGTGGTTGAAGGAGATCGAGAGGATCTTTAGAGTAATTGACTGTGCTGAAGGGCTGAAGGTGGGGTACGGAACTCACATGTTAGCGAGGAAGTCAGGACCGTGGGTTGCTACCAGAACTGAAATGGAAGAAGATGGTATTGCATTGACTTGGGCTGTGTTCAGAAGGGCTTTTCCGAGGAGGTACTTAGGACATCGAGGCAAGAAGGAGATTGAGTTTCGAACTCGCAGGTAACAAGATCAGTGAGTATGCTTCAAGTTTCTTGAGGGCGAGTATTATGCTCACTATACTAACGATGGATGGAGAATTTTCCAAATGTATCAAGTTTGAGAATGGTCTTCGTGATGAGATCAAGCAGGGTATTCGGTATCAACGTACCCGAAGATTTTCTGATCTGGTTGACTGTAGTAGGATTTTGGAGGAGGATCTTGCTAACACTAAGTAGAATGCTCGAGGGTATGTTGATAGGAAAGGTAAGCAACAGATGGATCGTGGTAAGCCTTATGATAGGAGTAATGAGAGATCCGGTGGTTGGAAGAAGTCTGGTGGAGGAGATTCTGGTTCTTCCATTAAGTGCTACAGGTGTGGTGAGACAGGACATCGTATGGTGGACTGTAAGAGTAATGATAAGAAGTGTTTCAAGTGTGGGAAACTCGGCCATGTAGCCAATAATTGCAGAGTGAGAGTGGTGACTTGTTACAACTATGATGAAGAGGGTCATACTCGTCCTCAGTGCACAAAACCCAAGAAAGATCAAGCTGGTGGTAAAGTGTTTGCATTGTCCGATCGACATTGCCGATGATCGGCTGATTAAAGGTACATGTTTTATTAATGACATACCTTTGATTGCGATTATTGATACTGGAGCTACGCATTCTTTTATTGCGTTAGATTGTGCTAAAAGATTGAATTTGGAAATTTCTAATATGGATGGAAGTATGGTTATTGATACTCCTGCGTCGGGTTCAGTGACTACTTCGTATGTTTGTAGGATTTGTCCTATTGTGATTTTTGGTAGGGGTTTCGGTATGGATTTAGTGTGCCTACCACTAGAACAACTTGATATCATCCTTGGAATGAACTGGTTGGAATTCAACCAGGTTCATATCAACTGTTTTGCGAAAACGGTTATTTTTCCTGAAGAGGTTGGTGTCGAAGAGGTGGCTATGTCGGTTAAACAGATGAACGTAGCTGTGAAAGATGGTGCCGTGGTATTTATGTTGTATTCTGCAATAGAAGCGGAGGGAAAAGCAAAGGGTGATGGATTGCTAGTGGTGAATGAATTTCCAGAGGTGTTTCCAGAAGACGTTAGTGAATTGCCACCTGAGAGAGAGGTAGAATTTACTATAGATCTGATTCCTGGAACTAGTCCGGTGTCGATGGCGCCTTATCGCATGTCGGCATCTGAGTTAGTTGAACTGAAGAAGCAGTTGGAGGAGTTACTTGAGAAGAAATTCATTCGTCCTAGTGTTTCGCCGTGGGGTGCTCCGGTGTTGTTAGTTAAGAAGAAAGAAGGTTCAATGAGATTATGTGTTGACTACAGACAGCTGAATAAAGTTACAATCAAGAATCGGTATCCTCTGCCGAGGATTGATGATTTGATGGATCAACTAGTTGGGGCTTGTGTATTTAGTAAGATTGATATGAGATCTGGATATCATCAGATTCGTGTGAAGTCGGAGGATATTCAGAAGACTGCATTTAGAACGAGGTATGGGCATTATGAATATTTTGTTATGCCGTTCGGAGTTACTAATGCACCTGGTGTTTTCATGGAGTATATGAACAGGATATTTCATCCATATCTTGACAAGTTCGTAGTGGTGTTCATTGATGATATTTTAATCTATTCGAAAAGCGATGAAGAGCATGCAGAACATCTCAGAGTTGTGTTGGAATTGTTGAAATAGAAGAAGCTTTATGTGAAGTTGTCCAAGTGTGAATTCTGGTTAGAGGAAGTAAGTTTTCTTGGCCATGTAATTTCCAAGAATGGAATTGTTGTGGATCCTACGAAGGTAGAAGCGGTATCTCAGTGGGAAGCGCCGCCGAAGAATGCTTCTGAAATCCATAGTTTTTTGGGTCTTGCAGGTTATTACAGGAAGTTTATAGAAGGATTTTCCAAACTAGCGTTGCCGTTGACTAAGTTGACCAGGAAGGGTCAGATATTTGTTTGGGATGTTGAATGTGAGGAAGGATTTCAAGAGCTGAAGAGGAGGTTGACAAGTGCTCCGATCTTAATTTTTCCGAATCCGGCTAAGTCTTTTGTTGTGTATTGTGATGCATCACTGATGGGATTAGGTGGTGTGTTGATGCAAGATAAGCAGGTGGTGGCTTATGCTTCACGACAACTGAAAGTGCATGAAAGGAGTTATCCGACTCATGATTTAGAGTTGGCAGCTGTTGTATTTGTTTTGAAGTTGTGGAGACATTATTTATATGGTTCTCGGTTTGAGGTGTTCAGTGATCATAAGAGCCTGAGGTATCTCTTTGATCAGAAAGAGTTGAACATGAGGCAGAGGAGATGGTTAGAATTTCTGAAGGATTACGATTTCGGTTTGAATTACCATCCTGGTAAGGCAAACGTTGTTGCAGATGCTTTGAGTAGGAAGTCCTTACATATGTCGATGTTAATGGTCCGTGAGTTAGATTTGGTTGAGCAGTTCAGAGATTTAAGTTTGGTTTGTGAAACTACTCCGAATAGTGTGAAATTGGGTATGTTGAAGCTGACTAGTGGCATTTTGGAAGAGATTAGAAATGGACAGAAATCTGATGTTGGGTTAGTTGACAAGTTGACGTTGATCAACCAAGGCCAAGGAGGTGAGTTCAGAATTGATGAGAATGGAGTTATGAGATTTGGTGATCGGGTGTGTGTTCCGGATGTTACCGAGATTAGGAAAAGTATCTTGGAAGAAGGACATCGTAGCGGGTTGAGTATTCATCCCGGTGCTACTAAAATGTACCATGATTTGAAGAAGTTGTTTTGGTGGCCGAGAATGAAAAAGGAAATTGCTGAGTTTGTGTATGCGTGTTTGGTTTGTCAGAAGTCGAAAATCGAACATCAGAAACCGTCACGATTGATGGAACCGTTGTTTGTTCCGGAATGGAAGTGGGATGGAATCTCTATGGATTTTGTGTCTGGTTTGCCAAGGACAATGAAGAATTGCGACGCTATCTGGGTTATTGTTGATCGGTTGACGAAATCTGCTCACTTTATTCCGATAAGAATGGATTATCCGATGGAAAGGTTGGCAGAATTGTATGTCGAGAAGATTGTGAGTTTGCACGGTATTCCTTCTAGTATTGTGTCGGATCAAGATCCGAGGTTTACATCAAAGTTCTGGACGGGATTGCAAGAAGCTTTGGGTACTAAGTTACGTTTGAGTTCCGCTTATCATCCACAGACAGATGGTCAGACGGAAAGAACGATTCAGTCGTTAGAAGATTTGCTGAGAGCTTGTGTGTTAGAGAAGGGTGGAGCTTGGGATAGTTATCTACCGTTGATTGAGTTTACCTACAACAATAGTTTTCATTCGAGCATTGGTATGGCTCCGTTTGAGGCATTGTATGGTAGGAGGTGCCGGGCACCGTTGTGTTGGTATGAATCTGGAGAAAGTACGGTGATTGGACCAGAGATTGTTCAACAAACTTCGGAAAAGATTAAGATGATTCAGGAGAAGATGAGGACTTCTCAGAGTCGTCAGAAAAGTTATCACGATAAGAGGAGGAAAGATCTTGAGTTTAGTGCAGGAGAACATGTTTTTATGCGAGTTACTCCGATGACTGGTATTGGTCGAGCTTTGAAGTCAAAGAAGTTAACTCCATGTTTTATTGGTCCGTTTCAGATTACCAAGAGGATTGGGAAGGTTGCGTATCAGATTGCTTTGCCGCCGTCACATGCAAATTTGCATGATGTTTTTCATGTATCTCAGCTAAGGAAGTACATTGCTGATCCGTCTCATGAGATTCGGGTAGATGATATACAGGTACGAGAGAATTTGACTGTGGAAGCGGTACCTGCGGGAATTGAGGACCGGAAGTTGAAACAGTTGTGAGGCAAAGAGATCGCGTTGGTAAGAGTGGCTTGGGGAGGACCAGCAGATGGGAATGTCACATGGGAGCTGGAGAGTCAGATGAAGGACTCGTATCCCGAACTGTTCGTCTAAGGTATGTTTTCGAGGACGAAAACTCTTTTAGTTGAGGAGAGTTGTGACACCCCAAATAATTCGATAATTAAATAATAATGATTTTTAATTATTAAGTTAATTGAGAATATAATTTATTAATATATTGGATTTATTGGGATTAATTATGGAATAAAGGAATGAAATTGTTAGAGGTGTGTTGAGTAAAGTGAGGGTGTGAGGAGTAAAAGACTCTACTCACATTATTTAATTTATTTTATTTATGTTAGATGAATAAAAGGAATAAAAGAAGGAAAAGAGGAAAAAAGGAGTTATTTTGGAGAAAACACACATACGTGAAGTTGAGAAGAGGAAAAGGAAGGAAGAAAACCTAAGGTGTCAGAATTCGAAGAACTCACAAGGTAAGGGGTGATTTCGATTATTTAATTCATATTATCGGTTTAGATATTCAATAGTATGGATCATAGTATGTTAGGAATCCCGGTTTAGAGTTCTAGGGTTCCGTAGAATTATCCCTATTGTGTCGGATTATAGGTTGAAAACAATTAGAGTGTCAGATGATGGATAGGAATGATGGAATATTGTTGTTTGATGTTATAATGTTGCAAAATGGATGTGTTTTGGTGTTTCCCATGTGGCAATTCGTATGGGTATATTTGGGTTTGGTTGAGAATGAATGAATGCTGTCAAAAGTGCAGAAAATGGCTCTGCAACACGTGGGAACCGGTTCCCAATGGGGAGGAACCGGGTTCCACATTGAAAAATTGTGAAAAACTGGAAAAATACACTCAGGAACCGGTTCCTGTATGGGTAGGAACCGGGTTCCCATACATTTTTCCAGAAGCGAGGTTTTGGAACTTTTCAGGAACCGGTTCCTGTATAGGTAGGAACCGGGTTCCACTGTTAATTTTTGAAAAATATTAAACTTTAAAAATTCATAACTTTCAAACCGTAAGTCCGTTTTGAGCGCCGTTTTGGACGTTATTTCTTAAATTTAATGCTCTATTTTATAAAATGAAAATATTTCCAAAAACTCGAAATTATTTTGAAAATGAGTCGAATTTCGAAATAGGTGATTATTGACTGACGCACATTGGTGTGTATGTGACAGTGAAACTGTGATGAATGGATGTATTCGTATTGTGTGGATGAAAAGCATGTTTATGCTGCTGTTAATTGTATGCATGATGGTTGAAATATCATGTTGTTGGTTTTGATTCAGTTATGATAAATTGATGTATTACATAGACTGATTTGATGTTGCATGCTAATGATGTGCGTGCATATGCATTGTTTTGGTGAAGTTAATTCCCATTGTGCGGAATTTAACTTGGATTGCCGATAACCGATACCCGAGTGAGGATGGGTGGTTAGGATGGATTCGTGTCCGGGTGTTTATGGATGAATCGATGGTTACTGTATCCGGTTGATGATGGATCAGTGTTGGGTGACTTAGTCACGTGTTGGTACCACATGCATTGTGTCTGCATTTGTGTTTGCATGGGATTGTAACATGTTAGGATGTCTTCCAGTGTTGCAATTCCTTTGTTGTCTATTGATTATGCATAATGACTTGTATGATTGTGATTGCGTGTTGAATCTGAGTTTATGATAAATGGGTGAAATAATATGCTTGTGATATATTGTTGATTGAGAAGCTTATAATATGTTTTAATTATGAGAAGTCTCACCCTTACTTTAACAATTTCAGATTAAGGTTAGCAGCTCAGGAAGTTGGTGAGGATGGCTCTAGAGCTTGTCTTTTATGTCCGCGTGTCAGTGTCATGCTCTGATTAGGTTGTAACACTAGGGAACGTTTAGTTGAGGAATTAGTTATTATTATTCAATTGTTTCTTTGAATCTCATTGAGAATAATTATGGTTTATTCAGTTTTGGTTTTGGTATTTTCCGCTGTGTAAGACATGGTCTTAAATTGATTGAATTATTCGAATAATGATCCTCAGTGTAGCATGGCTACTGTTTATTTGGAGGTTTTATTTTATTTAATAATTGTGGCATCCCTTGTTCCGTGTTAACTCTGACGATTTATGACTTTAATCATTGATATAATTAATATATTCGGGGTATTTTAGAAGGGGTGTTACAATAGTGGTATCAGAGCATAGTCGGTCTTGTCTTGTGTCGTTATCCCTTTTAGTATGCGACTAGTGTGAGATGACACTGTCGAAATCAACATTGATAACAAGTATAAACAAACTCATGGTTTTCAATTAAATTCGAAGAGGGAACAAAACATGATCAATTTGAAGTTTCAAACATGCTATTAGAATCCAGACAGCCATATACACTTGTGCGTAGAAAATTGATTACAATTCAAACAAAACAAAGTCGGGCAGCCGCTAATCCATCAATTTTACTCAAGATAAAACGACTTTTCTTGCTCAAATTCAATATAAAAGATACGGCATGCTGCCCCAAAAGTTTCATGGCCATAATCTACGCGAATATACGCAACATAGACATTTAAACCATCATTGAAACTTACATGGAGTCCTCAATCAACTTAATTACAATAGAAATCGACAAAATGAAAACGTCACAAACCAAACCGAATGCTCCCAATATATGTGTTCATGTGGTTTTCGACATTCAAATTTACTTCAAGTTTCGAAATCGCAACACAACGGAAAATGTAACAATATGCAATTATAGTTTTCTCGGTTAGATATACACGCGAGTAAACGCGGTCTTATCATTAAACCATCATCGAAAATAAAAGTGGAATCCTTATCACAAATTCAAAAGAAAACAAAAGTAGCATGGCTGCCCACGACAGTTTCTCGATTATATCTTTCACGAATAACGCGATTTAGATGTCGAACCATCATCGAAACTAGTCATGGAAACCTTATCTCAAATTCAATTGAAACTAAAAGATGAGAGTAAGATAAAACACGATGTCTCAACGGTTTCTCGGCGAGTTTCTACGCGAATAATCGCGGAAACAAACTTACCTTCATCGAAACTAACATGAATATCACTCAAACACAAACTACAACCGAAATTAAAACGAGAATAAGATGGTGTACCAATGGTTTCTCGGTTATATCCTACACAAATAAACGTGGAAATATCAACCTTCATCAAAACCAAGCACGGGTATTAATCTTTACTCACAAATAAGATCGGAAAAAAAGATGTTGTCATTCGAGTTTCAAACAAAAGTAAAACGCTTTGAACTTCTATTGAAAATAGCAAGTAAAAAAAACGGTGTGAACCAACATTATCATTCAAACTCACCCCAAAAGAAAATGACAACAATGCTGCCCTTATAGTTTCTTGGTTAGATTCACACGCGATTAAACGCGGTCAATCATAAAACCTTCATCGAAACTAAACATCATTATCACGACTAATTGAAATTAAAGTAGAACAATGACACAACCACGTTGATACTTCGATCTGATTAAACACACACAGCAACTTAACCAAGGATCAAAACTTCAGAAACTTAACCAGGCATCAATTCATTTGCAGAATTTGTCATAAACAAAACAATAACACTTAAAAAAAATGAAAACATAACCAATCTTTTTAGAAAGTTAACAACTATATTTCAACACAACAAAACATTAATACATTAATACATGTATTAGACATACTTTGACACACGAATTCGACTAATCCACAAGGTTTTAGAGTTAATTTTCAGAAGACAAAAATCACAATATAACCGAATCAGTCCACATAGATGAAAGGATGTCGATACTTACCTAACAGTTCGTGAAGTCGAGTTGCGATGAATATTTGGAGGGCGGAAGAAATCGTCAGCCTAGGATGCTCGAAGCTTGTACGAAAAGAATCCACAGGAGACTGTTGGTGCTGATTGAAGAACACGGTTGAACAGAGTTGTTAACGAGATGCCAAGTTTCCGGAACAGAAGCGTTTGCTGTCGTGTTGAAGAGGTAGAGGAGGATGTCTTCTGCTTGCGGACTAAAACGGAAGAGAGGCTGCAGCTGGAGCAGAAGGACAGAACCGGTGGTTCTGTGATGGAGAAGGAGGGTGACGGAGTGTCGCGGTGAAGACAACAGGGGGTGATGCAGAAATGGAGGTTGAAGGCTTTGTTACGGTGGGGGGTTGGTGAACTTGTATCGAATCGATGAAGGGGGTTGAGGATGCTGGCTGTGCTGTGTGGTGAGAAGCGGCGACAGTGAAGGTTGGAGGTTTTCAGAACAGAGGGAGTGTTACGATTGAAGGTTAGGTTGAAGGGGGAGTTAACGGCGAGACAGGGGATTACAGGGAGTTTGGATCGGAGAAGAAGGCGAGGTCGCGGCTGGGAGTGAATGAAGGTGACGGAGGTATAGCGGTAGAGGGTTGCGAGAGAAGGAAACGGAGCTGTGAAGGTGGTATGAACAGAGGGAGTTAATGGAATGAGTGTGACGAAGAAGAGAAACTCTTCTTCTGAGTTTCTTTCTTTTATAATTTTTTGACTCTGTTGGTTTCTAATTTTTGCCTCCTTAACATTTTTGGTTCCCCTGCCTCCTTTTTGTTGTAACAGTAACACATATATAGCAAAGAAAATAGGGTTTAGTAATTTTTAAGTAATACCAAAAATGCCCCTCATGATTAAATGGGCCACAAAAGTGGGTCACTTAAACATAATAAGCTCAAAAGTATTTTTTGTTTGATTTTTTGAGATAAAAATTGGACACCTAAAATTGTTAAAAATGATAAAAGTCCAGACAATAAATTATCTAAAAAAAATAAAATGAGTACATTAAAATAAACTACGAATCTTGTAAATTAAAGAAAAATTATCTAAATGGTTAAAATCGAAACAAAATGATAATAAAGAATATCCGACTTCAAAACACTTACAGTTAAAAACGAGTCTTCAAATTGTATCGAAAAATTAGGGAAAGCACATTTTTATAATTCACGCGATACGTAAATTTATAAAACACTGAGTAAAAGATGAAAACTTGAAATATTTTTCCCGCTAATTTTCGTACAGTGTCAAATTGTTTTAATAATTGCTTGTCAAACCGAAATATCAATATTATCGACACATAATCAACTTAAAACGATACAATAAACTGGTAAGGAGATAAAAATGAATGAAGTGAAATATCGGGTATTTTATAACTATAAAACGATTCAGATATCGATTTAAACTAACTTTTGGTCAATTTAAATACGACGAAATGATGCATATGCAATGAATGAATGATTGTTTAATGTCAATGACCTAATGGACGCGTATGCAGATGAATGCGATGCCTAAGCCAGATAAAATTGAGATAGGAGGGAAAATTTTGGGGTGCAACACCTGCAAAATAAAGAGAATCGATGCAAGAGATTAAGCCTACCCTCCCCTAAATCGACCCGAGTTCGGTGGTTGCGCCGGTTTGGTCCGAAATTGCTTGAAAATAGAAATAAGCTTAGTAGTTCTATGCCCTAACTATGGCAAACCACGATTTGGCCATGAAAAGCTTGTAACGATGGCACAGACCTGCTCTAATAAACCTCAGGAAACGATTAGTATGGTTAGTTTAGATCAAAACATCATAAAAACATAAATACGAATTTAAGATAAATATGTAATCAGAGCTTCATGATGCATGCAATTCAGGATGTTTTGGTCATGGGTTTTGATCCATACTCACCCTATGTTACCTTAGGAGCACGATGGAGTGCTTGGAATTTCTTGAGAATGGCTGAAACTAGGGTTTCGATGGTGCAACTTTCTTTTGAAAATTTGGAACAAGAACCCTAGTTTTCTAGCTGTCAAACTCGTTCTTCTTGATGTCTGGATGTGCTATGTATATATAGGGCCAGAGATTAGGTCAAGCATTTGTGGAAAATATATCAACTTGAATGCAAAATATTTGATTGACATATTTTATCAAATTCTTCCATATTTTGGTCAATCTTGTATTAATGCATGGTGCACAAAATTTCCAGCTAGCACGGGCTATCTTGGACCTCAAGACAAGTAGAAAGCAAGCCCAACTCATCTTAACTCTTACCTTTGTATTTTATTTAATTAAAATTGAATTTAAATCATTAAATTCAAAATTAAGTCAAATAACTACAAGATGGGCGTGCACTTGAGTTTTAAGGTCATAGATAATGTCAAGATTAAGTTTGGATCATGAAAACTTAGGCCCAATTGGAAAATATCTGCATTTACTAAGTATTTCTCTTCATGCACCTCCTTAAAAATGTCAAACTTACACAACTTGCATCTTGCTCAATTTTCAACATTTTTAAGTGTTCTTGTACTTTTTAGAAAGCTCAAGATGTCCTCTAAACAATCCTTTTGGTTTCATCTTAATTGAAGTTTCCATGTTAATGTACACTTCTTTGCAAAAAGATGACTTTTTGTTAACTTTTAGTAGGACCTATAATGTCTTGATCCATAACTCTCAAATGAAGTATTTTGGCCAAAGCTTGAGAAATGAAGTTGTAGAGAATTGAATTCCTTCAAAATTAGCTTTGGTAAAAATTTATGATAAATTATGTGAAAGTTATGCTTGGTCAAAGTTTTGTTGACTTTTGGTTCAAAACCCTATCTTGAAACTTTGACTTTTGATCAAATCTTGAGTTTTCTTGATCATATGATTAATGTGACTTCAAAATATTGATGTTGACCAAAAATTATGAATTTTGACTGTATGTTGACCACAATTGACTTTTGTCCAATACAATTGATTTTCAACCATCGAGCAATTGGTGAGCAAACTTAAGCTACGAGGCTTGAAACTTGACATGGTGATCCCTTGAGACATGTGAGGAGGTATAATGACCACTTGAGGTATTAGAAATTTATTTTGTCTTGAGAGAAGCAAAACCCTAGTTGTGGGTTGATTGCTTAGGAGAGGGTTCATCTGGTAAACCCTTGAAAAATTCTTGAGTATGGAGATGTGGATTGTCTTGAGAAATAGGAGGGCAAATTTTGGGGTATAACAACGGGTAAGAATACCAAAATAAGAATTTGAAAAAATCAGGACACTTGGTAACTGAATTGAATTGAACGGTGTAAGAAACCGACACAAGGTCAAAGATGTAGATAAAATAACAATAAGAAAATATGTCTTGAGGAAAACCGCCAGGGAATACCACTTATTTTTTGATTGAATTTTCTTCGGAGACGCGAAAGGTACTCGAGAAATACTTTAATCTTGCTTATGCTTCAATGCATGTTTGAGATTATTATTTTTTGGTGTATTGCTCCATAACAATGGAAATGCTACGCGCTTTTGAGGATGCAATGCAATGATGATGATTGTATGCAATGTGTCGAAACAAAGACATTTTCTAGAACTCAATGGATATAATCCTGTCTTCTAACTTTTGTTGAAGGAAACCAATAACCATGAATTAAACCTTGATCTCTAATGAGGATGACAATCCTGACTTAAGTTGGAGATAAAGATCCTTAACTTCTAATGGAGAAACGCCAACATAGAATTTGGTCTCTGATGAGCTGAGGATAACAATCCTAACTTCCCGACATGCCCTTCAAATTCACAAGTTGTTTAGCTTGCGCCTGGACTTAACCTGATTAATTTTGGAATGGAGGAATGCCCATACATAACTCTTTGCCCCAGTCTGTAGGGACTTTGAAGAAAATAGTCTCGAGAAGGCTTCCTGAAATTTGTATCATCAAGATAATCTACCCCAATGTTATAAACTTGGAAACACTTCCCCTGGCCAACAAAAGGTAAAGAAGGTTTCAACCATGCTCGGATGAATGCCCCTTATTATCAGCACTTTGAGAGATTCTTCGAATATCGACATAAATGCCCCAGATTGGCGGAACTTTAAAGACATCACCTACTCAGGGTGGTTAATTTACATCTTGAAAGTAGACTACTTCACAACCGCACTTCTCAACTCGATCTGCTTTGTGCTCAATCAAATACTTGAAGCAATTTGTCTCTCAAGACAATCAAATTATCCATCTGATTCTCATTATGCAAGCTGACTTGATTTTTAAGCACTTACTTATATGGAAAGAATGTTTTATTCTATGAATGATAATTCTAATGCAAAGTTCATGTTTGTCTTGAAGTTAAAGAAACTTTTATTGAAAATATATCGAAACATTAAATTTTCTGTAAAAGATTGAGTGATACCAACTCAAATGTTTAGCAAGCCTGCTAGGAGTCAGGTTACCGTATTCTTGTAACAGCTTTGCTTTCGAATTAACCTATGATTCAATTAGGACTTTCAAGGGTTGTAACGTGGTCTGGTTCACGGTTTTACAAAAAGCGTTTTAAGGCTCAAAATATTTGGTGCCCTCCCATTCTCCGTGATGCTCTTTATTCCTACATTCAGATAATTTGATGCGAGCATTCATCTCTCGAGAGGAGTTTATGATGGTTGAGGAACTAAAACGAGATTTCTTGAACACGACAGTCACTCACCTTTTGCTTTTGGTGTCTGATCACACGACTTTGTTCTATAATTTACAACATCTTATTCTTTCTTCTCTTTTCTTTTTTTTTTGCCTGACTTTTGTTAAGCGAATTATTATGAATTTTCGACTTAGCGGGCTTTATGTCACTTTTTTATATCACCTTTCTTTTGAACAAGTCATGTGATCTTACGTTGTCTCTGATTTATTGGAAGTGATTGTGACTGCCTATATTCTTGATGGATGAAGGATAACCATTATTGTATCGTCATTTATTGATTTCCTGGTGTGCGAGTGATAACCATTATGGTATAATTCTCATCTGATGCACACTGATGATAAACGATGGTCGACCATTGCGGCTTTGCCTTCTTCAACCTTTTGAAATGTAACCATTATTGTATCCTTGGATGCGCACTCTTGATGAGTTTTTAACGCTCGATCAGATTAACTGAACACTACCCTGCCCTAGGTTTAAAAAAATGAGGGTTTTTCTGAATAGAAAAGAAAATCCTACTTCGAGGCTCAAAAGGGGTTAACGAGGGTTTCACTCCCTTATATCTCTGGTGTTTGGGAATTTGAAACAACGCCTGTACATCGTTAGCAAGGTTTTTACTCGAAAGCATATCATTTGAGATTCTTGGTAAATTGTTCATCATCCTCCCTACAGAGGTGTTGCTTTATTAATAAGATTTGAGTATCAAAAGCAAAGTAAATCAAATAAGAGTGATAGCGAATGAATTATTTCAAGACAAACATATTCAATGCATTATGATTAACATTAAAAAAAAGCAAGTTTTGCATACAAGAAAGTACTGAACAAAACAAGAAAGATTACAAATGAGCATGCAGATGAAACTAGAAATCTGCATGTTGAGGAGACTAGTCTCCGTATGGATTTCTTGCTTCAGAAGATGCACTTCGTAGTCATGGTGTTTACTGAGTCAAAAGAAAGTTCAATTAATGCGTAGGCCCGCTGGAGTGAACGTGGTGGCTCTAGAATCAATGAGTTTCTGAATTGTGCCTTTGAAAATATTACATCCTTCAATTGTATGTCCAGGTGCCCTAGAATGGAACTCACAGTAGGCATCAGGATCATATCCCAAAGGATACTGAAATGAAGGTGTCCTGAGCTCCTTTAACTCCACCAAAGAATGTTCGAGTAAGCGAGATAGCAACTCACTATGAGGCATATGGATTATATTATGCATTTTTCTTGGCCTTATAAGATTTTTCCTACCTTGTTATTGACAATTTTATCGATAAGTTTGTTGTCGAGAAGCATTCTACTATTGGGGAGCATACAGACATGGTGTTCGGCAAATAGTTGCAGCACAGACTTGTGGAGCACACTGATTAGAATTAACATTTGTCACCTGATTAGGAATATGAAATGGAGGGTAAGTAGGAGCTTCTTCCTCGTCCTCAGAAATTGTACTTGCCTTTTCATCAATTCGCTCTAGGAATTCAGAAGCAATAGCAATATCCTGAATGTTGCCCATCTTGAGACCACGCTCAATTCGTTCCACTACAACAACTAGGTGTGAAAATTTAGAAGTACATCAAACAATTAGATAGGGACCCTACAAGGTATTGGAGAACATCTCAATAAGTTCTCGTTCCAAATGAGGAGGTTGAACTCTAGCAGCTAATTCTCTCCATCTTTGTGCATACTCTTTGAAAGATTCTTCAGTCTTCTGAGTTAAACCTTGGAGTTGAATTTTGGTAGGAGCCATGCTACGATTATAGTCGTACTGATTGACAAAAGCTTAAACTAATTCCTTCCAAGTTTAGATGTGAGTTCGTTCAAGCTAAGTGTATCATTTGAGAGATACTCCACTGAGGCTATCTTGAAAAATGTGCATGAGGAGCTTGTCATTTTCCGCATAGGTAGCCATCTTAATGCAACAGGCTTTGATGTGAGTAATCGGACAAGAAGTACTCTTATACTTCTCAAAAGTTAGGACTTTGAATTTTGCAGGAATTTTGGTACCAGGAACCAAGCACAAACTAGGAGCGTCTAAACCAAGGGAATCACGACCCTCAATACTTTCATTCTTTTCTCAAGGAGGTGAAGCTTTTTCTCAGATTCAGTCTCTTCAATCAGAAACCTAAAGGTGTCAAACAAAGACTCGAAGATGTCATCACAATGAGGAATTCCATTAACGTGCATTTGAACGGTGTTTTTGACATTTTGATCTGAAAGGACCTTCTTGTGGTTAAGATTAACACCTGGCGAATTAACATGATCAATAGTAACAACTTCGGATCGCTGAACAACTTGCTTTAACTCTTCTTGTCCAAGGGCAATCTTTTGGATAACCTCCATGAATTGATCCATCTGGGTATCTATATGAGTATTCATCGCAGCCACACTTGCCTGAAGTTGATCCATGATGACGACAATGTCAGGAAATTAGTCTTGCAGTCTTGAGATTCTGGATAAGAAGCCAGGTTGAAATGAGTCCTCTGGTTGAAATGAATAAAATGCATGATGATGCATGGATGATAACAGAAATAAACTCTTTTTTTTATTGATGCAAATGGAATGCAACATGATGATAATAACAGGTTCACGAAGATGTGAAACAGGAAGGATATTGGTAGTTAGAATAACTTATTTAGGTGGGCTCCTACGATAGGGTAGCTCTAGGCTTCTACCCAATAATCCCGAATAATGTGGTTCTAATGTTTTTTGCTAAATGTTTATCGAAGTCTCAGATCCCCTTATAACAAATATTATCATCACGCGAGAGGCCTACATGGTGATACTATTTCCAAAAGTATAATCCAAGAAACGACTCTTAAAGGGATACTCAAAATCCTTTATTTGAGTGGTCGGTCAAGGTTTGGATATCATAAACAAACTTAGAGTTATAGGTCATTTGTCCAGAAATTGATGTCCTGCACTGTCATGCGGGTCAACAACCTCCTTAAAGCAACCAACTCTAAGTCGGAGTCTTTGCTTCGGTCCACAAGACATTGGAGTCAGGTGGACTTAGGCTACGCAACCCCTCTATTCCTAAAATGGTTACCTAGAAGCCTGGGTAGTGGGCTTATCTACGAATCATAACCAATAAATTCCCAACACAATAATATATCAATAGAATAAAATATATAAAGCGTAAAGAAAATAATAAGTTATGAACAATAAATAAACATTAAGAAGAAATCAATAAACAAACACACAAACACGCGAAGAACTAAACTAGGATAGACTCTCGCATCTCTCCCTAGTGAAGTCACCAACTGAAGCAACTGGTTTTTCAAAATCATTTAGTTTTAAAACAATGAAGTCACCACCTAATTTTATTTGTTCTAAAAGAACGGGAAAATATAGATAAAAACCACGACATCAGATAAGGCAATCTACAAGACCAAAAAAGATGGATTCGGGAGTCGGTTACGCAAAGGGAAGGTATTATCACCCTTCACGTCCATCGCACTCGATGGGACCCATTTTGTTCTAAGTGTTTGTGTATATATTCACTAATTTCTAAGTCATGATCGAGAAATAATAAAGGAGAAAGGGGTTTGTTTATTATTATTTTGAGTTTTCCGCGGTCTCGAGACCGTGTGCCTACGTATTCTCTCGTACAATAGGAAAGTCAAAACTCTGTAGTTCTTCTTGAAAATGCTCAAGTTGATTGTGTTGATTTTAGTAGAAATGTTTTCGATGATCGCATATGAGCGAAAAAGAATTTGGAGTGAGTTGAGTTGATTTTAAGTTGTGGATGACAAGTACCAAAACATTAGGTCATCATCTAAAGATTTGAATAATACAAATTGGCGAGTAAGCTCAACCAATCAGCTCTCATCCAAAATCTTTATTATGAGAATGTTGAAGTGAAACGAGGTTCACATTATTAAGTGTGTGGTATTTAGGTTATCGGGCTATCATCCAACAATCCAAAGACTTTAAATTCGAATAAATTGTCGGGCTATCATCCAACAATTTAATCGAATATCACCTCACTATCATTTTTATGACTAGGATTGAGGTTTTTAGTTTATCGAGCTATCATCCAACAATCTAAAAACTTCGAGTTCGTTTAATCCGTTAGGCTATCATCTAACAATTTAAACAAACCCCATCCACGTTTTTTCAAGAAAAATAATTTTTTGAAAACAATTGATTTATTAATTAATTTTAAAAGTGTT
Source organism: Vicia sativa (assembly GCA_021764765.1). Classification (NCBI taxonomy): domain Eukaryota; kingdom Viridiplantae; phylum Streptophyta; class Magnoliopsida; order Fabales; family Fabaceae; genus Vicia; species Vicia sativa. The sequence continues at coordinate 81,893,052 of CM038794.1, read as the reverse complement.
TTATGAGGCTTTGGTATATGGATAGAATTGAATGAAATCGGGTCATGATTAATCAAGTATATGGACTTAATTAATCTCGTGAGGATAAGTGCTCCTATCCCCAACCATGAAACCCTCGTGCATGGTTAAATGGTAAATGACCGAATTATTCGGGTTATGGTTAACCAAAGCAACAAGGGCTTTGATTAACCTCGTGACAATGGTCATGCCCATTCCCAACTATGAGACCCTTATGGCATACGAGCCAAACTAAAAGAAACTGAATTATTTTATGTTAATTGTGTGTGAAGTGTACAATCGTGAATAAATCATACAAGCATACAAGAGTCAAATATGTAACTATCACACAATACAGTTCTAAAAATTTAAATAATTATTAGAATAGATTTTTTTTATTTAATAAAAAATCAATTAATAATTTAATCAATAAATTGTCAAATAAAAACTATCATAAAACTAATTATTATATAATACATCAACCCAAATTTTTTTTCATAATTAAATCAAGTAATTAAAAAGAGATGAGTTTAGAATGGGCCTGTTTTCTAGAGCAATTTTTTGGGTATATGTTGAATTTCGCTGGGCCCAAAGGTGTGAAATGATCCAAGCGCAAAATGAGGTGTCTGCCTGATCTCCTGTGGTAGGGTAGCGAGGGTCCATCATGGGAGTGCATTATGAGGCATTTTATCCAATGTCCAGGGCATTTCAATCGGTGATGATGATGCTTGATGATTATGATGAGAGATCAGTGGTGAGAATACAAAGGAGCATGGCATGGGCCTGAGCGAGCGTACGCAGGATTCAAATTATTAATAACCAAGGGTGGTGACATGTGTCACCACCATTAACCACCACCTAAACATGCTTAGTAATAAACCAGCAAAATTATAAATAAATAAAAAGAACAAATGGTAACCTAACCCTAAATGTTACTCTCTCTCTCTCTCTCTCTCTAAACCAACAGATGCTCTCTCTTCTCTCTAACCTATTCTCACGTTGCCTCTTGCTGGAGAAGAGGATCCGCCTGCGCCAGAAATCGCTCGACGGAGGCCCGACTCCGATTTTGTTTTTTTACATATTCTTGTTCGTCTCCTTCTTCTAAACCTTAATCTTCAATTGTTTTTTGCAGAGTCTCCATGGTTTCTCCTAGATCTAAAAGGGGGTGACGGAAACCCCAAGCCCTATCGACGAAATCAGTGGCGATAACGATGATGATGATGTTATTGTTGCCTAAAACGAAAGGAAAGAGGGATAAGGGTGAGCGGAACGGCGGCTAGAACTCGTTGGTTGTTAACCTCTTAGTGAGATTGCTCCTTTTCTGTGTTTTTTCCTTCGATCTGCTTGCCTTCTTCTTCTTTTTGTTTGTTTTTTCGATTTCTGAATGGACTTTAGGTGGGAAAATCATAAGTAGAATGATCTAGGGTTTTTGATCTGTGATTTAGAATTAGGGTTATTGATCTGTGGTGTGTGTCCGTTTTCTATCTATTGTGAACAGTTGTCCCTTCAAAATTTGTGCCATAAATCCTTTTATAATGATACAAGATTAGGGTTTGTGATGACTGTTTAGTCTGGACTTAGAGAGCTGTTTGCTTTTTTTCTGTTGCTGGACTTGTGATTTTCTGGAAAAACAAGCCTTATGAAATTTTGTGTTTTTGGGCCTTTTGATTGGTCTTCTGACATGTTATTGATTCTGATTCACTTGCAGTAGTTTGCTGATGTAAACCCTCTTTTTTGCATCTATTTTTCTGATATATTATTATGCTGGACTCGGTTGCTGCACTATTTTTGTTGTTATTGGATTTTGGTTTTTTCTGATGATAAGCCTGCTTATAATTTACTGTATTGGGCTGAAACTTCTGATTATGCTTTTGCTGTTGTTGGGCTACTTTCTCTATGTACCATGATGTTATGCTGAGTTGTACTTGCTACTTTTTTCCCTTTATTGCACCTCCTATTGTGAACCAAGAATTAGTTTTCTTGTGATTTATAGTAGTGAGCTCTTAGCTGATGATTGGAATAGTTATTGTTCATGAGGCTTGCATTGTTTGAACATCATTAAAACCCTCAAACTGATTCTTGCCTCCGATCCCTAATGATGAATTCAAAAGAAATTTGAAACTGTTTTGTTTGACAATTCTTGTTATTTAAGTTTCAATATTGATTTCTTAACCAAATCTTTCCTTATCTTGTTTTCACGAGTTGCAACAATGGTGAGGATGGATGATAGAAGGAAGCTTGGAGAAGAAGATGACTTGTAGAAGAGAGTTCGAAGATGAAATCAAGACAGGGCCAGAGAGAGCTTGAAAATAGGAATCTTCATAGTTTAGAACAGATGATGTCCATTAGTAAATTTGTAACATTGTAATCTATGCTTGTAACCATGAACAAATAACTTGAAAGTTTCCTGAAGTGAATTTGAATGACAATTTGTATCATGTGAATAATTGAGTTAGAACAAAATAAATTTTCCAACTTTACTTGAATGTCGAGTTTATAATTTTGATTATGCTTTGTAAATGGGAACTCTTTGAATGTCATCTTAGAATTGAATGAAACTTTGATCCTCGAATGATAAGATTGGAAGTGATAAAGTTTAAATACTCGAATGCATTTGCTTGAGGTTTGGCTCCTTGAATTGAGACTTGGTCCTTCTGGTTGGCAAGAAAAAAGTTCCTTGAAAGCTCTTGATGAAGAATCATGTTATAGATATAATTAGGCCATAGCAAACAAAACATGAGATAACATATTATGCAAATTACACTATAGGTCTTGAATTCTCCTTGTATATTCATGAAGTAAATTGATGTAAGTTGACGAAATTGATACCATTTGAAGCTAAGTGTGAGAACGAGAACTTGAAACTTTGTGAAAATAGCATTTTGAAAACATATTCAATCTTCTAAATCCTCTTTCAAACTCAAGAAGGCTTCGAATATACATTGTCAAAGCTTTGAACTTGTAATTCAAAATCTCGAAATCCAAGTTATCTTGTAATTGAAATAATTCCAGCTCACTTGACAGATAGACGCCACCTTAATTAGAAACTCAATCCTTCGAAAACTTTCAAGGAAAATTATATACCAAATAGGCATAATTCCTCAACTTCATTTTCTAAACCTTCTGATGAGCAATTGACTTGCGGAAGGAGATAAACTCAATGCGACCTCTGAAACAGAAACCTATGCACTAGGACCGATGGAAAAGGGGAAATAAAATTCACTACCAAACACAAACATTTTCCACATCTTGTGAAAGAAACACAGGGAGCCACTTCAAACCCCCAACGATATAAATGTCTGAGCATGCAATGACGGGTACTTTACAGCCACAAAATGATGCGAATTTTGGTTTAAAATGACCTTCGCTCAACCTAAACGCAACTAACGATGCAAATGTGATGAGAAAATGAGTATTTAATGCCAATGGCCTAACGGAAGTGTATGGATATGGATGTGAAGCTGATAACGAGAAATCGTATCGTATAATTGCTATGTTTTTAGCCCGTTTTCATATTGCATTAATCCATTTAACTCCCGATTGTTCCGATTTTTTATGTCTTTTCACAGGTACAACATGTCTCAAGTAAAATTAGCAGAAAGAAGATCATATGAAGAAATTCAACATGAGAAACCAGAAGAAAGGAACAATGCTGCAAATTCTGCAATTTTTGATGTTGTGACGGTCATCACACACCACTTACGCTCGTAATGCGCTGTTTTAGCGTCTTACGTCGGTCACCTTGTTGTTACGACCGTAACACGCTTATTGCTTGATGAATGCTCATCACACACCACTTACGACCATTACACGCTAAATCCAACTTTATGAAGAACGTGAAGTGAAGACGTGGGAAAAGGAGTCTTCAGATACTCCTAAAATCTCTCAACCTCAACAACGCCCACCTTCCTGGTTTTTCTCAACAGCTCAAATGCAAAAGCCCACGTTCTTATTTTTCAACTATCAATTTTCTCATCTATAAATAGCAGAGACTTCGATGAAGAAGACACAAAGTTTATTTTAGAAATTTCTTGCGGAAGCTCTGCCGATTTTACGAACCAATTCCCAGTTTTCAATTTTGTTGTTGTTCTTGTTTTTACTTCCTTTTACCATTTAATAGCCATTTCCAACATTAGGAAATTGCGATTTTAGTTAGGATTTATTTTTTAGCCTCAGACTTCGTTTCTAGTTTCGATTTCGAAGGTTCCAATCTTGCCGACTTGTGGAAGAGGGAGCGTGAGGAATAATATTGTTATTCAGGTTTTAATCGCATTTAATTTTAAGTACAATTTGTTTATGTTAAATTACTGTTATTTATTAATGATGAATGCTTTACTGCTTTCCAATTATATTTTCTGTGTGTTTGTTTTAAATACCATGTCTAGCTAAACTTCCAGAGTCGGTATGTGATAACAGTAACTGAATGGATTAAATTGTTCCTAAGCTAAAATCCAAATTAACTTAATTTCTGGCTGTGACTTTTTATAATTAAAATCAATCTTTTTGTTACGAGAGTAAGAAAAGTAGAATAGGTTAGGATCAAGACCACGAGAGTGTGAAGTTTTAACTGGATAGCTAAAGTTAGGCATTCGATTTAAATACAGCGAGAGCGCTTTAAAATGAATTAGACTTTATTAAGTTTTAAAAGAATATTTTCTAAACACTTATGGGCTAGCGAGAGCAGGCATAGGGCATTAGGAGTATAATCCGTGATAAGACCATGAGAGTGTGAGTTAAGGGTTTTTAAACTGATGATTTCTACAGAATCATTTAAGTTAAACATCTTCGTACGCTTAGGTTCGATTAAATCCGCTTAGGTTCACTATATTACATACTGACCGCTTAATTATTATTTCCTTAGTTCAATTTAGTTTTCCTCTACTTTAACTTCTAAAAACTAAACGTGACAATATCCGCCTTAGCTAAACTAGCAAACCTTTATAGCACTAGAGTGATTACAAAGTCCCTGTGGGTTCGACATGTTTTTATTACTACCGTGATAGGCTGTGCACTTGCAGTTAAGATACCGTTAGACACATTAGGTCGATCGCGCATCAAGTTTTTTGCGCCGTTGCCGGGGACTTTGATTTAGTCACTAGTGCACTCATAAAGTAGCACTGTCTAAACTAAGGCAACTATTTATTTTTCCCTCTGTTGTATGCCAAATACTCGCTCCCGAAGCGAGCCTTTGCATCTACAAATCAACGATATCAAACGCTATCTCAGAGTAAGACGCCGGATTCAAGAATATCGTGATCTCAACAATCTTTCTCCGACTAAGCTTCCTGATATCTCAATCCCTGAGTTAATCGAAGAATCAAAGATGGATGACGCACCAACTCCACCCCCGTCCTCTCAAGGATTACGCAGTTCCTTCTCAAGCAGAACCTCACAACAGCATTGATGCTCCTGCTATCGCTCGAAACAATTTCGAGCTGAAACCTTCGCTTCTTTCCGCCGTTCAGCAGAACCAATTTTATGGATCTCCTACTGACGATCCGAACCTGCATCTGTCAGTGTTTGTGCAGTATACAGACACTGTAAAAGCGAATGGTGTAAACCCCCGAGGCGATACGATTGTGCCTATTTCCTTTTTCTTTAAGAGACAGAGCTAGAGCATGGCTCCAATCTCTTCCTTCAAACTCAATCACCACATGGGATGAGTTGAAGAAGGTCTTTTTGGCTAGATATTTCCCACCAAGCAAAATTGCTATGCTCAAAGCCAACATCAATGGTTTCAGACAAAAAGATAACGAATCACTTTTCGAAGCGTGGGAACGCTATAAGGACATGATTAGACTCTGTCCTCATCATGGTTTAGAAGAATGGCTGATCATTCATACGTTCTATAACAGTCTCTTGTACAACACAAGATTGACTATAGACGTTGCTGTTGGTGGCGCACTGATGGATAAACCATATGTCGAAGCAAATAAACTTATCGAAAGCATGGATCAGAACCATTATCAATGGGGAAGTGAAAGAGCTAATATGGAAACAAAAAACTCAAATAAAAGGTGGCATGGTTGAAGTGAATAGTCTGGATCAAGTCAACGCTAAAGTGGAAGCCCTTACCCAAAAGCTAGAAAATCTTACCACCGCTCCCGCAGCTACCGTAGCTGCAGTAGCTCAAACTTGCGACCTATGTGGTCTTCAATCACATCTTGCTCCAGAATGCCCACTTCTAACAGAAGTTCCTGCTGAACAAGCGAATTACGTACAGGGAAACCCTTATAGTAATACCTATAACCCTGGTTGGAAGAATCATCCGAATTTTTCCTATAAAAGCAACAATGCATTATACGCACCTGGACAAGCTCCTGCCACACCACCTGGGTATCTAAAAGCTATCCCAAATCACCCTAATAATGGACCTAATACATCCAACGTCCCTAGAAAATCTAATCTTGAAATCATGATAGAACACTTCATTGCTTCTCAATCTCAGACTAATAAAGATGTTCTAAATCAGAATTTACATACTAATGAGCAGATTAAACAATTATCTAGTAAAGTTGACGCTTTAGCTACCCATAATAAGATGCTTGAAACTCAAATTTCACAGGTAGCTCAACAACAAGCACCTACTGCTACCCCAGCTGGAATTTTCCCTGGTAAACCACAACCTAACCAAAAAGGACATGCTAATGCTGTGCTACTGAGAAGTGGAAAAGAACTTGACGGACCTGTTGATCCAAGACTCCAAAATCCATCCATGTACCAAAAGTAGAATAAGCCAACTGAAAATGAGAATGAACCAAAATAAAAGGAAAACGAAAACCAAGAGACAGTGGAGAAAGAGAAGCCTTATGTGCCTCCACCACCTTATAAACCGCCGATTCCGTACCCTCAGAGATTAACCAATTCCAAAAAGACGGGCCAATTCAAGAAATTCGTTGAACTTCTAAAACAACTGAATATCATAATACCGTTTACAGAAGCTATCACTCAGATGCCCTCGTATGCTAAACTTCTCAAGGAAATCCTATCTAACAAGAAAAAGATAGAGGACAACGGAACAATTACACTTACTGCTGAGTGTAGCGCTATTATTCAAAACGATATGCCCCCTAAGTTAAAAGATCCAGGTAGTTTCTCTATACCTTGTAACATTGGAAAATTTTTCATAGACAAAGCTCTATGCGACTTGGGAGCAAGTATCAGTGTCATGCCCCTATCTATTTACAAAAAGCTGGAGACAGGAGAACTTAGACCCACAAAAATGTTCGTTCAATTAGCTGACTGATCAGTTAAATACCCTGTAGGTATACTGGAAAACATTCCAGTTCGAATAGGTCAATTCTATATTTCGACCGATTTCATAATCATGGACATTACCGACGACTCAGTTACCCCTATCATATTAGGAAGACCCTTCCTAGCCACACCTGGAGCTATAATTAACGTAAAGAAGGGCAGATTAACTTTCAAAGTTTGAGAGGAAAAAGTGGAATTCATCCTCACTCAATTCTTACAAGCACGAGCCATGAATGACACATGTTATCTAATCGATGTTATAGACGAGTGCGTAAGAGAGATGGAAGCAGAACGGACCACATACTCTGAAACAATGAAAATCCAAACCCCTCCGATATTCGAAGATGACAATTGGCGTGAACCATATCAAGATGATAGTCTAAGCGAAATTCTAGCACTTACACCTGATCATATGCCATGTCCAAAGAAACCGGGTTTAGAACTAAAAACCTTACCCAAAAACCTAAGATACGAATTCCTAGATACCGAATGTACGCCACCAGTAATAGTCAATTCCAGTTTAGGAATGCTCGAAACTAAGAAACTTTTAGACGTCCTAAGGAAGTACCCGACTGCATTAGATTATAACATATCTAATTTGAAATCAATATGTCCTTCAATTTGTATGCATCGTATTATGCTAGATGAAGATTGCAAAACCTCTAGAGAACCTCAAAGAAGGATTAACCCAATCCTTATCACGGTAGTCAATGATGAAATTAAGAAGCTATTGGAAGAAGGAATCATATATCCAATCTCCGACAGTAAATGGGTTAGCCCAATACACGTCATACCGAAGAAAGGAGGTATCACTGTTGTGAAGAACGCAAAAGGGGAATCGATAACACAAAGAGTGGTTAATGGGCATAGAGTGTGCATTGATTATAGAAAACTAAACAAAGCTACTCGAAAAGACCATTTTCCTTTACCCTTCATAGATCAAATGTTAGAGCGATTAGCCAAACATTCCTACTTCTGCTATCTATATGGTTATTCCAGATTTTTCCAAATTCCCATTCACCCTGATGATCAAGAGAAGACTACATCCACATGTCCTTATGGTACGTTCGCTTACAGACGAATGCCCTTCGGATTGTGCAATGCCCCAACAATCTTTCAACGATGTATGATGTCAATCTTTGCAAATTTCATCGATAACATCATGGAAATGTTCATGGACGACTTCTCTGTATGTGGGCCAAGTTTTGAAGGATGCCTATCAAACCTAGAAAAGGTTTTAGAAAGATGTGTGAAAGTAAACCTTGTGCTTAACTGGGAAAAATGCCATTTCATGGTCAGAGAAGGAATCGTACTAGGACATGTTATATCTAATAAGGGAATTGAAGTCAATAAAGCTAAGATAGAAGTCATAAAAGAACTTCAACCACCTAAAACCGTTCGAGAAATACGAAGTTTTTTAGGACATGCCGGTTTCTACCGACGATTTATCAAAGATTTCTCGATCATAAACCACTTACCGGTCTATTAATGAAAGACACTGAGTTCATATTCGACGAAGATTGTCTTAAAGCGTTTGAAACTCTAAAATCAGCCCTTATCACCGAACTAATCATGCAACCACCCGATTGGATATTACCTTTTGAAATCATGTGCGATGCGAGTGACTACGCCGTAGGCGCAGTTCTTGGACAAAGGAAGGACAAGAAACTTCACGCAATCTACTATTCCAGTAGAACGCTAGACTCAACTCAAATGAACTACGCCACAACTGAGAAAGAGCTGTTAGCAGTTGTGTTTGCGCTTGACAAATCCCGCTCTTACCTAGTAGGAGCGAAGATAATCATTTATACAGACCATGCTGCTATCAGATATCTACTAACCAAGAAGGATGCAAAACCAAGACTCCTCAGATGGATCCTACTTTTGCAAGAGTTTGATCTAGAGATTAAGGATAAGAAAGGAACCGAAAACGTCGTAGAAGACCACTTGTCAAGATTAGAAGGTATAAAACCCGAACAAGTACCGATTAACGATAATTTTTCGTATGAATAGCTGATAGCGCAAATAAGAAGCGATCTAGCTCAACTGAATCTAAACAAACCAAAAGCCAAGGAAGTCATGGAAGCAGTCCATACAACCATGGGACTGCCATGGTATGTTGACATAGTCAACTACTTAGCTGCAGGCACGCTCCCACTAGACTTAACTTATCAACATAAAAAGAAATTCTTCCATGATCTCAAGTATTATTATTGGGATGAACCTTTATTATTTAAAAGAGTACCGGACAGAATTTTCCGTCGATGCATACCTGAAGAAGAAATAGAAGATGTTATTTCTCACTATCATTCATCTCCCTATGGCGGACATGCTAGCACTACTAAAACCTGTGCAAAATTCCTACAAGCCGGCCTATTCTGGCCTAATCTATGGAAGGATGTCCCACATTGCTGTTAAAAACTGTGATCGGTGTCAACGCACCGGTAATATTTCAAGACGCGATGAAATGCCTCAAAGAGGAATACTAGAAGTAGAAGTCTTTGATGTTTGGGGAATCGATTTCATGGGACCCTTCCCATCTTCTTTCAGAAACAAGTATATACTTGTAGCTGTCGATTATGTTTCAAAATGGATTGAGGTTATAGCCTCTCCTACAAATGACACACGAGTGGTAATTAAGCTCTTTAAAAATACAATCTTTCCAAGATTTGGTGTGCCTAGGCTTGTCATTAGTGACGGTGGCTCACATTTCATTTCGAAGATATTTGACAAATTATTATCTAAGTATGGAGTCAAACACCGCGTAGCAACACTGTATCATCCACAAACCAGTGGACAGGTTGAAGTCTCGAACAGAGAAATTAAACAAATCCTAGAGAAAATTGTTGCTATATCTAGGAAAGATTGGTCATCTAAGCTTAACGAAGCTTTATGGGCTTATAGGACAACCTACAAGACTCCTATAGGAACTACACCCTTCAAGCTTGTGTACGGAAAGTCCTGTCATCTCCCGGTAGAATTAGAGCACAAAGCATATTGGGCAATCAAAACGCTCAATATAAACTCAATGCTTCTGGAGAGAAGCGAATCCTCGACTTAAATGAGCTGGAAGAATTGAGATTAGACGCTTATGAGAACGCTAAGATAAACAAGGAAAGAACCAAAAGATGGCACGATAAGCGTTTATCTCGGAAAGAATTCAGTGTGGGAGACGTTGTTCTCCTATTTAACTCTTGACTTAGGCTCTTTCCTGGAAAACTGAAATCCAGATGGTCTGGTCCTTTCGAAGTTACAAAAGTGTTCCCTAGTGGAGAAATAGAAATTAAGGATAGGAATAGTGACCCGTTCACAGTGAACGGACAGCGATTAAAACAATATCATCACATTGAGAATAGAGACTATGTGAATAGCCTAAAGCTTTTAGAATTGCCCACTATTTCCCTTGAATGATCTACTGCTAAGCACTATGTCAGGCTTATGACGTTAAAAACAACGCTTAGTGGGAGGCAACCCACCTATTTGTTTTTGTTATTGTTTCCGTTTGTTTCTAGTCATTACTTTTAATTTTCTTTTCCGTTTCTGCATTTATTTCCTTTAAAGCCTTATTTTCATTATTTTCTTTTCCATTTTTCTAAAAATCATTATAAAACTGCTGTTGATTTCAAAACAACTTTACTTGCTACAGAATTTCTGAAAAGTTCTTTTCTATCTTACCTTCTCCCCTGATTTGTTTCCCCATTTAACATTTACTATGGAAACCACCTTTAGAGGAAGGAATCAAATGAGGAGATTTGATGAATTGTCTCAAAGGAACATCAGTATGACTCTATATTATGATGAACCAACCATGGACACCTTAGGTATAAAGGATAGTGTCCTTTATCTGTTTAACCAACTGGGATGGGAAAAAGCCCACATTAAGTCTAGGTTTGTCACATACCGCGAGCGTACCTTTGAATTTTTGAGCTCCCTAGTTTATATACCTGAGCACGGTGTCGGAGCCAGAAAAGGAATTATAGCCTTCAGACTATTCGGTATTGAATTCTTTTATAACCATAAGGATTTAGCTGACCTACTAGGATTCCCTAGCGGACCTTTTGCTTTTACTACCACCCAGGTGGAATTAATGGATTTCGAGCTAGATTACTTTTGGGGAACCTTAACCGGAAACTATCACCCTGGGCCGGATAACATGGACAACAATGAAATACACAATCCCACTATCCACTATTTTCATAAGATTCTAGCCCACACTGTATTCGGAAAGGAACGAAACTGTACTGCAGTGTCTAAGGATGAGATGTTTTTACTGTACTGTATGAACCAAGGCCGACCTGTTAATGATGTGCCATTCATGATGCAAACCTTTTCTCGCATTGTTCAGGACCCTAATGAACCAATCATCGTAGGAGGCCTAGTCACCATGATTGCCAATGCCCTCAGACTTAGATACCAACTGCATAAGTGTACACACTTTGGTTCGATTCGCCCTATGAATATTGATTTCTGTTTCGACCTGCGCATAATAGGAAATCTAGGTCCTTCACCTTTTGAATACCTGATAAGGAATGAAGTTGTCACTTTACTTACCCTTCCAAACCATGCTAAAGTGAGTGCCCACAATCGCGATAACTGGATTTATAAGCTAAACCCTCCTGACCATCCTTCAACACTTGAAACACCACAATCTTACCAAGTTACTGATGATAAGATGTCTGATGAAAGTGATCCTGAGACCCCTCCTGGTTACTATGACATTAACAACATTGCAGAGGATACTGAAGCCCCTGAAATAACCAAAGGAGAATACACTGAGAATTTGAACAAAATCTTAACCACACTGGATGTTTATCAGACTGACATTAATTGAATCAAGGACGAATTGAAGAGCATACATCTGGACATAATAGGCTTGACTGACATAACTGTGGAGAAATTTTATCACATGAATTCAGCTTTAGAAGATTTAAAAACAAGACTTGGATGAAGTAGCAGTGATCAACTTTAGTTTTTACTTTTCTTTCTGTTTTTGTTTCTAGGTAGTTTCCCTTTCTGCAAATTTAAAATTTCATTTTAATTCTGCACAAGTTTGCTTTATGTCAAAGAACAAATATTCATTTCAATGCAAATTTCAGTTTGTTTTTATTTACAAGTTTCATTAAATTTAGTGCATGTTATAGCAAAAATTCAATTCACTGCATATTTGTTATCAGTAAACTATTATACTGATACTTGCATTTTGCAATTTTGTTCTGGTGGAATGGTTGTATGATTGATGGGATGTGTACTCAAATTGACTGACTGATATTATTGGCGCACCCCAAAATTTCCCCCTTTGTTTCACCTCATTGTTTGTTGTTTGTTCTAATCATAGACGTTCATTCATTGTGGCTTCAGAGGAGTTTCTACTGGAAATTTTCGTGAAAAAATTGTGTTGGGTTTCGAAGGAAAGTTTGGTTTCGTTACTGATTCAATTTTGATTCAAACTATCATTCAAGAGGTTTCAAATTTTTTGGTTCAAAAGGAAAAGTTTGGAATTATTTGTCTGAAAGGAATTATTTGTTTTTTTGGAATTTGAATTCAAAAATAATTATTTATTTTGGAATTTAAATTCTAAAAGGAATTCTTTGTTTCTTGTGGGATTTAAGTCCAATGGAGGAAAGGATGTGTTCTTGGGTTTTGAATTCATTAGCGGAGAAACATTGGTTGCAAAGAGTTTCATTTTGTAACGAATATGTTACTCGTTTCAAGCAAATACATCAACGAGGATTCAATCTAAGGATGTCATTCAAGTTGGTATTTTATTTGTATCAAATTTCATTGCTTTTTACAAGAAGTTTGGAATTGTAAGTTTGAATTTGAAACACAATTATTTTTATCAATTTGATATTACAAGGTATTCTAATTCTTACAAAAATTAGAAAGATGTCTTAATTCTAATGCTACAAGTTTCTAAGGTTTGTTTTTGGTTCGAGCGAATTGTTGTCTTCCTCCAAGCCATTCTTCACATCCGGGCTGCCCTCTTTTTGTCTTCGTCTTCATCACATGGTTACATGAAAACAACAAAAGAAAACATGATTACTAACTATAATTGAGCATCAACATCAATCAAAAGAAACATTTCTTTTTCGAACTCATCATTAGGAGTTTCTGGCGTGAATCAGGTTTTAAGAATGCTAATCCTCATAATCTTGTTCAAGATTAATCATCGGTTAAAAGGAGCCTATTTGCAAATCACAAACTAATTTGGTTCACAAAAAAGCCAAAACTCAATTATTCATCATAGTTATAATTCCAACAATCCAACAGTCCAAGTAATTCCAATAATCCATCAATTCAACAAGCAACAGGGAAACAAGGATATGTTATCAGCACAAGCAAAAGGGCAGCAAGGATATGGTTATCAGCACAAGCAAAAGGGCAGCAGGGATAAAGCAAAAGCGAGGGTAAAGCAAGCGATGTGAAGGCATAGCAGAGCCAAAAGAGGTAAGCCAAATAATGCAAGCAAGATATAACAGCAGTAGTATCATAGAAGGAGAAAGGGCTGGTTTTTCACCTAAGGTGAAAAGGGTAAAAGCCAGCAATGATGATAGAAAACAGAGCAGAAAATCTGATGGTTAACTAAGACAAGCATAGGATCTGTTCTAAGAGGGTACCAATCAGAAAGAAGACAAGATAATATATGTTCTTAAGATATATTAATCAGAGAGAAAAAGATACAAGTGTAGTATCAGCTTATATACCAACCAGAAAAACAAAATAAACCAGGAGAGGTATCTGTTCTAAACATTCAAAAACCATAGCCAAGACCACCATAGTATTTGTCCTAGCATTCAAAACCAAAAAAAGACCACAAGTGTAATCTGTTCTTCACAGTTCAAGCCAAAAAGATACATAGACCAATCTGTTCCAAAAGACAAAAGAGAAGCAGAACTCGTGGATACACCATCTGTTCCAAATCCAAACACAGTTCAAAAAACCAGAAATCACAACATGACATTGTTTTCAAAAACCTAACCAGCAAGAATCAGAAGCAGAAAATCCCAAAATCAAACGCATACCAGTTCAACCTATAAACATGAACAAACCATCATAGTCCCAAACAGAAAACCAGTCTCTAAACCCAGAAATTGTAAGCACAAAAGCAAACCTAAACCATCCTAACATCATCTTCCCACCAGAAAACCTTCAGAATCTAAGGTTTTTCAGACACATATGTTCTGAACAGAGAAAGAAAAAGAGGAGTTTGGAACAGTCTCACCCGGGACGAATTCAGAAGCAATCCTTCACCATCGACGCGTCTCCAAGGCTCAGGTACCCTCACCATCGTTGAAATCGCCTCAGAGGTCTAGGGTTTCAAAAAAACCCTTTGGATTTCGCCCAAAATTCGTTATGTATCTACAAAAAACAAACATGAACATCAAAATAGAAAGGGTCAGAAACCTCCATTTCGGTTTCCAGTGAGAGAACAGAGAGACCATGAGTGAGAGATGAGAGTTTATGCGTGAGAATCGCGGGAGTGAGAGAACTAGAGAGCATGAAGGTCGTGAGAGAGGGATAGGGTTCAATTTGGGAACGATGAGGAGGATGAGAGAGCGAACGCGTGAGGAAGAAAGAGGAATAGATTTTGATTTGCCCATTTGGGTAATTTTGTTTTGTTATTTCTAGTTTAATTAACTTAATTTCTTTTTTTTTATGTTTTAAATCTGGTGGTGACAAGTGTCACCACCTTGTTTTCTTTATTCATTTTTTTTTTATCATTTTATTTTTCTTTCTTTTGGTTAATTAATTTATTTATAAAAAAGAGAGTAAGAGTATTTGGTAAGTACTATGATGTATCACCTTGGCCGTTGGTGCATTTTGGAGCAAGATCCGACACATCTAGATCGCTAGCACGTGTTAAGATTTTGCTGACCGATTGTACAAAGATCAGATGGATTTCTTTTCGCACCTCCCAGAGTCACTACAATATAGGCTAATTCTAAACTCTTATCTTTTAAATTAATTTATTTCCATGTAAATAATTTAATTTTTGTACGATGTAATAGATAATAATTGGTTCTGATAGTTTTTATTTGATGACTTATCGATTAAATTATTAGTCGATTCTTCATCAAACAGAAAAAATCATTTCTAATAATTATTTAAATTTCTGATTGTATTGTGTGATATTTGTCCGTTTATTTGCTCATTCAGTATTTATTCACCATTGTACACTTCACACACAATTAAAATTAAAACTAATTTGATTCTGCTCCGATTGGCTCATAAGTTGATTTCTTAAAGGGTCTCATAGTTGGGGATGGACATGGCCATCCTCACAAGGTTGATTAAAGCCCTTGTTGCTTTAAATAATCATAACCCAAAAATAATATTGGTCTATATACCAATTTTCCATGCACCAGGGTCTCATGGTTGGGGATAGGAGCACCTATCCTCACGAGGTTAATTAAGTCCATATACTTGATTAATCATAACCCGATTCCACATTTCATCTCAGCACGTATCTCAGAATGCTTTCATAATTAAAGTTCCAAACCTCGATCCAACGTCGAGTTTCTTTTCAAAAATACTTTCAAACTAAGTATTCTATTTCTCCCTCCTCCCAAACATATGGTAGTCAGTCCAGTATCAACCCTTGACCGTATGTTTGGTGTCTTAATTGAATTTAATTAACGTGAACCTTGTTTCACCTCACCTTTTATTAACAAACTTTTGGGTAAAAAAAGATGATTAGGATGTTTCTGTCCACTCATCCGAGTAATTGAGGCGTTAACCATTGAACGCTTATGGTCCAATACTTGTCTCCCACATAAAAATAAATCAACTCACTCAAACTCTTTTGTCGCTCATATGCGATCATCAAACTCTTTTCTTACAAAGAGTGTGTAATATCCATTTCAAACACGAATGAGGACTTAAGCTTTTCAAACAAACTAAACAAGTCCAAGTTCAAGCATTTGAAATGTCTAATGCACGATGTTTCTTATAAAATCAACACAACCAATTCAAACCTTTTTGAGAGGAACTACGGAGTTTTGACTTTCCCATTGCACAAGGGAATACGTAGGCACGCGGTTCCGAAACCGTGTCAAACTCAGAATAATAATAAACAACTTCCATTTCTTTTTATAACTTAGAAATTAGCAAATATACACACACGCTTAGAATTAAACGGGTCCCATCGAGTACGATGGATGTAAGAGGTGCTAATACCTTCCTCTTACATAACCGACTCCCGATTCCATGTTTTTTGGTTGTAGACCGCCTTATCCGCATTTATGGGGTTTTATTTATATTTTCCCGTTCCTTTTGGAACAAATAAAATTAGGTGGCGATTTCACTAGTTTTTGAAAATTAAATGATTTTTGAAAATCGAGTTGCTTCAGTGGCGACTTCACTGGGGACATATTGACTAAGCGTGTCAACCCTAGTTTAGTTCTTCGTATGTGTGTTTATTTTCGCTTTCTTTTATCCCTCTATTTTTATGTTTATAATTTAGTCATTTATTTCCTATTGCTTTAATTATTACCTTGTAATATATTATTTTGTGTGGGAATGATGGATGGGATTATAGGAAAAGCCCACTACCAAGGCTATAGAACATATAAATTAGAGTGGTTGCGTAGTATTGATTTGCTAGACGGAAATGTCTTGTAAGTTGGTGCGAAGACCACACCTAGGGGAGGTTCTTTCAAAGACATTATCGCCGATTGCAAGTTATTTTTGCGTTTACGATAGTGTTGTTAGAAGGGATTTTTCCCCTAGTTTTGACCTTTAAGGAAACCTAACCTTTGGGCTTTAAGAATGCTCAAATGAGACGTTCTTGGATATATCATCTAATCACAAATTTATTTACGGTGAAAATGGTACACCCAAGTTGGGATCAATGATTTTGAGTACCCCGTTCAGATCCTGGTATTGAGGGTTATGTTTATTAGATCGTTAGACCTGCTTTGTCTATTCGGATAATACGTAACTCTCCCTCAAACCAAATTCTCTTGAAAAAGTATTGTAGCGTTGCAAGTATCATTTGCGATGCATTTCAATATTAGAATTTGTGTTTGTTGTATCAAAAACCCTAAGAGCCATCCAGGGGGAATTATTGGGTAGACGTCAAAAATATACCCGGCCGTTCTAAAAAACTTTAACATGCTAATTCTGCATCACATTACATTGCATCCATCATGCATGAATTAATCATCAACATTTATTTGTTCCAGTTTTGTAGGAATCCTAAGGACTTGGTTCGCATAAGCAAACGTTAACAAATGGATGACAAAAGGCATACCAATCCGATCAAGGTCAAGATGCCAAAGTTGGAGGTTTTGTTACGTTTGAAGGAAAAGATCAAGAAGGCTGATATGACCACTTTCACCAGAAGATATGGTCACATTCTGAAGCTCTTGGATACAAATGTTGATGTAACGTGCTATGGTTGCCTTGTACCAGTACTATGACTCTCCGCTCCGATGTTTCACTTTTCAAGACTTTCAACTGACTCCAACCATTGAAGAGTTTGAGATTTTGCTTGGATGGCCTTTGAAAGGTGGCATCCCCTTCACCAGCTTGGGAGAAAGAGTAACATGCGATAGGTTAGCTGAAGTGTTGTATCTTCCGGTCAGAGAAGTTGCGCCTTTGTGCAAGGCTAAAGGGATTCCCCGAAAGGCATTAGAGAGCAAGGCGAAAGAATTGGCAGAATCGGGTAATACAAATGCTTTTTATGCTGTTCTCGCTCTGCTCATCTTTGGGATCGTCATGTTTCCAAGTGAGGAAGAAGAGTTCTTGGAAGAGTATGTTGTTAATGTGTTTGTCTCCAGAAAGAATCTTGTTCCAGCTCTTGTGGCAGATGTGCTTTATCACCTTCATATAAGGCATGAGAAGAAGAGAGGTGTGGTTCTATGTTGCACTCCTCTGTTGTACTCTTGGTTTTTGTCTCACTTACCGACTAGAGGCCCGTGGTACGATGTTTTGAAAGATTTGTCATGGGCTCAGACTTTAGCTTGCCTCACTTTAGATGTTGTGGTTTGATACTTACCAAATTGGAATGTGGGAGAAGTTATTACTAACTGTTGAGATTTTCCTAATGTCCCGTTGATGGGATCTCAAGGCTGTATTAATTACAACCCTAGGTTGGCGTTAAGGTAGTTGGGTTATCCTTTGGAAACTGAGCCTAATGATGATGTATTATAGGAGCTCCGCTTGGAAGACTTTGGGAAAGAAAATCCTCAATTGTTAAGACAGATTTGAAGTGCTTGGACTCGAATCCATAGGAAGGGAAGAGAGTTGGGAAAAAGAGATTGTGTAGCCAAAGAACCCTATAAACAGTGGGTGATGGGTAGGGTCAAAGAAGTCAAACTTCCGTATGCTCCGGTGGTTCCCGTCAAGGTTCTAGAACTTGAAGTCACTCATGTCCCTATTGAGGAGTTCAACAAGCTTAAGCTCACCATTACAGAGATGAGAGCCGAAGAGGGGCGACCACAAGCAACCCTTACTCGTGTTGCTCGAGAAAGGGATGATTTGATGCAAAGTCTCAAGGAAAGAGATGATGAGCTTCTGAAGAGCCAAG
Organism: Vicia sativa; assembly: GCA_021764765.1. Classification (NCBI taxonomy): domain Eukaryota; kingdom Viridiplantae; phylum Streptophyta; class Magnoliopsida; order Fabales; family Fabaceae; genus Vicia; species Vicia sativa. The sequence continues at coordinate 81,874,268 of CM038794.1, read as the reverse complement.
AGCAGGTAGAGAAGGAATGAAAAGCAAAGTTCCGTGTGAAAGATAATCTGGATGCAGCAAATTTTTGAGTTAAGCGAATTCAACCGTAAGCTAGCCAAGGCGGAACAATAAAGAGGGCAAGCTTACGCAGATGAAGAACGAGCTATCAAAGCAAAGTTAGATTTGAAAACAACTCTTACCACTCAGATCCAAGAGTTGAAAGCTGCACTAAGAAACATTGAATCCAATTTGGCACGCGAAACTCGCCTCAAAGAAGAAGCTCGCTTGGCACGTAATGTAGACTCTGAAGAACTAGCTTAGAAGATTCAAGAGTTGGATACTACGAGAGACCTTGTGGCCCGATGCAAAGCGTCATATGGGGAATTGGAAGTCCAGTGCGAAGGATGGCAGGAAGAAGCCCGACGTCAGAATGAGCTTTGGGTGAATAGGGGAGAGACCATTTTCACTTTGGAAGAGCAAAACAAGAGTTTGTATGACAATTACCCAGGCTTGGTAGAATTCTGCAGACAACTAATGGTGGAGGTCCCCTGGAGACTTCAATCAGCCGTCGAGGACTTAGAGGAGGACCAGGTGCCCCCGGAAGTGGAGTATTTCATCTACCTTTGCAGAGACATGGTGGAGCGTTTCCAAAAGGAGATAAGGGAGTTCAAGCCCCAAAGAGGACAACATTTCTAATCTTTTGTAACCTTTATGTATTTTCCAGCTTCATTGTATCTGTTAAAAACTAAAAGCGGGCCTGCGAGTCTTGCTCTTTACTTTCTTTGCAAAAAAAACTGATGTTTGTACTCGACTTTTTATGATTAGAATGAAGAAGCTGATTGTCCATTTGTTGTGCGGTTTGCTTATAAGTGAATGAGTCCGATAAAGATTCTTAAGAATGGGAACACAATCATAAGCATTTTGCATTAATCATACATAATCATGCATGTTATTAAAAAAGGAAAAAAAACGCCAAGCTCATTACGTTTCCTCTCGTCCAGATTCAAGCTGACTACCCGACACCCTTACAGAACTAGGGCTAACGCAAGGAGAGCAATGGATCAGTACGAGACGAGATAGACTACCATACAAGATGACATCGACACCTTGAAGTCCAAGATGGATCAACTAATGGAGATGCTCACGGCTCAACATGCAAGAGAGGAAGAGCGAGCCGCTGCCGCCGCTACTGCCGCTACTGCTGCTGCTGCAACCGCCGCTACAGCTAACAACGCAACTACTATCGTTCCTCCCGTCGTTACCAGAAACATGAGGACCCTTTGAGGTGGTGGCAATGCTCCATTTCCAGGAGTACAAGCACCTAATCCTCCACTTTATGGGATGCCGACTGACTTCTTCAACGGAGTTGATAACCAAGGGAATGTTGCTGCCGCCCACGCTACTACCCAAACTATGGGAAATGAGGATCAAGAGCAAGAGGATGATGAACATGAGAATCTCTGGTCTACAACTCCTTAAGGTGAGGAAGATCAGCAAGACGATTACATGAGACAATTTTATCAGAATGTGGCGCTTGTAGGCAACCTGACTCCTTTCTAAGATATGGCTGCACAGAAGATGTGCAAGGAGCTAGCCGAGCAAGTGAAGGAGTTGAGGGGGAAAACGTTGTCAGTATGAGTGATGTGGACATGTGTCTTTTCCCTGATGTCGTCATCCCACCGAAGTTCAAAGTACCAGACTTTGAAAAATACAAGGGAGTAAGCTGCCCCGACACTCACTTAAGGATGTATTGCCGCAAGATGGCGGCGCATGTTAAAAACAGTAAGTTGATGATTCATTGTTTTCAAGATAGTCTCTCAGGGGCATCCTTGGATTGGTACATGCAACTAGAGAAGTATAATATCCGCTCTTGGGATGACTTGTCTAATGCTTTCTTTAAGCAATACCACTTTCAACACCACTATGGCCCCCAATCGTGTGCAACTTCAGAATATGTCTCAGAAGGAGAGAGAATCTTTTAAAGAGTATGCTCAGAGGTGGAGGGAGGTAGCCTCGAGGGTTCAACCAGCTTTAGCAGAAAGAGAGTTAAATGATTTGTTCATGGGAACTTTGCCTGTGCAGTATTATGAAAGACTGATTGGAAGTACTTTCTCTAATTTCTCCAATCTAATAATGGTAGGCGAGAAGATTGAGGAAGGTTTGAAGACCGGTAAGATTTCCGGAGGGAATGCAGGAATGTCTACCGTAAACAAGCCGTTCAATGGCTTTAAGAGGAAGGAAGCCGAAGCCAATGTTGTGTATGAATCAAGGGGCAGAGGAAGGGGAAGATAACCAGCTAGGCCTGCTCCTGTTCAGGTCCCGTATATGTCGTATCCTTATGTGGCTGCTATGCAATTTCCCGGTATGCCATATCAGCAATCCATGCAGATGCAAATGCCTTATTGAACTCAGGTTCCTCAGAATCAAGCTTCCCAACAATAACAACAACAACAAGTCCAGGGTCCGAACAAAGGTTTGGTTCAATAGAAGAGCCCGCATTATCACAAGTACACCAAGGAAGAGATTCAACCTATTCCAATGACATACACTAGTCTGTTACCGTATTTGATTCAAGATGGAAGGGTAGTGCCGAGGGAATTAAAGCCTATTCCGGGGCCTCCCAAACCATGGTTTAATGAGAGTGCTAGATGCGCTTTTCACGCTAATTCTCCCGGGCATACCACAGAAGACTGTTTCGCTTTTAAGTGCAAGGTCCAAGAACTTATTGACTGAAAGCTGTTAACTTTCGCCGACGTCCCCAACATTGCTAATAATCCACTGCCAAGGCATGGGTCGTCGTCAGTGAATGCATTGGTTGAAGAAGGAGGGAGTCTGGTTATGAAGGTGGATCAATTGAAGATGTCTTTGAAGAAGGTGTTTGAGGAGTTGAAGAATGTCGGTTTACTAAAAGGAGGTCATGATAGTTATTTTATTTGCCAAGATAATCCAGAACATTGTGCAGAGTTCAAGAAGTACCTACAAGGATTAATGTGTCAACACTTGATTCAGTTTAGTCGAGTTCATACTAAAGTTGAAGTAGATGTGGCGGTCCCTCTCATCAACAATAGGAGACTCCATGTATCTCCGACCATCCCTATCCAAGAAGAAGAACCTGTTACGGTGGTAGAACCAATGATGGTTTACCCGCCCATCCGAATTCCTTATGAAGATACAAAAGTTGTACCATGGAACTACGAACCTGAAGTCATTGTGGGTGGTAAACCAATGGTTTTGGGAGAGTCTACTATTGAGAACATCACTGGTATGAGTGGCATGACCCGTAATGGTCGAATTTACCACCAAGATCCGATAAAGAACAGAGTAGCAGAGAAGGCGCCAGATGTTCCTCCGAAGAAAGATGGAGTTGTTGACCTAAGTGCGGAAAAATTGAGGGATATTTTTAAGCCAAGTGATGAGACTTTGAAAATCATCAAGAGGAGTGACTATAAAGTGGTTGATCAGCTTAGTCAGACTCCCGCAAAAATTTCGATCTTGTCTTTGTTGAAAAGTTCTGAAGCCCACAAGATGGCCTTGTTGAAGTTCCTCGACAACTCATATGTGGCTAAAGATATCACAATTAATCAATTGGATGTTGCAATTTCAAGTTTAAATGATGGCAGTTGTTTATCGTTCACCGATGCTGACCTCCCTCAGAACAGAGGTAATCATAACATGGCTATTCACATTTCTGTTACTTGTGGTAGAACGACTCTTGCTAGAGTTTTGGTTGATACAGGCTCAACTTTGAATGTGATCCCGAAGACAACATTGGCCCAATTGAAGGTGGAATGGGCAATTATGAAACCTAGTTCTCTGATTGTAAAGGCTTTTGATGGATCCAGCGGGATGGCGGTGGGAGAGATTGACCTCCCGGTACTTATCGGACCCCAGCTATTCAACATTACTTTTCAAGTGATGGATATCTTTCCGGCTTATAGCTGCTTATTGGGAAGGCCCTGGATACACGGTGCTAAGGCTGTCACCTCAACTCTCCATCAAAAATTGAAGTTCTTGCTGAATAACCAGGTGGTGGAGGTTGGTGGTGAAGAAGACTACCTGGTTAGTCACTTGTTTGAGTTCAAGTATGGGGATGTTGGAGACGAGGTGCATGAGACTCTCTTTCAAGCTTTAGAGATTGTTGGTAATGTGCAAAAAGGAGTTAAGTCTGCTGAAAAGCCTAAAGGTAACATGACCCGTTGGCAGGATGTTAAGGCCCTTATCGATGCCGAGAATCCTGAAGGTTGGGGAACGATGATAAATGTGGCCGAGAAGAAGGACAAGAGCGGACTCGGCTATCAACCATCCTACAAGATCAGTGAAGGTTCAAAGATAGGAAGAGGAAGGATCCCTCATCTAGAGGATACTTTTGTTGTGAAGGGCTTCCGCTCCGAAAAGGCTATCAATGCCATTGATGACGATGAGCGTGCAGTGGAGCTTTCTCAGATGGTGTTGCGTACTCCTCCCGGTGTGGCCCCCAAGAATTGGATCGTCAAGGACGTTACCCCTCTCATTTCATTGTCAAAGTAATTTCTTGTTTTAAAACAAAAATCCTGTGCTCTGCCCAAGGCACAAAGGATTGCTTTGTAGGGCTTATTCCGTTTAATGAACGAATTTTTATCTTTAATGAAAAGCGCATTTTGTTATTCAGTTTAAGATCCTTTTTATTGTTTTTTTATTTTTGCTTTCCAGTGCATCTTAATAAAAACAAAAACAAAAATATTTCACTGTTATTCCTGCTAAAATAAACATACATATCTAAAAGATAAAATCAATCATTTATGCAGATCACCTGAAATTAAGCTTATTGAACATAGCCATGCTATAACTCCTTTTGACTTCGAGTTCCCGATCAACCAAGCCGAAGATGACGGTGAGGAAGACTATGAACTCCCTGAAGAGTTAGCGCATCTGGTTGAGCACGAGGAGAAGACGATCCAACCTCATCAGGAACTAGTGGATGTGATCAATCTGGGTACTGAAGAGGATCGAAGAGAAGTCAATGTTGGAACCGCCTTGTGGCAGGAGATAAAATATGAGTTGGTCCGTTTGTTGCAAGAGTTTGTAGATGTGTTTGCATGGTCGTATCAGGATATGCCCGGACTCGACACAGATATTGTTATGCACAAGCTACCGCTAAAGCCCGATTGCTCGCCCGTAAAGCAAAGACCGAGGAGGACGCATCCCGAGATGGCTAAGAAGATTAGAGACAAAGTCAAGAAACAGTTCGACGCCGGTTTCCTCGCTGTGTCGGTATATCCCAATTGGATTGCCAACATTGTACCTGTCCCCAAAAAGGATGGAAAGGTTCGTATGTGTGTAGACTACAGAGACTTGAATCGAGCCAGCCCAAAGGACGACTTTCCTTTGCCTCACATTGACGTCTTGGTCGATAGCACAGCTCAGTCTTCAGTTTTCTCTTTCATGGATGGTTTCTCCGGATATAATCAGATCAAGATGGACCTGACCGATATGATGAAGACGATGTTCACCACCCCGTGGGGCACCTTCTGTTATAAGGTCATGCCTTTCGGATTGAAGAATGTCGGGGCAACTTATCAAAGAGCCATGGTAACCCTTTTCCATGATATGATGCATAAAGAAATTGAGGTCTATGTGGATGATATGATTGCCAAATCTCATACTGAAGAGGAGCACATTGTTCATCTCAGAAAGTTGTTTGAAAGATTGAGGAAGTAGAAACTTCGATTGAATCCTAACAAGTGCACTTTTGGAGTCCGGTCCGGGAAGCTACTTGGATTCATAATGAGCCAACGAGGTATCGAGGTGGACCCTGACAAAGTAAAATCTATTCAAGATATGCTAGCACTAATAACGGAGAAGGAAATTTGTGGTTTCTTGGGACGCTTAAATTACATTTCCCGGTTCATATCACATTTGACAGCTACTTGTGAACCTTTGTTCAAGTTGTTGAAGAAAGATCAAGCCATTATATGGAATAATGATTGTCAGCGAGCATTTGATAAGATCAAGGAGTACTTGCCAGAACCACCTATCTTGATACCGCCTGTTCCCAGAAGGCCTCTCATAATGTACCTCACCGTACTTGAAGGATCTATGGGTTGTGTTCTAGGGCAACATGACGAAACGGGAAGAAAAGAGCATGAAATCTATTATCTGAGTAAGAAGTTCACGGAATGTGAAAGTCGGTACTCTCTGTTAGAGAAAACTTGTTGCGCTTTAGCATGGGCTGCCCATCGTTTGAGACAATATATGGTGTGTCACACTACAATGCTGATATCTAAGATAGACCCTATCAAATATATCTTCGAGAAGCGCCTTTTGGTTGAAGGATCGTTGGCAGATGTTACTATCCTAATACGATATTCAATATGTAACCCGTAAAGCTATCAAGGAAGTGTACATCGTATACCTCGCCACCACCACCTATGGAGGACTATCAACCAATGAGATTTGACTTCCTAGACGAAGATGTCATGTTTATCAGAGATTGCAACATTCCTGGACCAGAAGAAGGACCTGAGCCAGGATCCCGGTGGACGCTTGTGTTTGATGGGGCATCCAATGCAGGTCACGTATCAGGCAATTATAACTTCTCCAACAGGTTTTCATATTCCCTTCACCGCCAGAATCTGTTTTGATTGTACCAACAATATGGCGGAATATAAAGCTTTCATCTTCAGGATTGAAGCAGCCATTGATTTAAGAATCAAAATCCTTGAAGTTTATGGAGATTCAGCACTCGTCGTTTGCCAGGTCAAAGGAGAGTGGGAAACTCGTAACGAAAAGTTAATTCTGTACAGAGATCATGTCTTGAAGCTGATACCGTATTTTGACGAGATCACTTTCCATCATATTCCTAAAGAGGAAAATCAGTTAGCTGATGCTTTAGCCACTTTATCTTCAATATTCAAACTCAATTGGGCCAATGAAGTACCCTGTAACACTATCGAGCCGCCTAGACGAACCGGCTATCATGATGGTTGATGAAGAAACTGATGGTAAACCCTGGTTCTACGATATCAAGCAATACATAGAAAAGGGGGAGTACCTAGAAGGAGTATCCATCACTGATAAGAAGACTTTGAGGAAGTTGTCTGCCAACTTTTTCTTGAGTAGTGGGGTGATGTACAAGCGGAATTTTGATTTGGTCTTGCTCAGACGCATGGATAGACACGAAGCAAATCAACTCATCAAAGAAATTCATGAAGGTTCTTTTGGTGTTCACACAAATGGGCATGCAATGGCGAAGAAGATTCTCAGGGCTGGTTACTACTGGATGACCATGGAAACAGACTGTGTTGTTTATGCAATGAGATGTCACAAGTGTCAGATTCATGCTGATAAAATGCATGTGCCACCCTCACCTCTGAATGTTTTGACCTCTCCATGGCCGTTCTCTATGTGGGGAATCAACATGATCGGAATGATCGAACCGAAAGCTTCCAATGGACATCGCTTCATACTAGTCGCCATAGACTATTTCACCAAGTGGGTTGAGGCTGCTTTATATGCGAATGTGACACGACAAGTGGTTACCTGATTTATCAAGAATAATATAATTTGTCGCTACGGTACTCTTAGCAAGATTATCACTGACAATGGGACAAATCTAAACAACAAAATGATGAAGGAGTTATGCTACACATTCAAGATCGAGCATCACAACTCGTCTCCCTACAGACCAAAGATGAATGGTGTTGTTGAAGCCACTAACAAGAATATCAAGAAGATCCTTCGAAAGATGGTGAAGACGTATAAGGATTGGCACGAGATGTTGCCATTCGCTTTGCATGGGTACAGAACGTCTATTCGCACTTTGACAGGAGCAACACCTTACTCTCTTATTTATGGCATGGAGGGTACGCTTATAGAAGTTGAGATTCCTTCCTCGTAGTTCGATGGAAACGAGTTGGAAGAGGCGGAATGGGTTCAGAATAGATATGACCAGCTCAATCTGATCGAAGAAAAGAGGTTGACAGCCATTTGTCATGGTCAACTCTACCAAAAAAGAATCAAGAGGGCTTTCGACAAGAAGGTACATCCCCGCGAGTTCAAAATGGGCGAATTGGTGCTAAAAAGGATAATCTCTCCACACAGAGACCCTCGTGGGAAGTGGGTGCCAAACTATGAAGGGCCATACATGGTGAAGAAAGTCTTCTCGGGAGGAGCTCTTATTCTCACCAACATGGATGGAGAAGACTTGGCACATGCCATCAACTCAGACGCGGTCAAGAAGTATTATGTCTAAAAAAAGGGGGAAAGGAAAAATTAAGCCCGGTAAGCTGAAAACCTGAAAGGGAGGCTTAAGCAAAAAAAGGGTAAAAGTCCCGGTGAACCAAGATCTTCTGAAGATGGTTCACGCAAAAGTTAGGGAATGCGTAAAGACATAAAGCTGCAATGTGTGTCTCAGTGCCACAACAGAAGCTCAGATGGAAGGGATTAGTTCAATCACCATCTTTAGAAGTGAAGTGATGAAGAATAGCAGTCAGGAGGGAGAATAGCATGTTTATGGTTCAATGAAGTTCGGTTTCAATTTCGTTTTTGTTTTAAGAAAGTGTGTATAAACTTACTCTCTCCTGTATGTTCCTCCTAAAGGAATGTACATCTTTATGTACAAAATCTCTACTTATGAGTTATTCCTCTCATATTTTAAATAAAAGAATTGTTCAGTTGAACTTTGTTTCTTGTCCTACTTTTTTATCTTTTCTGCATGATTAACTTAATGTCGCTGCTGGTTTAGATAAAATTAAAATCATTCAAAATGATGAAACAATAAAGTTTTGAAACTTAAAATCGCTTTGATTACGGAATGTTGGGAGGTGATTGACTTTCTAAGTGTTGCGCTTTTCCTTTGAATTGGAAGTACCTCCATACCCATCGTGGCATTTGTGAGTAGTCAGACGTTATCTTTCCTTTGAGAAACTCATTGCAATAGCATTTGTGGCTTGGATTATGGTCATTTCCTTTCATTCGATTTTCATCGGTGTCGGCAGTTCAGTTGGTAAACCAATACATCAACCAGTAAATTCACGTATCCAATCATTCATTCATTCATTCATTCTTCCATTCATGTCGTATCACGGTACATTCATGCATGAATCTTCGCCAAAATCTGGGATCTGTTCAGAATAATTTGAACGCGGACGCCAAAGGCTTTTTCTTAGATAACAATTTAGCTCTTCTCCCCAGCGCAAGTTGAACGCTTAGTTGAAAGATAAGTGGCAGTGGTGTTAACTCTCAAGTGAAGTCTCTTCCCCCAGAGAAGTGATCGATCATCCCCGGTGAACTCTTGTACCAACAGGATTGTCCATTTGGATTCCCCAGTGACGTCTTCCTTTTTCTAAACAGTATCAGGAAATCACATGCCCTTTGCATCAAACATAAAAAAAATCATATCATGCATATCATACTCATGCATTAGCTTCGGCTATTTCTTTTGTAGGATTTTTCAGCTGAAACTATAAGTATCCTCGTAAGGATCAAATTGAAGAATTAGCTCTCAGACGACATAATTATCCTCCTTTATCCAGCACAAGTGGTATACTTGCTTGGATCTCAACAACTGATGGTTTCTCCAATCGAGATTTCTTCCCCAGCGAAACAGTTGTCTCTTTCAGATGGACTCCAATGTCAGCAAAATTATCAACCGGGAATCCCCAGTGGATTTTCCACACGGTTTTCTTACGAAGTTTCCCCAGCGAAGCTTAATTTACTCCCAAGTGAGTCTCCTTTAGAAAGGATTACTACAACATTATTCTTGGTATTTTCAAGATTCTTTCAGACAAGAATCTTCTCAGGAAATTCTATTGGCAGTGACTTCTGCAATTTTTGTTCTCTGAGCTGTTCTCAAAAACTACAGTGAACTTCTGGTGTGTTTATTTCCACAGTAAGTCATCAACTACTCAACAAATAAATGTCCACCAGGTGGGATGTTTATTCAATCTCAGGATATTTCTCCAACTCAGACGTTGATCCACATATCCACTTGCTACAACGCATTGTCTGTACAATGCTAGCAAATTGAAGCTCATTACCCTAGAAGTCTTTCAGTCACAGGTGCTGAATCTGATTCTTCTATCACCGGTAAAGCTATCTACATACGAATTGAAGATTTTGTCAACTCAGAAGTTGTTCAACATGTCTGTACATGTTCAAGAAGATCTCATCAGATAAACGCTTAAACAAGATTTACCGACTTCATAAACATCTATACCACACCAGTGTGCTGGATATTAATTTGTTTATCCCCAGAGAAGTGTATTCTCGGGTGCGCTACTGAAATTGTTTTGCTGGTAACTCGGAAGTTACACGGTCAAAGACATTCGGCATGCCATGGCTCCTCGCACCTTCATGCACCAACAATTCTGATATTGTTCTAGCCATTCATCTTCGTTAAGGTCTCATGGGTATTCCTTAACTCTTCGATTTTCTAACAAATCCTCGATCATATCTTCGTTAAAGTTTGTGGGTATTCTTTAACCTTTGGGATCTTTACGTTCTTTCAATTTCATTTTCGTTAAGGTCTGCGGGTATTCCTTAACTTTTCGGGATTTTCTGACAAATTCTCGATTTCATCGAATCTTTAATTTATCTTTATTTCTTTTCGCTTGAGATGTTCGGTTTTCTTCTCATAGCATTTTCGTTAAGACATCCTGTGATGGCTTAATCTATTATTTTTTGTTGCTTGAGAAGTTCAGTTTTTCTTCTCATAACATTTTCATTAAGACTTACTGTTAAACTCATTTCGGTTACTCGGTAATCCCCAGTGTTGTTGAGATCTTCTGATATTTCTCATTCGGTACTATTGTTCTGATGTTGCTTAAAAAGTTTTTCTCCTCAGGCGTCTTTTCCTTGGCTTTATAGTCAAGATATCTTATCCGCTTTCTTTTGTGACATTGGTTTCCCCGCGTAGGGAAAATTTTTGGGGTTCTCTGGTATTCAATCCTCTTCCACCTTAAACGTTCGAAAGCCGTCAATATTTCTCACTTACCAGGTTTAAGATGATTGAATAGGGGCAACTGTCGCACCCCAAAATTTCCCCCTTTGTTTCACCTCATTGTTTGTTGTTTGTTCTAATCATAGACGTTCATTCATTGTGGCTTCAGAGGAGTTTCTACTGGAAATTTTCGTGAAAAAATTGTGTTGGGTTTCGAAGGAAAGTTTGGTTTCGTTACTGATTCAATTTTGATTCAAACTATCATTCAAGAGGTTTCAAATTTTTTGGTTCAAAAGGAAAAGTTTGGAATTATTTGTCTGAAAGGAATTATTTGTTTTTTTGGAATTTGAATTCAAAAATAATTATTTATTTTGGAATTTAAATTCTAAAAGGAATTCTTTGTTTCTTGTGGGATTTAAGTCCAATGGAGGAAAGGATGTGTTCTTGGGTTTTGAATTCATTAGCGGAGAAACATTGGTTGCAAAGAGTTTCATTTTGTAACGAATATGTTACTCGTTTCAAGCAAATACATCAACGAGGATTCAATCTAAGGATGTCATTCAAGTTGGTATTTTTTTTGTATCAAATTGCATTGCTTTTTGCAAGAAGTTTGGAATTGTAAGTTTGAATTTGAAACACAATTGTTTTTATCAATTTGATATTACAAGGTATTCTAATTCTTACAAAAATTACAAAGATGTCTTAATTCTAATGCTACAAGTTTCTAAGGTTTGTTTTTGGTTCGAGCGAATCGTTGTCTACCTCCAAGCCATTCTTCACATCCGGGCTGCCCTCTTTTTGTCTCCGTCTTCATCACATGGTTACATGAAAACAACAAAAGAAAACAGGATTACTAACTATAATTGAGCATCAACATAAATCAAAAGAAACATTTATTTTTCGAACTCATCATTAGGATTTTCTGGCGGGAATCAGGTTTTAAGAATGCTAATCCTCATAATCTTGTTCAAGATTAATCATCGGTTAAAAGGAGCCTATTTTCAAATCACAAACTAATTTGGTTCACAAAAAAGCCAAAACGCAGTTATTCATTATAGTTATAATTCCAACAATCCAACAGTCCAAGTAATTCCAATAATCCAACAATTCAGCAAGCAACAGGGCAGCAAGGATATGGTTATCAACACAAGCAAAAGGGCAGCAAGGATATGGTTATCAGCACAAGCAAAAGTGCAGCAAGGATATGGTTATCAGCACAAGCAAAAGGGCAGCAGGGATAAAGCAAAAGCAGCAGGGATAAAGCAAGCAGTAACAGAAGGCATAGCAGAGCCAAAAGAGGTAAGCCAAATAATGCAAGCAAGATATAACAGCAGCAGTATCATAGATGGAGAAAGGGCTGGTTTTTCACCTAAGGTGAAAAGGGTAAAAGCCAGCAATGATGATAGAAAACAGAGCAGAAAATTTGATGGTTAACTAAGACAAGCATAGGATCTGTTCTAAGAGGGTACCAATCAGAAAGAAGACAAGATAATATCTGTTCTTAAGATATATTAATCAGAGAGAAAAAGATACAAGTGTAGTATCAGCTTATATACCAACCAGAAAAACAAAATAAACCAGGAGAGGTATCTTTTCTAAACATTCAAAAACCATAGCCAAGACCACCATAGTATCTGTCCTAGCATTCAAAACCAAAAAAGGACCACAAGTGTAATCTGTTCTTCACAGTTCAAGCCAAAAGGATACATAGACCAATCTATTCCAAAAGACAAAAGAGAAGCAGAAATCATGGATACACCATCTGTTCCAAATCCAAACACAGTTCAAAAAACCAGAAATCACAACATGACATTGTTTTCAAAAACCTAACCAGCAAGAATCAGAAGCAGAAAATCCCAAAATCAAACGCATACCAGTTCAAACCCAGAAACATGAACAAATCATCATAGTCCCAAACAGAAAACCAGTCTCTAAACCCAGAAATTGTAAGCACAAAAGCAAACCTAAACCATCCTAACATCATCTTCCCACCAGAAAACCTTCAGAATCTAAGGTTTTTCAGACACATATGTTCTCGAGAAAGAAAAAGAATGCCTCACCGGGACGAATTCAGAAGCAATCCTTCACCATCGACGCGTCTCCAAGGCTCAGGTACCCTCATCATCGCCGGAATCGCCTCAGAGGTCTAGGGTTTCAAAAAACCCCTTTGGATTTCGCCCAAAATTCGTATGTATCTGCAAAAAACAAACATGAACATCAGAATAGAAAGGGTCAGAAACCTGTAAAATACGAAAACATAGAGGTTAGGGGCACGCCACCGCCGGAACCGCCATGGGCGATTTCCGGCGCGGCCATTTCGGTTTCCAGTGAGAGAACAGAGAGACCATGAGTGAGAGATGAGAGTTTATGCGTGAGAATCACGGGAGTGAGAGAACCAGAGAGCATGAAGGTCGTGAGAGAGGGATAGGGTTCCATTTGGGAACGATGAGGAGGATAAGAGAGCGAACGCGTGAGGAAGAAAGAGGAACAAATTTTGATTGTCCCATTTGGGTAATTTTGTTTTTTATTTCTAGTTTAATTAACTTAATTTCTTCTTTTTTTATGTTTTAAATCTGGTGGTGACAAGTGTCACCACCTTGTTTTCTTTATTCATTTTTTTATCATTTTATTTTTCTTTTCTTTTGGTTAATTAATTTATTTATAAAAAAGAGAGTAAGAGTATTTGGTAAGTACTATGATGTATCACCTTGGTCGTTGGTGCATTTTGGAGCAAGATCCGACGCATCTAGATCGCTAGCACGTGTTAAGATTTTGCTGACCGATTGTACAAAGATCAGATGGATTTCTTTTCGCACCTCCCAGAGTCACTGCAATACAGGCTAATTCTAAAATCTCATCTTTTAAATTAATTTATTTCCATGTAAATAATTTAAATTTTGTGCGATGTAATAGATAATAATTGGTTCTAATAGTTTTTATTTGATGACTTATCGATTAAACTATTAGTCGATTCTTCATCAAACAGAAAAAATCATTTCTAATAATTATTTAAATTTCCGATTGTATTGTGTGATATTTGTCCGTTTATTTGCTCATTCAGTATTTATTCACCATTGTACACTTCACACACAATTAAAATTAAAACTAAATCGATTCCACTCCGATTGGCTCATAAGCCGATTTCTTAAAGGGTCTCATAGTTGCGGATGGGCATGGCCATCCTCACAAGGTTGATTAAAGTCCTTGTTGCTTTAATTAATCATAACCCGAAAATAATATTGGTCTATATACCAATTTTCCATGCACCAGGGTCCCATGGTTGGGGATAGGAGCACCTATCCTCACGAGGTTAATTAAGTCCATATACTTGATTAATCATAACCCGATTCCATATTTCATCTCAGCACGTATCTCAGAATGCTTTCATAATTAAAGTTCCAAACCTCGATCCAACGTCGAGTTTCTTTTCAAAAATACTTTCATAAATAAGTATTCTATTTCTCCCTCCTCCCAAACATATGGTAGTCAGTCCAATATCGCACTGATTGTGTTTGTGTCTTAATTGAATTTAATTAACGTGAACCTTGTTTCACCTCACATTTTCTTAACAAACTTTTGGGTAGAAAAAGATGATTAGGATGTTTCTGTCCACTCATCTGAATAATTGGGGCGTTAGCCGTTGAACGCTTATGGTCCAATACTTGTCTCCCACATAAAAATAAATCAACTCACTCAAACTCTTTTATCGCTCATATGCGATCATCAAACTCTTTTCATAAAGAGTGTATAGCCATTTCAAACACGAATGAGGACTTAAGCTTTTCAAACAAACTAAATAAGTCCAAGTTCAAGCATTTGAAATGTCTAATGCACGATGTTTCTTATAAAATCAACACAACCAATTCAAACCTTTTGAGAGGAACTACGAGTTTTGACTTTCCCATTGCACAAGGGAATATGTAGGCACGCTGGTTCAAACCGTGTCAAACTCAAAATAATAATAAACAAATTCCGTTTCTTTTATAACTTAGAAATTAGCGAATATACACACACACTTAGAATTAAACGGGTCCCATTTAGTATGATGGAAGAGGTGCTACCTTCCTCTTACATAACCGACTCTCGATTCCATGTTTTTGGTCGAGGAACCTTATCCCATTTATGGATTTTATCTATATTTTCCGCTCCTTTTGGACCAAATAAAATTAGGTGGCGATTTCACTAGTTTCGAAATTTAAATGATTTTGAAAATCGAGTTGCTTCAATTATGTTTAATATATATTGCCGAATTACTATGTTGGAATTAATCTGTTTCAAATTTGATATAAGTGTTGTTTGAATTGCAAATATTTGAAGTCAGAACGATCGTAATGC
>CM038794.1:81739530-81858936 GCA_021764765.1 Vicia sativa | reverse complement strand
TCAAAATAGGACAAGTACAAAAAATCACCTCAGAAAAAGTCAAAGTTTGTAAAAATATGAAAAATTACTTAAAAATGGTCCCAAGGCTACTCGAAGACCTCAAGGTAAAATCACTTGGAGGCGCATAATACATCCTTGTATTGAAGTAAAATTAACTAATTATATTATAAAACCGTATTTTTGAATTTGAAAAAACGCTAAGCTTCATCTTCTTCCTCCAATCTTCAATCAATCCTAAACCTTCGCTTCGATGAAATCGTAAAATGTAAACATCATACTTGATCGCTTTAAGCCCGTGAACATGATGATCTCCTTTAATTTCATTTATTTTAAGCCTAACATGATTGAATTTCTCAAGAACACGAAGAACCCTAAAACTGAAAATCATAATTGAAATCGTGTATGGTGAATGATTTTATCAATTGATTGAGGGTTATTTATGGTTGATAGTGCAGAAACAAAATGGCCAAGAGTTTTTTGACTAAAATCAAAGAATCACAGAGTTTGAAGTTCATGTTCTTACCTGTTCAAGCTGAGATTGAAAACTGGATTGGAGTGCTTCCAGTTGTTATTTGATGATTCCTATAACACCAACGGCCTTCAAGGATCATGTGAGGATGGTCTGCACATCATGAATTTGCCTGGATTGTTTTGACCAAGTCAACCTGCATTTTTCTCAAAGTGAAACTTGAATTCGTGTTTAGAGATGTTACAGGTTGAAGGTAATGGTTTGGATCATTCATATGAAGTATATTGATGATGTTTGGATGATCAAAACACAACTAGCTCGAGCCAATGATCCAATTCGAATGATAAGGCAGTTTTGGCAAGTTTGAAACATGAAATGCAAAACCGATTTTAGTGTTTTAGATTGATTTTAAGCTTCAAACCTATTCCATTAGATGTTTATGATATGTTAGACACCAAATATCTCATGTTTCTTCACAAATTTTTCAAAATGCAAGATTTCTCAAATTACACTATGTTTCTTGATTTTAAGAAAGAAGAGAGCATGTTCTTGCATAGCTTTTGTGTGGTTTGAATTGGCAAACATAACTCTATTTATAGGTCAAGTTATGAAAGATAAGGGAAGAAACTTTTGTATTTACAAGTTGCCTTAGAGGGCAAGGAAGTCATTTTTGCATTAAATGCAAAAGGAAGCTTCCTTTAACCATGGTTAATTTTTCAACTTGATCTTATCCCATCATAATTACTTATCCATCTGATTTTTATCAGCTC
This sequence comes from Vicia sativa, assembly GCA_021764765.1. Classification (NCBI taxonomy): domain Eukaryota; kingdom Viridiplantae; phylum Streptophyta; class Magnoliopsida; order Fabales; family Fabaceae; genus Vicia; species Vicia sativa. The sequence goes on along the minus strand of CM038794.1, from coordinate 81,857,697 downwards.
TAACTCTCTTTGCAAGGTGGCATGGCTTCTAGAAGAAGAAACTCAAAATGACCTATAATCTTGAACTTTGTACTTGAAAATCAAGGATTTTGAGCTCTATGTTTCAAAATCAAAAGTATAGCTAGACTCATGGATTTGAGAGTTCTTGGACATTTTGGAAATCTTGTTTCAAGGGCTACAACTTTCATGTTTTGAGTTTTTCCAATTCAAAGTGAAACTATGTGAAAAATGCCATGAAGTTTGGAAAAGTATGAAATTTTAACACTTGAAAATTTTCTAAGTGTTGAAAATTTTGACTTTTGTTGACTTTTCCAAATTTCTTGATTTTTATGATCATGATGGATCATTTGAAGTATTTTGATGATGGAAAAGTTTTGTCTTGAAAGTTGACCAAAAGTCAAAGTTTGACTTTTCAGTGCGTATGAAATTTCATCGATGATTCAAAAATTGATCGATGAATTCTGTGAACTGTGATGTTTTGAATCCATTAGGTCAATATGTTGTATCTAAGATATGAAGATCAATCTCTAATCAAAAAGTCATTCATTGATCGAAATCGTAGATTACTCATCCTCGATGAAACCCTAATTGGTCGATCCTCGATAGATCATGAGGAAAAATTTGATATCTCAAGATCGAGTTGATGATTTGATCAAGATAGATCAAATGAGGTGAGTAAAACTCAAACCCTAATTGATTTCTTCGATCGATGAAAATTGATGAAACCCTAATTTTGACTCGAGAACTACACCCGATTAATTGTCGAATCGTTAAGTGCAATGATGCAAATGTGAGGTGGTATATTAGGTCAAAAATTGGGGTATGACAGATGCCCCTATTTAATTTTCTTCAACCTGAGATATGAAGATGAATATCTTCGTCTCGATAGGTGTGAAGAGACTTAAATATCAGAATATGCAAATTTTGGACCTAAGATACCAAAAGTGCGGAAAATGATTGTAAAAAGTTCACCCAGGAGATATCAAAGATTGATATGACGGGGAAAAATTTGTGAGGATGACTCGATCTATTTAAGAAAAGAGACTCCTGTTTGTTGGGAAACAAGCAATATGTTTCACTGGGAAAATAGATTCACAAAACATGTGAATATCTGTTTCGTTTTGGGAAACGAGGAGATTACCTTCTGTCAGCCTTGTGACAATGTTTAAGGTAAGCGAAGATGATATTACCAATTATCAGCCTTGTGATAATTTATGGTAATGAGTTCTGAAGATATTACCAATTATCAACGAAGTGATAACTATAACAAGGTAATTCTTGAGATATATTACTGAGTATTCAGCCTTGTGAATAGTAGACAGTGATGGAAACAGATCTCAAACGAGTTTCTATTTTGACAGCTACAATTTTGCCGGATCTCTTTGAGAAGTCAGAGCATTTTGATTGAAAGACAAGTTTTCTTTTAGATGAAAGACAATCGTGGAAATTTTCTTGAGCATGATTTGACCTTGCTGAGAAGAACAATCATTTTATGATAAGTTTCAAGATGAAAAAGAAAATAAGCAGCTCAGATGATGAGACTATTGCTTATTGTTTTGTTGGTTAGAGATGAGGTTTTATCCAGGAATGAACTAGAAAGAAACGGTCAATCAAGACATTGTCTCCAATGAGGGATGATCTCCGCTGGGGAATAAGAAAAAAATGTATTTTTCTGCTTGGGGAGTAACCTACTGGAGATATGACATACCCTTATGAGTAAATGTAATCTAAACCAGTGATAGGAAAGCAAACATTGAGAAATGCAGGAATGCATTAATGCCGTTATCATGTATGAATGTTATGAATGTCGTATGCATGCTGACAATACTTGACAAGACAACAGAAAGGATATTTGGGAAAAGGACTACGTCACAGTTCGAACAAATACTCAGCAAAATCTGCAACAAGGGTGTAGATGTTATTGATGAAGAATCTGAGTTGCATGCTTTAAATTTTCTGAAAAAGGCATTTCATTGGCAACTTTGTTGGGAATTCTTTTTGGATAAGAATACCGTCCTCTGATGATCTCTGTTGAGGAAAGGAAGACTTCTTTAGCAGCTGTTCTATCTTTCGGAGATCGAAACACTCGTGGAAAAGACTATTGAAGTTCTTTCTGTGTTCATAGTTCAAAGGAAAATTTCGCTTTTATTTCAAAACTTTGAAGTAAAAATTCGTTTAAAACCTTTTTTTTTTCAAAAAGTGATTTTCACAATAAAAAGCGTTATTTCGCAAAACTGAATAAAGCAAGAATTGCAAACAAAAAGGCACAAGGCTCAAGTTTTCATTGATAGAATGGTAATCAACCAAAGGCGTGATTCCATGAACTATTTACAAAAGTTGGAAATGATAATTTATTGGGAAAAGGCTACATTGAAAGCAAATAACCGCTATTATCCCTAACAACTTTGAATTCCAACTATGCTTGTTGGTTCAGAAGATTTGATCGAAGATCCGTTGATGGAAAATTCTTCGATTGATTTAAGCAATGGACTCGATCGCTATTTTGTCATTTTTGTATCCTTATTTTGCCTAGATCGCTTTTTCGTGTTTTCAATCTATCGTGATATTTTCTCGCTTATTGTCTCTATTATTGCCTGGACCGCCCCTTTTGGTTTTCACCTACCGAGCCGTTTTGTTTTTTTTAGACAAAGTATTTTTGACCGCATCAAGATTCACAGATGCGGAGTTCATCACCGCCCATGGTTATGAGAGTCATAGCACCTCCGTAAAAGCTTCTTTTGACGATGTACGGCCTTTAATTAGGAGTCCATTTGCCCTTTAGAATCAGTTGAAAAGACACATCTTTTAAGCACGAGGTCGCTTTCTCGAATTCACGAGGTCGGACATTTTGTCGTAAAGCTTTCATTCTTCTTGATATAGTTGTCCATGACACAGAAGCGTCAGCGCTTTTCTTCGATTAAGTTCATGGTCATATCTTGACACCATTCGCCTCGATAGCTTAGTTTCCATGAACTCCTCATTGACGAATCTCAACTTCTATCGGAGCACTACTTCCATGCCGATACTAGAGAAAAGGAGTTGCCTCAAGTGCGTGAAAGCACGATACCCATGCAGCAAATGGCAAGATTTTCGCCGCCTTTGTAGGTGATGACCATTTTCCTGACAACTTTGATGTTCTTGTTGGCGCTTCAATGACGCCTGCTCATCTTTGGCCTAAGGAGATGAGTTATGATGCTCGATCTTGAATTCCTCACACGCTTCTTTCATCATTTTGTTGTTCAAGTTTGATCCATCATTCGTAATGATCTTGCTTGAACTCCATATTGGCAAATGAGGTTGTTCTTGATGAACCTCACAACCACTTGTCTTGTAACGCTGGCGTAAGACGCTTCACCCATTTGGTGAAGTAATCAATAGCTACTAGAATGAAGGATGTCCGCTGGACGCTTGGTCTCGACCATCCCAATCATGTCGATGCCCCCACATGGAGAAAGGCCCGAGAGGAGAGAACGTTGAGTAGAGTTGGTGGCACATAGATCTTATCTCACGAGATCCGAACTTGTGACATCTCTTGATGTGTTTACAAAGAATCGAATTCCATTGTTATCCAATAGTATCCTCGCTCAAGATCTTTCTATATTGCATGCCAATTGAATGGGTTCAAAGGACCCTTCATGCACTTCATGGATGATTGTTTGCTTCGTGTCCGCGACGATCCGAAAGCGTGACCATATCAAGTTTCTTTGTATAGCACATCTTCGTCAGAAGAAATTTCTAGAAAGCCCCTTAGAGTTTTCTGCTCTTTATACGATGCCCCGAGGGTACCGTTTGAAGGAACGTTGATGTCATGAACCACGGTTTATCATCAAGACCGCCTGGCTTGCAAATACATATGCAGGTCTTTCCAAGGCCCTGACACGGATTTTAGGCATATCATTCCAATCGTTGACTTTGAATATGGAAGATAGAGTGGCCAAGGCGTCTGCCATTCGATTCTGATCTCGAGGGATATGATGCAATTCTACTTTGTTTAAGAAAGTCAACAATCGTCTTGCATAATCTCTGTAGGGAATCAAACCAAGATGATGAGTTTCATACTTGTCTTTGATTTGATTGATCACAAGGGCTGAGTCTCCATATATGTCAAGGATCTTGATCCTCAAGTCGATGGCTTTTCGATACCCATGATACAAGCTTCATATTCTCGCGATGTTGGTGCAATCAAATAGTAATCTGGCTGAAAACGGGATATGAGATCCTTCAGGAGTGATGATGACTGCACCAATTCCATTGCCAAAAATATTAACTGCTCCATCAAAGATTAAGCCCCATCTAGATTCCGGATACGGACCTTCCGGCAAAGGGTTCGCCACAATCTTTCATCTTAAGTACATAACATCCTCGTCTGGGAAATCAAACTTAAGAGATTGGTATTCGCTGAGCGGTCGATAAGCCAAGTGATCGCAGAATGCTTCCTTTGACCGCTTTTTGAGCACCAGATTGATGTCATACTCAGACATAGCATCTCCATCGAGCAATTCTTCCGCTGGCGTTGTTGGTGCAATCAAATAGTAACTGCTGAAACGGATATGAGATCCTTCGGAGGATGATGATCGCCCAATTCCATTGCAAAAATATTAATCGCCCATCAAAGATTAAGCCCCATCTAGATTCTCGATATGGACCTCTCCGCAAAGGGTTCGTCACAATCTTCATCTTAAGTACATAACATCCTCGTCTGGGAAATCAAACTTGAGAGATTGGTATTCGCTGAGCGTCGATAAGCCAAGTGATCAGCAAGAATGCTTCCTTCGACCGCGCTGAGTAATGTGATTGGATGTCATATCGTATAATAGCATCCGCCATCGAGCAATTCTTCCTGCGAGGGGTGCTTTTCAAAGACGATTTGATTGATCCATTTTGAGATTAACCAAGTCGGTGGATTGATCATGTACCGGAGAGACATTTTGAAGCCCACACCAAAGCACAACATGTTTTCTCGAGCATGGAGTAACGAGTTTCACAACTGCGGAACTTTTACTTAAGTAGTAGATGGCATGCTCCTTCTTATCGGGTTTCATCTTGCCGCCCAAGCACGCAACCCATGGAATCTTCTAGCACGGTAAGGTACATGATTAATGGTCTTCTTCGATCGGAGGAATCAATATCATGGTTCGGCGTATATTCTTTTGATAATCACAACGCTTTTTGGCAATCTTTCCGCCCACACAACCTCTTGATTTTTGCGGAGAAGCTTGAATATCGCCCACTGTAGCAGCCATTTGAGAGATAACCGAGATGTATCAACCGCCCAAGAAATCTCTTACTTGCTTTTCCGTATGTGGCGAGGAATTTCTTTGAATAGCCTTGACTTTGTTAGGTCAACTTCAATACCTCTTGACCGACGATGAAACCTAGGAGTTTTCCCATCTTACCCCAAAGGTGCATTTATTAGATTCAAGCGGAGCTAAAATTTCCTTAGTCAAACAACTTCAAGAGATATTCTATATGCTCTTCTTCGTCGATTATCATGTCGTCCACATAGACTTCGATCTCTTTGCATCATGTCGTGAAAGAGAGTAGTCATCGCCTTTGGTAAGTTGGCGCCTGTGAGATTCTTTAATCCAAATGGCATTACTTTGTAGCAAAAGTGCCCCATGGCGCCGATAAAGGATGTCTTCTCCATGTCTTCGGAGCCATTCTCGATCCGACAGCTGCAGAAACCATCCATGAAGGAAAAGACATTGAACTTTGCGCATTATCCACTAGCATGTCGATGCGCGTAGTGGGAAATCATATTGGACTTGTTTTGTTCAAACCTTGTAGTCAACACACATTCCGACCTTTCCGGCTTTTCTCGGAGACAGTACTATGTTGGCTAGCCATTGGGATATTTAGAAGTGACGAAACCCGCATCGAAATAAGTTTTTGAACTTTCTTTTGATTTTGTCGGCCATTTCGTGGTGAACTCTCTCGCTTTTTGTTTAATCAAGGACATTCCGCTTTAATGGCAAATGATGTCCCATGCGTGGTATCTAAACTCGGCATGTCTCGGTAGGACCAAGCAAACACATCAACATACTCTTTGAGAATATCTATCGCTTTTCCTTGACGTTGTTGGGTTTGTGAAGTCCGATGTTTACTTTTTTTGTCTTCTTCTAACCCAAGTTGATTGCTTCTAGAGGTTCTTTGTGAGGTCGCATGAATCTTTCCTCGGCTTAAGTAGTCGAGAAATCTATCCTGGATCTCTTCTTCAACTTCTTTCCTCAAGTGACTCACCGTGGATTTCAAAGTTGGGAGAGAGCATAGAGTTATTGCTTTCAATGGATTTGTCCATCTGTTAATCTACATATTTGATTTATGTTTGATTAATTAACTCCTTTTTATTATTATTTTTTTTTTTTAGAAAAAGTTAATGTGAAAGTGTATGCAGATTATTTTTTTTTTTGAAGATTTTATTGTGTTTTTTAGGATTATCATTTCCAAGAAAGGGTAAAAATGGAAAACAAACACACAAAGTGTGGAATCAAAACAACGCGTTTTATTTATGATTCACAATATGAAACAGGGCCCTAAAATACAAACTCATTTGTCTTGGGCAATACAAAGAGAAATTATTTAAAAGCTAAGCCCTATAAAACATCTCTTCACTTTGGGCGAAGCGAGAGTTCAAAATAAAAGCAAAGACAAACTACTTAGAACTATGAACATTAGTCCGAACTTCAACAGGTTTCCAGTAGTGGCGAACTCCTTGGAAGTCGAGGTACTCGGGTAGTTTTCCACTTGGTTTAATCCTTGAGTAGACTTTGGTCGTTGGTCGAGCAGGCTTTGAAGACTCTGGACGATTGACCTTGCCTTTTGTGCTACTAAAGCGATCTTCTTCATTTGATGAATGATCGAAGTATGGGATACAACATATGTACTTTCTATTAGCTTATGTTGAATTCGGGATGTACCCTCCAATCTTCTCGAGTGAAGAGACTCATTGCTCATGACACTTTCCAATTCGTATCCCGAGTCGTATCCCCGATCTTTGTAATTACGCTGATGTAGTGATATAATATCCGTTTAACAAAATCCACAGTATTAAAGCAAAGATCTTCATTCGAACCTCAATTGGTTGATGAGATCGGAAGATGTATACCCTTCTTCCTATTGACTAGGATACTCAAAGAATCATCCCATCCAAAGCAATCGATATCTTCAATTCGATTTTCGAGTCAAGCAAAGATATTTCACCATGTAGTCAAACTTGCCACTTGGTTCTCCCAAGGTATCCCAAACTTTAAGGGATGTATTGATTTTCATTCTTTGTAGGGACATGCCTTGAATTGATCATGGAGGATAGTACGGCATGTATGATTCTTCCCGAGACACATATTCGTGGTCGCTTAGATAAGTGCTCCACTCTTCAGATCCAGAGATGGTCTTCATCACCTTCAATGGTAAGAACGTTAACTCTTGAAGTTGTGGTTTAAGAAACCCCACCGAATACTTCTCCGATCAGTGAAGTGTTTCATCCTTTGATTGTTTTATGGAATACGGTGCAAACCCGAGCCTTTGGTCTCATGGTTGATGTGTTTTATTACTTGTCCCCAACCTTCAAAGATTACCATCTTTCACTATTTGCGCCTTTTATAAGAAGAGATAAACGATATGTTTTTTGCTAGATTCATCTTCTAACGGATGTCTTGGGAGATGTCCTTCAACGCCGCATCGTGATGAAAGAAAACTGGACAAATGGCTTATTAGTAAACCTTGTTCACCATGATGGTCACTAGCTCCCATTTACCGTGAGTTTCAGTCGATGGAGAGGATGTCACTGCCCCGCCTCGTGGATCCATGGTCTTCAAACAATCAGAAGCACCGCACATCCATGAACCGAACGTGATTTGGAAAGGCGGACCAATTGTCACCTGGAGATCGACTTCCCCAATAACTAACTTCCTTGACCCACAAAGGCTCTTACCACTATGTCATTGAACTTCATCGAAGTTCCTTTGTAAGTCAAACAGCGTAGAGTCGCTTTTCGACATGCTTAAGGATGAATCGGTATCTACTAATACATTGGATAGAGAATCTGCAGAGCCAGATTGTGATCTTTCCCTTCTTCTGGAAGTTCCTCATCACTGAAACTTAAGTTATTGCAAGCTGTTATGTTGCCCACAATTCCTCCAAATTGGTCTGTAGTCACATCGTGATCTACATAAGCTTGATCTAGCACCTTCATTAAAGCTTCTCGGTGAGCTTCGGAATTCAAAAGTAGAGATAGTATCGAAATCTTGAAGGGAGTCTGCATCAACTGATCCACGACTCGGTACTCGCTTTTCTTAATTAGCTTCAGTATCTCATCAAAATCTGAGTTAACCTCGGTCCTATCAGGCATACCAACATTTGTGTCTGGATTGACAACGGGAATCCTCGTAGGGTTCTCAGATGGTGTATTAATTGGATTTTGTCTAACAACAGGCGGTTTTGGTAGCAATGGAGTATGTACCCGTCCACTTCGTGTTACTCGTCCTATCTCAGTTATGTTGACATTAGCTAGAAGAGTTGGCATGGGTTTCTCCTTCCCATCCTCTATCACAGTTGCATTGTATTGATAGGGAATTGTTTTGTTAGAACTGTATGGAACAGGACTGGGTAGGCAAATCACCAAAGGAGACCCTAGAACGTTTGAACCATTATATTCTATCTCCACAAGCTTGGGTACATTGAAACAGGGGATAATAACGTTTACTTCGGGATTTTCCGAGTTGATATCTGAGACTAAAAGCAGCGCGAAAATGCCCCATCATTCACGCCATAGTCATCTCCTGTCGAGATCCGTATGTCACCAATGTCTAGCAATCGCTGAATGTCCGCCTATGGTGGGACATCCTCGAAGATCCTTGATGTATGTTGCAAGTCGAATCGTGTGAGGAAAGCGCCCATTGTACCGCATGTATCATGGAGATGTACCAAGTTCTCCGATCGATTCACATCCGTGACAAGGTAATCGATCCGTATTCTTAGTATTAAATTCAGATGTCCACTATAACCGAAGTGGATTTGCTTGCACGCTTGATTTGTATTTCTAAAGGAAAGAAGATTAGACCTTACTAATCAGATTTCAAATTTTAGTGCTATGCAATGCTCAAGATCATGGCCCGGTGCCCTTGATGAAAAGGGCAAGATATGTCCACTGTACCACCATGGCAATTTGTCTGCACGAGGTGGTGACCTTGTTTGCACAAGATTCCTTTCTATTAATGCAGGTTCTAGTACGCCATCGGAATTGGGTCGAATTGCAAGACCCGAGGCACACGGTTTTGATTGTTGAATCACCGAGCCTGCTGACGGCTGCTGAGTTTGTTGGAACATGCGAGCAATTATATTTGGACTTGCGTTAACGGGGCGCTATGGCAGCACCGTTGTTGCTCGACATTCTTTCGTGGTTTCCTCCATTCCTATGTCATGTTCCGTTCTTTGGAAACCGTTCCAACCTCTTAGTTCCACCGAAGATCCTCGCTTCTTTGGTACTGCTCAACTTTCCTCTAGCCGCATTCCCATGCTTACCCTCGTGAAATCTCCGGAGCGCTTAGCGATCATTCGCTCAGAAAATGGGCCAAGAGTGTTTAAGAAAACCTTGGTCATCTCCCTCTCTAATGGTGGTTGACTTGAAGAATTTCCTCCATCGAGCGTTTCTTTGAATGTCTCTCTTCCTTTTGAGACATGGAGCGGAGTTGATCCCGATCGGGGCCATATCCAAGTTGAACTTATATTGTTGTAAAGGCCACCTAAGTCATTGAATGTCCTGATATTCGCACTATCTAGCCCTATGTACCACTTCATGCAAACCGCTTAAGACTGTCTTCGAAGTAGTGGATTAACAAATCGGTGATTGTCGTTGTATGTAGACATTTTTCGGCATACATCAGAAGATGACTCTGGATGTGAATTTTTTGTACTTTTCAAAGTCGTGACTTTGAATTTTGTGTATTCACGAGGAACTACACGTATCACGGGCGCTTCCCAAATAATTCCTTTCCACGAATTGTTTTAATCTCAAGCGCATTTTGAGGAGTCTCTCGAGATTCTCATAGGGTCACGATGTCGTTATCGCCGGACTATGGTGAACTTCTGCAGAGTGTGCACTGAAGTCGAGTTTGTCATGATTGGTCGAGACACCGCCATGGTTACTTAGAAGAGTTACCCATGCTGTCGAGTAAGTGTTGAGTTTTGCAAAGTAGGTACTCAAGCGTGGTTGTTTGTACTTGAGAAGTCGGTTGATCAAACCGATGCCTAAATTGAAAGGCATGCCCCATGGATAACCTTCGCATGGTAAACTACTGGTCGCAACAGTTGAAACCGAGTAGTGTCCTCAAATCGTTGCTTGATTTTGACCGCTCAATGTCGCTATTTACTTTTGCCGCCAATGAGTCGACCAAAGAAGTGAGTCTCTCCACCTCTTCAGTTGTTGTTACCGCATTAATAAGCTCAACATTTTCTTGCTCAAATCCTTCCACACTTTCCTTCTTTTTGAACGTGTATTGTATGTTCAAGTCGACTGTGGACGTGGTTGAGAAACTCTAAGACGCGATAATACGATCTTTTTCTCTCGAAAAATTCCAAAAGATCAAACTCTAGACAATAGACTCGATATGCAAAATATGATGCATGATTATGAATGTAAAGAAAGATTTCCAAAGAATTTACGCTAAAAGAGAAATTTCTGGCAAATATTTGGATGGAAAATAATTATTTTATTAATTATTGAAAGAAGATTACAACAATTCTGTTTTTGAGCATTGCTCACACAAATGATAAAATAAATGATAAAAATTAAAATCTAAACTAATTAATCGTCCTCGTCGGATGAAGATCCAAAGGCTTGATGTAGCTTCAACTTCGGATTTCCTTTCCATAGTGAGCTCAGCTCAGCTTTTCGCTTTTAGTTGTTGATGACTTTCTTCCACTGTCGGGAGCAGGATCGCCGGTTGTCATCTCCTCAAGCTTTCTTTCCTTTCTATGATGTATCTTTGATCGCATTATCTGTCTCGCTAATCTTCTCATCTTTCTCCATGAGCCATTCATCCCGAAGTAAAGCGCCTTTTCATGATCTTTAACCTAATTTTGCTTTTCGCCGAGATCGCCTTAAGGAACTTATCTTCCAAAGCCTTCTCGAGCCTCATCTTGGCCAAAGCTTCTTGGTATTCTCCCATAGTCTCAATGGGAAAATTGTTGATTTGGAAGTGCTGAGAACATGGGTTCTTCATAAGCATAAGGCATTCAAATTCCTTTGCTCTTTTCACCCAAGAAGTGTAGATTTCATGGCTACACAATTTTTGCTTCCTTTTCCTTCCTTCGATGTGATGCCAAGCTCGATCATCCTAGCTTTCAAACCTTGGGAATCCTCTCCTTCATGATAGAAGTAACTTTCACAGAACCAAGAGGTTTACTAGAGTTTGCGATCCGAGTTGACGCCTCGCCAAGAATGGGTTGTAGTTGATTCCTCCTTTCGCACGATGAGAGGTACGCTGGCAAATTCTCCACAGCCTCAATGATTTCCGCCCATTGTCCGCCAAGGTATACCAATGGATATCGCTCAGAAGAGACATGAGCCTTCTTGACCAATGCCAATCGCTTTTGTTTTTGCGGAAGATAGAGATTTAGGAAAATGTGAGACAATCCATTTGAAAAATGTAGGTACAACATATGATAGTTCCATCTCCTTGACGATTCCTATGATGAATGGAGAAGCACGTATCACCAAGCAGAGTGGGAACGGGATTTCCAATCGAAGATCCTTATGGCGCTGATATCAACGAAACTTGGGACGTTGGGACAACACCAATCCATAGATGAGTAGCTAAAATTGCTTCAAAAGCTATCATACTACCGGCTTTAAAATTTAAGAGCCTTCTCCATTCGGAACTTTGTTAGTCCTAAGAGTTTTCCTTGGTAGTTAGGTTTTTGTCTATCTCGATTTCTTAAGTGAGTCATTTTGCAATGATCGGTGACTTAGGAATGGCTTCCAAACCATTGAAAGCACTTTATCTGATACTGAGATACCTAGGATGTGTGTGTACTCTTCCAAAGTAGGCATCAACTGATAATCAGGGAAAGTGAAACAAATAGACTGATCAAAACCGAACGAAAGTTTTAGAAGTCCTTCATCAACGTTAGTGTTCAGAATAGTTAAAAGAGTTCCATAGCATTTTCTGAAATCCGAGGGATCTTCTACCAAGGATGCTAACTTTTTCAACTTCCCTACATCAGGAATTCTAAAACTGTATCTCTTGGAGAATCTTCCTCTGACGTCCATCACTCTAACCTAGAATATTTACAAAGAAAAATCTCTAAATTCTTTGGAAATGGGAAGAGAAGTGAAGTTTTTGAATGAATGCATGAATGCTACAAACATGGTTAGTAGTTATACACACGGTCAAGCCGCTCAAGTCACGAGCATGAGGCCAACGATAAGAATCAAACGTGGGTAAGTTCTAAGGGCTTATTCATCCGTGAAACGGGTTCTATCGATAATACAGCTCAACGCTCTCTTGAAATATTATCGATTTGTTGAATACTCAAGTCCAATAATATTTTTCAAGAAAACTCGCCGATCGTAGTCTCGCATGACACTATTCTGGCTTACGCTCGAATAACTTCGCAGACATCCTAAATGGCCGTGATGGGTTATGTGTTCTATACCACTCTTCGCAAGTTCTCTTGAAAGCGTAATGTCTTCGCAAATACTACAACACACATACTCCCAAGACAACCTCCACCGAGAGGGATCTCAAATTAACTCCGTAAGTACCGAGACTTCTACAAGTTAATAGGACTATACCCCACCTAGATCTTAAATGTTTTAAACCAAGTTAGGATTTCTTTCCATCGATGAAATCGCGAAACACACAATAAAGAAAAACAAACATATGCACATATGAAAGCTTAACCCTTTTTCTTTTTTGAAAACAAAAAGCTTGGTGCTCTCGAGCAGTCACATTTTTTTTTTGAAAATCAAAATTTAGCGACTCCCAGCAGTAGTCGCCATTTTTCCTGCTCGTTAAAACGGACGCGCTAGGAATCGAATCAATTCAATCCTCCGCCTCGAAACGATTTACTCTTTTGATTTGTTTATAAAGATGCCGCAGCATCAAGCTTTATTATTTTCAACACAAGAAATTATGATTATGAAAAAGGGAAAGTCGCTAATACCTCAATTGATTTTGATATGCATTATCACTAGCGTAAACTAGACGAACGCATGGGGAGATTCCGTAAGGGGTTTGTTATATAAAGGAATAGATGGAGCACCCTAAATATATATAGTTATCTATAGCTTTATATATGAATATGTTTGATATGTTTGTGTGTTTTAATTGCTATTTCTATGATTGGGAAAGTTTCTCCTTTGGGATTTTAAGAAGGATAGATTATGTGGGATCCTAGTGTTTGTTATTATTGTGCTCGCAAAGATCATTGGATCTTCTGCATACATATCCCTTAATGGGAATCAGAGCATTTGTAGCTCGGATCTAAAGGGATCTATGGTTTGTTTGGTCTGAGGGAGAAAGAAATTTGCTCGCCAAGGATGAGATCTTGTGCCTACGTATTCTCAAAGGGATGTTGAGAAATTCAGAGCAATCGTAGTTCCCACTTATGCTAGTGGAAGCAACGGGATGTTAGTAAGAGATAGATGAATGTCATCTTAATGAAAAATGTATCTAATCTATTTCATCACATACATTTTTGAAAGTTTGATTGATTGAAATCTTTCGTCGTAAGTTATAGGTGTTTTGCTTGAGTGTACAAGCGTTACCACTTACATGTTTAAGAAAGATGTTTTGAAAAAGATTGAATCTTTTAATTGTAAGCATTGGTGTTTTGCTTGAGTGTACAAGCTGCACTTACGATTAAGAGATGTTTTTGTTTGAAAAGAGTTTGAAAAGTTTTTGGTTGTATGTGATGTGATAGATGAGATACTTCTTCCATAGAGATGATAGACGTCTAAATCTCTAGGAGAAATGAATTGGATTAAAGGGATGCTTTTAAGAAGCCCATGGGTCCTTGTATTGTTAGCCCAAGAGGAGGCATTCCGAGGGTCATGAGGGTCATCGAGGGTCCTTGTATGAAGCTCAAGAGGAAGCTAGGGTATGGCGGCTTTGGCTTTAAAAGGGATTTCACCGGAAACCATCCTTTAGGATTAAGAGCAATTTCACCGGAAATTATACACTCTGGTTCTATCCTAGCTGGTGATTCTTTTGTATTGGAAGCCCAATAGGAGGTAAGAGAGGTTTCCGTCTCTTTCTTTGTATGATGCCCAAGAGAAGGCTAAACTCAAAGAGGAGTTCTTTTGAACGAAGCCCAAGAGGAGGCCGACTCAGGGAGTGTTGTCTTATATGAAGCCATGGAGGCTAAAATGAATGAGTTTTCTTATATGAAGCCTAAGAGGAGGCTGACTCAACAAGTGAGTACTGTCTTATATGAAGCCTAAGCGGAGGCTGAACTCAGATGAATGAGTTACCTTTTACAAAGCCCAAGAGGAGGCTATAACTGTGGGGAACCTAATGGTTAGACTAGTTGTTATGTTATAACCAACAGTTATATAAACAAGTGTGTGTGTGTGATATGTATTCACAGGAGTTTATGAAGGAAATATAAACAGATGCATGATGTTTATTTACAAGAGTTTATGAAGGAAATATAAACAAGTGTATGTGAAACGAATGTTTAAAACGAGCGTAACTTGATTATTTACAAGTTTGAATTGTGTACAAGGAAGTAAATATGTACACGAACAAGTTTTTACGTACAAGAGGATTGTGGATGTACATAGGAGGGTTGGGACTTACACCATAAGGGTGGCCCATTGGCTTAAAAGCAGTTTCACCGGGAATAATGCTCCTTTTAATACCAATGGTATTCAGTGTATATACAAGCGAAACAAAAAACAAACGGACGAAGTTTGTCTGTATTTTACCAAAGACAGTTGTACAGATAAAAATTGGTATCTATATGAAAAGAATTTGATATGTACAAAGAAATATTATGTACATAAAGAATGTTGGGACTTACACTGTAAGGGAGGCCCATGATCGTTTAACAAATTCGAAGAAAAACGAATTCGGTTTTATCGTTTAAATCAGATCGATCATGGAAAAAAGATGTAAGTTTTGATGAAAAAGTTTTAAAAAATGATCTTGAAAGTGTTTTTGAAAAGTGGAATATACTTATGAGAAGTTTTGAAAAGAATCGGGCTTCGAAAGTTTGAAAAAATCACCTTTAAAGGTGCTTTGAAAAGTACTTGAAAGTATCGTTTTCGACTCGATAAAAATATAATTGGATGAAAGTTTTTCTGAAAATTTTTGACACTATCTCAAAATAGATACATTAATTGACAAGTGTACAAAAAATAACCTCAAAAGGAGGAGTTTTGATTGGGTTTTGAAAAAGTCAAAGTTTGTAAAAAAATATGAAAAAATTACAAAGTTTGGTAAAAAAATGGTCCCAAGGCTACTCGAACCCGGGACCTCAAGGCAAGGCAAGGTATAAATGACTTAAGATTGAGCTGGCAACCGCTGGGGCGGCAATACATCCGTGTATTGAAGTAAAATTAACTAATTATATTATAAAACCAGATTTTTGAATTTGAAAAAACGCGCGCAAGCTCATCTTCTTCCTCCAATCTTCAATCAATCCTAAATCCTTCGTTTCTTGATGAAATCAGAAAATGTAAACATCAAACTTGATCGTTTTAAGCCCAGGAACATGATGATCTCCTTTAATTTCATTTATTTTAAGCCTAACATGATTGAATTTCTCAAGAACACGAAGAACCCTAAAACTGAAAATCATAATTGAAATCGTGTATGGTGAATGATTTTATCAATTGATTGAGGGTTATTGATCGTTGATAGTGCAGAAACAAAATGGCCAAGAGTTTTTTGACTGGAATCAAAGAATCACAGAGTTTGAAGTTCGTGTTCTTACCTGTTCAAGCTGAGATCGAAAACTGGATTGGAGTGCTTCCAGTTGTTGTTTGATGATTCCTATAGCACCAACGGCCTTCAAGGATCATGTGAGGATGGTCTGCACATCATGAATTTGCCTGGATTGTTCTGACCAAGTCAACCTGCAGTTTGCTCAAAGTGAAACTTGAATTCGTGGTTAGAGATGTTACAGGTTGATGTTAATGGTTTGGATCATTCATATGAAGTATATTGATGATGTTTGGATTATCAAAACACAACTAGCTCGAGCCAATGATCCAATTCGAATGATAAGGCAGTTTTGGCAAGTTTGAAACATGAAATGCAAAAACTGATTTTCAGTGTTTCTTAGATTGATCTTAAGCTTCAAACCTATTCCATTAGATGTTTATGATATGTTAGACACCAAATATCTCATGTTTCTTCACAAATTTTTTCAAAATGCAAGATTTCTCAAATTACACTATGTTTCTTGATTTTTAAGAAAGAAGAGAGAAAGCATGTTCTTGATTTTTCCAAATTTCTTGATTTTTTATGATCATGATGGATCATTTGAAGTATTTTGATGATGGAAAAAGTTTTGTCTTGAAAAAGTTGACCAAAAGTCAAAGTTTGACTTTTCAGTGCAGATGAAATTTCATCAGATGATTCAAAAAATTGACTGATGAATTCTGTGAACTTCTGTGATGTTTTGAATCCAGAAATTAGGTCAATATATTGTATCTAAGATATGAAGATCAATCTATAATCAAAAAAGTCATTCATTGATCAGAAAATCAGAGATTACTCATCCTCGATGAAAACCCTAATTGGTCGATCCTTGATAGATCATGAGGAAAAATTTGACATCTGAAGATCAGAGGTTGATGATTTGATCAAGATAGATCAAATGAGGTGAGTAAAACTCAAACCCTAATTGATTGCCTCTTGAATCAAATGAAAAATTGATGAAACCCTAATTTTGACCTGTAGAAACCACACCCGATTAATTCTGTTCTGAACTGTTAATGGTGCAATGATGCAAATGTGAGGTGGTATATTAGGTCAAAAATTGTGGTATGACACCTTGCCATATGAAAGTGACAAAGTTGTGCCTTGGCATTATGGGTCGAATATTTATTACCATGGTGTGAGACAGGAAGATGTCTCTTCCTCTGTAAAGAAGGATGACGTGTTGGATATTGCTAATGCCGATAAATTTTCTGGAAGTGGCGGTATGACGAGTAGTGGTCGAATATTCTCTACTCCTATGACACAATCCAATGCATACGCTTTGGCTAAGGCTAAGGGAAAGCAGCCCATGAAGTAACCTGAATTACAAAGTGCCAATCTTGACCTGGAGAAGGAAGTTGAGGAAATTATGAAGTTCATTTGTAAAAGTGATTTTTAGGTGATTGATCAGCTTGCCCAGACGCCTGCTAAAATTTCTATCCTCTCTTTGTTGCGAGACTCAGAAGTACATAAGAATGCTTTAATGAAGCTGTTAAGCATTGCCTTCGTGCCGCAAGATATATCCGTGGGGCAGTTTGAGAATGTAGGTGCAAGCATATCGGCTAACAATGGATTGGGGTTTACTGATCGCGATCTTCCTCCAGAAGGTCGAAACCATAACAAAGCGTTGTATATTTCTATGGAATGTCGGGGTATCACCTTGTCCCGCGTGTTGGTGGACACGGGTTCCTCTCTGAATGTAATTCCCAAGTTAACATTAATGAAGATAGACTATGGTGGTCTTGAACTAAAGCCTAGTGATTTGATTGTTAAAGCATTTGATGGTTCTAGGCGTTCTGTCTTTGGAGAATTGGACTTCCCCATCAAAATCGGCCCCCAACTATTCACTACAACGTTTTTTGTCATGAACATCCAGCCTGCCTACTGTTGCCTTTGGGCCGTCCATGGATTCATAAAGCTAGAGCAGTTACATCCACCCTTCACCAGAAGTTGAAATACCTTGTTGACGGGAAAATTATCACAGTCTGTGCTAAAGAGGAATACATTGTGAGCCACCTTGCTTCTTTCCGGTATGTTGAGATTGATGGTGAGATTCATGAAACTCCATTTTAAGGCTTTGAAACAGTTCATATGTTGAAGACCCCTCAACAGAAGTTGATTAAGAAAGACAAGTTGGAATCTTCCATGGCATCCCTGAGAGATGCTAAAGCTGTGGTTGAGGTTGGACGCCCTGAAGGCTGGGGTAGTGTGGTGGAGGTAGCACCGAAGTACAACAAGTTCGGGTTGGGCTTTGACCCCGTTTTGTGCTGTTGGATTCCTAAAGCACCCAACTTGGCTACTCCTGTTAAGTTTTCAAGTGCCGACATCACTCACGGGAAAGCAAATGCGGTTGATGATCCAGACAACGAATTTGACATTGACAAGTAGATCCGCCCCAGGGTCCCTTGTGTGGAGCTGAATAATTGGACTTCGGAAGACTGCGTCCCAGTCACGATGGTCAAAGAGTAACTTTCTTTTGTTTCTGTTATCATGCAAATAATTCACGTGCTCTGCCCAAGGCACAATGAATCATATGTAGGGCCACCATGTTTGCATTTGCAGCTTTTTACCATGAAATAAAAGAACGTCTTTTCATTCAAATGTTTTGTTCCCTTTCCTTTTATTTTACATCACAATTTTAAAATGTAAAATGGCAATGCTTTGTTTTTATTTTTATCATCTAAA
This sequence comes from Vicia sativa, assembly GCA_021764765.1. Taxonomy (NCBI): domain Eukaryota; kingdom Viridiplantae; phylum Streptophyta; class Magnoliopsida; order Fabales; family Fabaceae; genus Vicia; species Vicia sativa. Next base: position 81,839,083 of record CM038794.1, on the reverse strand, counting down.
AAAAACTAAAATAAGCATTAAAATCGATCATGCAGATATAACCCCACATTCTTAATGGATCCCTTCGATAACGACCCTACCATTACTCTTTATGACTTCGATAATCCGATCAACTAAGCCGAAGAAGAAAGCGAGGAAGATTGTGAACTCCCTGAAGAGCTAGCAAGAATGTTAAATCAATAGGAAAAGGTCATCCAACCGCATCAAGAAGAGATTGAAAAGGTGAATCTGGGAAATACTGATGTGACTAGAGAGGTTAAGATTGGGACTGCTTTAGAAGACAACGTGAAGCAAAGACTAATTGAATTACTCCAAGAGTATTCAGATATCTTCGCCTTGTCTTATGAAGACATGACTGGGTTGGATACTGATATTGTTGTACACAAGCTGCCTTTGAAAGAAGATTGTCCTCTTGATAAGAAAAAGCTTCGATGAACTCATCATGAGATGTCTAAGAAGATCAAAGAGGAAGTCTAGAAACAACTTGATGCGGGATTTTTGAAAGTCATTTCTTATCCTGCATGGGTTGCCAACATTGTTCCCATGCCCAAGAAGGACAACAAGGTTAGAATGTGTATGGATTATAGGGATCTGAATAGAGCCATTCCAAAAGAAGACTTTCCACTTCGTCATATCGATATATTGATGGATAATACGGATCATGCAAAAGTGTTTTTTTTCATGGATGGCTTCTCCGGGTACAATCAGATCAAGATGGCACCGGAAGACATGGCTAAAACAACTTTTATTACCCTGTGGGGGACTTTCTGCTACAAAGTGATACCTTTTGGATTGAAAAATGTCAGGGCAACGTACCAACGTGCGATGGTAACTCTTTTTCACGACATGATTCATAAGGAGATATAAGTGTATGTCAATAACATGATTTCTAAATCTCAAGATGAAGAAGAGCATCAAATACACCTACAAAAGTTGTTTGACAGGCTGAGGAAATTCCTATTAAGGCTGAATTCAAACAAGTGTACGTTTAGCGTACGATCTGGCAAGTTATTAGGCTTCGTTGTAAGTGAAAGAGGCATTGAGGTTGATCCTGCTAAAGTAAAAGCAATTCAAGAAATGCCTGAACCAAGAACTGATAAAGAGGTATGTGGCTTTCTAGGGAGGTTAAAATACATCTCTACATTCATCTCTCACATGACTGCCACATGCGAGCCTATTTTAAAATTACTAAGAAAGGATCAAATAGTCAGGTGGAATGACGATTGTCAAGTCACATTCAACAAGATAAAAGAGTATCTGCAAGAACCTCTGATTCTCATTTCTCCCATGGAGGGCATGCCATTGATCATGTATTTAACAATGCTCGAAGGCTCGATGGGGTGCGTGTTGGGACAACATAACGAGTCTGGTCGAAAAGACCATGCAATATACTACCTAAGCAAAAAGTTTACTGGCGGTGACACAAAATATTCATTGCTCGAGAAAACTTGTTGTGCCTTAGTGTGGGCTGATCGCCGACTAAAACAGTATATGTTGACACACACAACCTTATTGATATCTAAGATGGGTCTGATCAAGTACATATTGGAGAAGCCAACTTTGACAAGTCGGATTGCCAGATAGCAAATGATTTTAACAGAGTCTGATATCCAGTATAATACTAAAAAAGGTATCAAGAGTAGTGTGTTGGCAGATTACGTTGCTCACCAGCCTGTAGACGATTATCAGCCAATGAGATTTTAATTTCCTGATGAGGATATCATGTACATCCGGGATTGTAACATCCCTGGTCCAGACGAGGGACCCGAATCAGGATATAAGTGGTCTTTGGTATTTGATGGAGCCTCCAATGCGTTGGACAATAGTGTTGGTGCGGTAATTACCACTCTGGACGGTCATCACATTCCGTTCGCAACCTGAATTTGCTTTGATTGCACCAATAACATGGCTGAGTACGAGGTTTGCATCTTTGGTATCGAGGCGACGATTGACTTGAGAATTAAGCCTCTGAAAATGTATGAAGACTATGCACTTGTGATTAGCCAAATTAACGACGATTGGGAGACTCGTCACCCAAATTTGATTCCTTACCGTGAACATGTGATGAAATTGATTCCTTACTTCGAGGAGATCACTTTTGATCACATCTCACAAGAAGAGAACAACCTGGCTGATTCTTTGGCCACCCTAGCATCCATGTTTAAAGTCAAATGGGCTAATGAAGCGCCTTCGATAACCATTCAGGGATTGGATGAGCCAGCCTTTTGTTTTGAGATTGAAGTAGAGAAAGATGGCAATCCTTGATTTTATAATGTCAAGCGATATCTTGAAACTCTAGAGAATCCAAAGGAAGCTTCTGTGACAGATAAGAAGTTCTTGAGAAGATTCTCGGTGATGTTCTTCCTCAATAATGGTGTGTTATACCATAGACATCATGACGGGTTGTTTCTCAGATGTGTTGGTAAAGATGAAGCTGCAAAGATCATTAAAGAGATGCACAAGGGCTCATTTGGAACTTATTCTAGTGGGCATACTAAGGCTAAAAAGATCTTGCGAGATGGGTATTACCGGTCTACCATGGAGGTCAATTATTTTAATCATTCTCGGGTTTGTTACAAATGCCAAGTATATACTAACAAGGTGCATGTTCCGCCATCACCTTTGAATGTTTTAACCTCTCATTGGCCATTTACTATGTGGGACATTCATATAATCAGAAAGATTGAGCCGACAGCGTCCAACGAACATCGCTTCATTCTGGTTGCAATAGATTATTTCATTAAATGGGTTAAAGCAACATCATATGCAAGCGTCACCAAATAGGTGGTTTCTCGGTTTATCAAGCATCACATCATCTACCGTTACGGGATTCCTGACAAGATTATCACTTATAATGGGTCAAATCTTAACAGCAAGATGATGAAGGAGCTTTGTGAGTCCTTCAATATTCAACATCATAATTCGCCTCCGTATCTCCCGAAGATGAATTGCACTATTGAAGCAACGAATAAGAACATCAAAAAGATTGTACAAAAGATGGTAGTAACCTATCGAGATTGGCATGAGATGTTGCCTTTTGCTTTGCACGGTTATAGGACAATCGCTCGCACTTCAACTAGGGCAACCCCATTTTCTATCGTGTACGGCATGGAAGCAGTGCTTCCAATCGAAGTTCTGTTCCCTTATTTAAGAATCATGAAAGACGCAGAGCCTGATGAAGGTGAGTGGGTGGCGAACCGCTTAAGTCAGTTGTTCCTCATTGATGAGAAACAGTTGGCAGTTGTCTGTCACGGGCAAGTTTATCAACATTGTATGAAGAAATCTTACGACAAGAGGGTGCGGCCTCAAAATTACAAGCCTGGTGACCTCGTGCTAAAGAGGATAATTCTTCCTCAGGGTGATCCTCGGGGTAAGTGGACGCCGAATTACAAAGGGCCTTTTTTTGTAAAGAAGGTTTTATCATGTGGTGCCATGATGCTCGCAAATATGGATGGAGAAGATTTTCCACTAACCGTGAACGCGGACGTAGTCAAGAAATACTATGCATAGACTTTCTTAGTTGAGAAAGAAATAAGGGCCAGCGACTACGTCCCGCATCGGATCAACGGTCGCACCTTGTGGCAACATCTCAAGCTACTCCGAAGGGCAGTGATCAATCCAATCACATTTTTCGGGAAAAGCAAAGTGATGAGATAGTTGGAGTTATAAAAGTGATAGCAAGGTGGAAACCCGATGAGGATTCATTGTCGCATGGCCATGCGTTTTAGTTTTCCTCTTATTTTTCTTTTGCAATTGCCTCATTTCAGAAATTTCCTCCTATTGTACTTGCCTATTTACAGACCTACTTCCAATTAATAAAATGAGTTTTTGCTTGTCAATTAATTTCTTGCGTTTGCTGATTTGTTTGCGAAAGACGTTCAAAGTTTTGTGGTAATATTTTGCATATATTACCATGATAAGAGACTTTTGAATATTATTCTAAAACTTGAATGACTCGGATGGCAGGCAGAGTCGTCACGTCATGCCAGGGGCATTCCACTAACGGTTTGTTGTAGGGAGTTCCTTTGGATGCAAGTGTCTAGATGCATTAAGTTGGAGATCAACCGATGTTTTCCCCAGTGAGTCTGTTCCTAGACAGAAATGGTCTCCAGAAGTTTGTCAGGTATCCCTCTTAGATCGGTGAAGTCAACAAGCGCTTTGTGCCAAGGATCATTGATGGGTGTCTTCTCATCATCCCCAATGGAGTTCATTCTCTCCTCCCCAGTGAGCATGGATGGAAGATCCGCGATTAAATATTTTTTTTTGCAAAGGATCAGATGCACTATTTGTCGTTGGCTTGATGTCTTTGACGATTTTCTCCAGCGGGTGCTGTCTTTGACGAAGATTATTACTACAGTGCATTGCACAGATCCCCAGTGCGAGTCGTCAGTGTCAATTTCAGTTGGAGTTCCCCAGTGGATGTTCATCAGAATATGAAATGTGCTTTGATAGAAGATTGCAATTTTTTATCCCCTGTGGAGACGGTACCTAAACCATTGACCATGGATGTTCATCCCCAGTGGGTTCTCATTTCCTAATATCTGTAGTGTGTGAGCGCCAGTCTATGTTTTTCTTCCCCAGTTTGGTGTTGAAGCACATCTCTTCCGATATTCCCAATGAGTCGACACATCGTTGTCTTCCCCAGCCAGAGTCTTGATGGGTAACAGTGGAGTTCTTCTTCAAGTTTCACCTTTGGTTTCCCCAGCGGATCATTGTCCAGCAGACAGTTCCTATGATATCATCTCCTCAGCATGTTCGCCTGACGGCATTCGATTTCCCCCAAGTGATCTTCTTTTAAATCATCAATTTGGCTGTATCTCTAGCAGCATGACAGTGCCATCTCCCCCGGTGGATTTCCAAATTTGAGCGTGATTGTTCTGTGACCTAGGGTCACTGGTTACTTTTTATATTTTTGTAAGCATGCATCACCTTATCGCATTAGTTTACACTAAATTCACACCGTGCAGAGTTATAAGCCAGGAATATAATTCTTGTCCATAGAGGTATTTTGTCATCTCTTTGAAATTCCAGCTGAGATATATTTCTTTGGTGTGTGGCATCTCTTTGGAATATGTTGTGTCCCAGTTCTTCCTGGCGCGATATGTCCATTGTCCCCTTTGGTGTTGAAACTTCCAGTTCCTACCCTGGTGCAACACTTATTCAGCGTTGAAAGCAAACCCTACACTTGTTTTCTCCTTCTCGCATAAGAGTTGATTCGCTACCAATACTTGAACAGATCTAAGTATTACGATTTCTCCTATATGCATGATACAGGATGCTCTGTATTGTGTGTGGATTTTGGTCAGCATTTCCAGTCTTCATCTTCGTTGAAACTGCCAGTCTATCCTCTGGTGCAACGTTATTAGGACAGTTTCTTCCTTCGAGAACAAGAATACGCTTGTTTCTCTCCTCAGAGTACAGCGTTCTGAGTCAGTAAAGCCTAATCAGCACTTTCTAGACTTCGCATCATAAACCCCTCCGGTTATTCCATGGCGTAATGTGGTTAGCCTAGTCAGTGTATCTAGTCTTTTCTTCCGCTAGCATGTCAGTTCTCCCCTGACATTGTGGGTCATCTTTTGAGAACAAGAATACACTTGTTTCTCTCCTCTGTAAAACCTAATCAACATTTCCTAGTCTTTGCATCACGATCGTCCAGTTATTTTCTGGCGTAATGGGATTAGTCTAGTTAACGTATCTAGTCTTTGCTTCAGCTTGCATGTCAGCTCTCCCCTGGCATTGTGGATTGAATTGGGTATAGGCCAATTATTTTTTAGGTCAGGATTACACTTGTACCTGTCTTTGTAGAATTCAGCATTTATTCTATGCTCTCTCTCGTTGTGACCCAGTTAAGCCCTGGCGCAACATGTCCTTTTCTCCACCGAGGCTCATTGGAATTTTAAAAGTCCACACCTATTTCTTGATACAGCTTTTGGGATTTAGAGCGTAAATTTTTGAGTCCATTTTGATATTCAATCACCTCATACCTTGTCGCTCGAAAGTCAGACGCCAACTTTGCTCCCAAGCTTGAGGATGATTGAATAGGGGCAACTATTGTACCCCAAAATTTACCCTCTTCATTCCCGTATTTCTGGATTATAATTCGATTGCATAAACATACATGTAGTCGCATACATATCATTGATCATGGGGTTACTAGGTTCAAGGTATCCCAAGTAGTGAAAGAAATGGCGCATTTCGGTTACCTCAGATCACTTCGGGTCCAATATCGATATGCTTTAATTCGCGTGCTCAATACAACGTATTCTGGTCAGAAAGTTATTTTGATGTGGTTCCATAAGCACTGGGATCATTTCAATTTATTCTCCAGTTTATTTGTTCAGATCGGATGTAGTTTCGTCAAAATAAAAGAATTTATTCGCTTATTTCTCAGCTCGTTTTGGGTTTTCGACGCGTTTTGGGTTTTCGACGCATTTTGGGAACTCCAGAAGGCGTATCTCTCAGCTCGTTGGGTATTTTCTGATGATTTTTGACCGTCAAGTTCCTCTCATTATTATCTACAAGTTTTGTTTGAAAGTCGGAGGCAAATTGTGTGAGGAAGGTTCCCAAGGAAATGGATTTCTCCAGTGGATTAAATTGAATTTTAGTGTTGAACTGTGTGTTCTTCCCATAAATAGTCTTTATCTCTTAGATGGAAACTCAAAACTGAGTGGGGCCAATTTCTAAAATTTCGTATCAAAGCTCTCTACAACTTTCATTTGCAACTCAAGAGCTGATTCCTCACCAATCAATACCAGAATTTTATTCTTTGGAGTTGATTTTGAGCTGAACCGAGTAATTTTCATCTGATACCCGAACTTCGAAAAATCGTATCTCGCTCGATTTTTTAATGAAACAAGGTGGGACCAGTGCCAAAAGTTGACAAATTTCGTTAGCTTCATTTGTCTCAAAAATGTTCTTTCGTAAATTTTGATCAGAAGACCCTCGTTCGAGGCATTTTCTCTGAGGAGCGCATTGAAAATTCTGCATGTGTCAGTAGCCTTGAAACTGTCCTGAAACTTCAAAAATTCATTTCTCCTTGACCGGCCATCTGATCGAGTCGAAATTTGAATTCACTCTAGCAAAATCGCATTCCTGACATTGTTCGTTTACATTCCGACTTCAAATTCCGCATGTATTTTGCTGTTTTGGACTAATTATGAAAATTATTCGGATAATCATGATGTGGGCTTGATTATGGATCTAAGGCACTCTTAGGCCAAACTCCTAAAGCTATAAATAGATGTTTGCCTTCACAAATTAAAATAACATAATCATTTTCTTAATTTTCACCACAACTCATTCCCTAATTCTCTCTCAAAAACCAAAGTAAAACTCAAGAACAAAAAATCAAATTTCAACTTTCCCTCCATGCAACCACCACGGGTCACCACCGAACCTCCTTCTGGAATTTGTCACCACTGCAGACCGCGCTAAGAGCGCCTCACCATGCTAAGCGCGCCCTGCAATCTCTCTTCTTCTCATTGGAGCTTTCTCTCTAGAGGATCTTGCTCCTCTTCTCTTTGTTCTGCTCGAATTTGACCTAGAAGAAGCCAATTCCTCTTGATTTCTCTTCAATTTCAAGATTTAAGCAATTATTCTTCATCTTCTTTAATTATCCATTGAAGATTCCAAGTTCTTCAAGAATTAAAGCTTGATTTCAAGAATTATCATCAATTCGACGTTGATTTGGTATTTTCTTTGAAGAGCACAAGGAATTCCTATTCAATTTGATTCAAACTTCAAGTTCAAGTAAGTGTTTAGTTCAATTGAGCACTTATTTTAAGCTATTATTGACTTTTAGCTTTTCTTGAAATTGAATACTTCCATTGCTTGCAAATTTCGTGTGGATTCCAATTCTTGAATTTTCATCTTTGAACTCATTGAATTGGATTGATTTTTGCAACGTGGTTTGAGCAATTGAACCACACATGATTTTGAGCAATACAAGAGAATAAGCAAAGAATAAGTTCTTCAAATATTTCAAATAGTCATAAAAACTTGATATTTAGTAATGGTTATATACAACATTGAATATGCTTTTCAACCCTTCATACCGGGCGCGAAACCGAGTTACGGTTCTCAAGTTATGGCCAAAATAGTGCTGGAATTTTCTGTATTTTTTCAGTCGCTCCCTGAGCTTGCCCGACCGTGGAGAGGCGCTCCGAGAGCGTGAAAATGCACTAAAAATGCAGTTTTGAGCACCCGACAGTGGTTTTGGAGCGGCAAGCGGTGCAGGCTGGGCAAAAACTCATATTTAGGCGGAAAAACACATTTTTTTTTAGGTTATGGTTGGGTAATTTTGCTCCTAAATCATCAAAACATCAAATTTTGGTCTAAATACCTTAGATAACAACTATGGAGTATGCATCTTGATGATCGGAGGTGGATTTCTCATAAATCAGCGCTCAAAACCCGTGAGATGTTTGGTTGACTTTTCTTCTTCTTTATGTATTTCTCTTTTGTTGGGTTATGTTTGTATATTTACTTTGAACATATATATTTGTTGCCCACGGCGTTATATAAAATTTGCTTTACAAATCTGTGTTGGTAATTATATTAGGTTTTTACCTTGTGTTTGGGATTCAAGTTGTGATAGACATATACTACTTAGATTCTTACCTAGGATGATTATATGTTAGTTTCTGAACGATAGACATAGGTTTAGAACTGACATTCACTTTGGGTATCGGTGATTAATGCCTCTGTGTCGGTTGTTTCGGGCGAGACATCATCGATAAGAGTGACGCGGTTTACTTTTGTGTTGTTAAGGTAGGTGAGACATCACTACCGAGGTGATGCAGTAGGATTCTCAATTTGGGTTAGGAATGACTTAGGTTGTGAGAGATACGTGATGACAGAGACGAGTATCGTAGGTTGAGTATAACTGGACAATAGGTTTAAGTCTGTGACGAGTAGTGTACATTCATTCAAGGCAAGTTGTCTATCCTATTTATACTTTTGTTTGCATTTAATTTTTGTCAATAATTTTCTTTACAAACCATTTTAACCCTGTCATACCCCAAAATTTTTCCTCCTACTCCTCAAGATATTTCATACCTCCATACTCAAGGATTCCTCAAGGGTTGATCAGACAAACCCTCTCCTAGGCAATCAACCCAAACCAGGGTTTGGCAATTCCCAGATCAAGGTGGTTCCCAACATCTCCAATGGTCATCATGCCTCCTCATATGCTTCAAAGAATCTCCATGTCAAGTTTCAAACCTTACAAGTCAAGTTTCCTCAGACAATTGCTCAGATGGTTGAAAATCAGTTGTGTTGGACAAAAAGTCAATTGTGGTCAACATACAGTCAAACTTCATGATTTTTGGTCAACATCCACATTTTGAAGTGACATTTATCATTTGATCAAGGGTTGATCATGATTCATCAAGAAAACTCAAGATTTGATCAAAAGTCAAACTTTCCAAATTAGGGTTTTCTAGTGAAAAGTCAACTGAACTTTGACTGAGCATAACTTCTTCATACTTTATCAGAAATTTTTCCACCACCTCTCATTTTGAATAGAATTCAATTCTCTACAACTTCATGTCTCACAAGCATGGTCAGAAAATGCTTCATTTTGAAGATATGGATCAAAACATTACAGGTCCTTTTCAAAGTCAACAAAAAGTCAGCTTTATGTAAAGAAGTGTTATTGAGCATGGAAACTCCAATTGAGATGAAACCAAAGAGGTTGTTTAGAGGACATCTAGAGCTTTCTAAAAAGTCTAAGAACACTCAAAAATGTTAAAAATTGATCAAAATACACCTTGCACATGTTGGGAATATTTTAAGAATTGCACAAAAAAAAATATCTGAAAAAATCCAATTTTTTTCAAATGGGCCTATAATTTTATGATCCAAACTTGATCATAATATTGTTTGTGACCTCTTGATGCCTTCCCACGACCACTTTCTATTTTTTGATTTATTTTTGTATTTAAAAGCATTTAATTCAAGTTTAAATTAAATAAAATATGAAAACAAGGTATAATTTAAGTTGGGTTGGATTTTTATCAAGCTTGAGGACCAAGGAAGCCCACAAAACATGCCAAATTCGTGCTAGTTCATGCAAGGAAAGAGAAAATCAAATTTTGGAAAGATTTGATGAAAATTGAAAAAGAAAATAGTTTGCATGCAAGAACATATCTTTTTTCATTCTTTTTGCTCCAACCTCTTGCTCTATAAATACCTATTGCATTCACAAAGACCAAGGACGAAACCCTAGCCTCTTGAAGCAACCCTAAAATGCCAAATTTTTCACAAAGTTGGCAAAAATCGAATTTGTCTTTCCAGCCACTCTTGAGCATTCCATTGTGTTCCTGAGGTAAGTTTGAGTAAGTATACATCAAAAACCATGGTTAAATCTGCTTGAATCGAGCCATACATGAACATACATATTCATATTTATCTTGTAATCGAATTTTTAATATCTACTTGTTTTAATCGAAACTAATCATTCTAACATGTCCATGAGATGCCATAGGAAGGATCTGGGTCATCTTTCTTAAGCTTGAACATCCAAATCGCGTTTTTCCATTGTTAGGGTTTTTTTGAACTGTTTACTTCGAACCGGCTTATACAGGTACTTTCAGGCCAAACGGACACCACCATTGTGTTCGCCATTGTCGATTTAGGGGGGTAGGGTATCCGTTTGCTTTTTATTTTTGCTATTTTGCAGGTTTGGAGTTTGGACTAGCCAGAGAAGACGACTGGAGCTAGGGCTCGGCGTCGTTGACTGGATTGGACTCCAGCGTGGCTGGCGTGGCATCATGGCTTGTTCTGATTCGCCCATTCATACAACCTGGGCCCCACGCGTGTTGACTGTGTTTGAAATTCAAAACATGACATGTTTACGTTTATAACCATTTGTTTGCAGATTCAAAACACCAAGGCAGCCTAGCTCAGTTGGCAACACGTTGGTTGATTTCTCAAGAGGGCGTGAGTTCAATCCTTGGCCCTGGCAATTCTTTTTTACAGCTTTGCAAACTCTTTTCTATTTTCTTATTTTTCTTAATATTTTTCATTCAATTTAATTAATCTTTAAACATTTTTTTCATGCATTTAAAAATCACAAAAAATATTTTCCTTTTGCATTTTACTCAGAAAAATGTTTATTTAATTTTTGACATTAAAATTAATATTTTTGCATGCATATTTTATTTAATTGCTAATTAACCATTAAATTGACTTTTAATTGCTTTTAATTATCGAAATCGATCTAGAAAATTCCCAAAAAAATATCTTATCATCTAATTGTCATTACTAATCTAAAATCTTTTTCCTCATTAAAAAATCTTATTTTTACTAACATTTTTTCTCTTATGCGAACATTCTTATATTTTCCGATTATGTATCTGCTCACAGGTTGTAACATTTCAGACTATTTTTCTCGCTTTTCTTTTCAATATCATGTAACTGCCTATGGGATGTAATAGTTTTAATTAGGATTTTACTTTCCGCACTCCTATTATGTAATTGCCCCAAAGCCATGTAATAGCGTAGGACTTTATTTTCCGCAGTTTACTTTCAGCAATTTATTTTCCGCACCCTATAAACTGCTAGTAACTAGGCGTGTATGGCAAGATAAAAACGGACGTAGATCACTTCTAATTTGCAAGATAACATATCTGAATTTGACACACTCTTATCACACATGCACCCCTTAGGGTAATTCTCTCTCGTTGCCTTACGAATACAAATGGTCAAGTCCCTCGAACGTAGAGGTATCCTAGCACCGTTTCCAACAAATATATCATCATAGTCCCTTCGATACAAAGATCATAGACCCACGATGTCGACTACAAATACATGATCTCGTCCCTCGATTGTTGCCTACGAAAAGTGATGATCGTCCCTTCGAATGTGCTAGGATGCTTCCTACAAGTTTCCTTCTATGACCATCCGATGTCCCTTCGAATGTCCCTTTACATCCAACGAATAGGGTTACCTACCAACTAATGGTACGGATAGCACTATTCTAAAGGACCGTAAAACAACACGAAAACGACTATTCTGAGTAGGTAATAAGACTTTTTGTTGCTTGCTCAAACAAAATACTTTTCACATCACACACTTTTGTCAAAGTTCAAACTCTTTTCAAAACGAAACATTTCCGAACACTTTGTATACATTCCTACATGAATCATTACAAAGTCAAAGCGAAATGCCTTTTCAAAATATCTTTTGTCAAACACACAGAAAGCACTTTTAAAAATGAGCTAGAGGCAACTAAGAGCTCGTAGATAACTACGGATGGAAAGGGGTGCTAATACCTTCCCTTTTCATAAACTTCTCCCTTACTCAGAATCTAACGAAGGTCTTTTCCTGTTCTTTTCACCTTCCCTTAATTGGATAAAAGAAAAGTCGGTGGCGACTCTTGCTATCCGCAACATTTGCGATAAAAAGCAAAACAAATTCTCAAAGTCAATTCACCGTATTACAGAACTGGCGACTCTGCCGGGGAGACACCCTAAAGAGAGAATGCCTTAGGGATTTCTAGATCATTTTTACTGTTTTCTGTTTGACTTGCTTGCTTTATCTTTAAGGGTTTCTTGGGTATTTTATGCTTGTGGGGGACCATACACCCGGATCTAGGTTTCCTTTAGGTAAGTAGCAATAGATCGTTGCGACCGTTAGGCGTATACCGAAACGGTCAACATGATGGCTACGTTAGTGTGACACTTTGGATGTCCTAATACTCTTCATTTCCAAGTTGAGGATAGTATTTGGCTTTCGCGTGGTGTCATCAGCACTAACTCAACTTTTAGAACCTTAATTGACCCATCTTGGCCATTAGAAGGTAGTGAGATGGTCGGCTTTGGTGTAGACCAAGGTTGGCTGATACTCGATGCTACGCTCATTAAGATCAGACTTTTGGGATATTTTCGGTCGACCACTTGGTAGTCGTATTGAAATAAACGCCTATGAGAAAGATCAATGATATGAGATTCCTAGAACCCGGTTACTATTATAGGACAGGATGAACCAACTCAAACTTTTGGTAGGGTAAACACCTATACCTCATGCAAGCCTTAAACCTAGGGCAGTTGTGTGAATTGTTTGTGCTTGCTAAACATGACATCATGGCAGCATCACATTGCATATCATTTCTAACTATTTCAAGGACCTAGGGATTTATCTTTGCTCTGTTTTGTAGGGATGATGGCTTCTAGAAAGACTATCCGAATCAACTTCATGGGTGTGCCTTCTCAGCTCAAAGAATTGGTTTCAGAGATTCCCGATCATGCTCAGTTCACCAAGAGACATGGTTATCTGCTTGACTTGGTTATCTCCGGTTTTGAAGAAGATATGATGCACGTCCTATTCCAGTTCTTTGATCCGAAACACCATTGCTTTACGTTCCCAGATTACCAGTTAGTTCCTACCTTGGAAGAGTTCTCTAAGCTACTTGGGATGCCTATTCTTGACCAAATGCCATTCACCGGTTTAGAAAAGGTTCCTAGGTACGAAGACATTGCATCAGCATTACATCTAAAGCGCTCAGTCATTGAAGCTAATTGGAAAACAAGAAGCAGAGTTAAGGGTTTACTTGCTAAGTTCCTAATAAAGAAAGCCCGAGAATTCCTCAAAGCTATGAGTTTCCATGCATTTGAAGACATTGTGGCCTTGCTAATCTATGGTTTAGTTATATTCCCTAACTCGGATCAATTCATTGATGTGAACGCCATCAAGTTATTCCTCACTCATAATCCTGTACCTACCTTACTTGGAGACATTCTACATTCTCTCCACACTCGTACCATCAAAAGCCAAGGAACTCTCATGTGTTGTATACCTTTACTTTCCAGGTGGTTTATTTTGCACCTTCCTCCATCAGTTTTGAAGAACGAACAAAGATTGAAGTGGTCTCAAAGGCTAATGTCACTCTCTCATTCAAATATCCGTTGGTGTCTTTTCTCTCAAAAGGACTTCACGTTCATTGAGCGTGGTGGAGAGTTCCCTAATGTACCACTACTTGGTATAAGGGGAGGTATTACTTACAACCCTTCTCTAGCTCTACGTCAGTTTGGTTATGCTTGAAGAGATGGTCCTCATGATATGCTTCTCCAAGATATTGTGTTCGACTACAACCACGATCTCCAGAATTACCGACGAAGGTTCATACACGCTTGGGGCATGGTAAATAAGACTGATACCAAGACTTTGGGGCACCAAAACTCCATTCCTTGGGAACCTTGCCTCAAATGGGTGTGAGCTCGAGCTCAAAACCTCATGATGCCATTTACACCCGTGTTACCAGAAATTATGGAACCTGTTGCTATAGGTGACGTACCCTATACTGTTCTTCATCCCGACATGCCTACAGATTTTGAAGACTTGAAGAGATCCTGGATTCAACTAAAAGAAGAAAGGGATACATTCAAAGCTCAGTGCTATGCAAGCGAGAAGAAGGTACTAAAGTTGACCAAGCTACTTCACGAGGAGCAAAACATCAACGCCTACCTCGGCACCAAGAGGAAGCGCCCATGGGAGACTTAGAGCTTTAGGATTTTTGTTCTTTTATTTTTCGAACTATCTTTTGTACTTAAAAAGAAAAATAAAAAAGGAAAGAAACTAATAAAAGTTTGTTCATGCTTGTTTAACAAATTTAAATTCCTAAGGTCCTTTAAAACATTGCATTGCATTTGCATAAACATCGCATACCATAGCATAACATTTCATAACAGGTACATTGAAGATCGGTTTTCTCATTTTCTCGCTATTTATTTTAGCAGAAATGGCTCTTGAACAGACTGTCAAAGATCTTCAGGCTCAGAATGCTCAGTTCCAGGAGATGTTCACTAGCTTGGTCTAAGGCCAAGAAGATCTGAAGAAGCTCATCAACAAATAGAAGAAGGTCATTGGTGTTCTCAACATGGGAAGACGTCACAAAGGTGGTCCTAAGGTGGTTAGCTGGATAGAGTTCTCAGAAGGGAGTCACAAAACTGAGGGAAGTGTCAAGGGTAACGAAGAGGATTAGCGCTAGTCTGAGAAGAAGGAAGTAGATTATGAGAATGATCAGTATTCTTATGAGGATGATAAGTACAAACAACTTGAAGACCGTCTGAATGCTGTAGAAAATTTGAAGATGTCAGGGATGAATTTTGATGATCTAAGTTTTGTTCCTGGTGTGGTGATTCCTCCCAAGATCAAGGTTCCTAATTTTGCCAAATATGATGGCATTTCTTGTCCGAAGCTGCATTTGAAGTCCTATGTTCAAAAGATCAACCCCCACACTGATGACAGAAAGTTGTGGATTCATTATTTCCAAGAGAGTTTGGCCGGAACTCAATTGGAGTGGTATTATCAGCTAGAGAGTGACCATCTTCGTACCAGAAATGGAGAGATCTAGCAGGCAGAGTTCAACCACCCTTGTCCAATAGGGAGTTGGTTGATATGTTTATGGGAACACTGACAGGCCCATTCTTCAATCATCTGATTGGAAACTCTTCAGCCGGATTCACCGAGCTGATATTGGTCATCATCAAATGCTACGAAGAGACCTTTTGGTGGTAAGAAAGAAGCCAATGCTGTGTATGGTCAGAAAAGACGAGCCAAGACCGACCGCGCTCAATCTGTGGGGGAAGTTGTAATCTCTAATCCTACATCAGCACAACCTCAGCGAGACAACGCGCGTAACCAGAACGCGTCACGAAGACAGTTTGCAAAGATCAACATGCCATTGTCACAAGCATTGCAACACATGTTGAAAGCAGAGCTGATTACCTTGAGGGATCCTCATCAAAACATCAACACTTCCTCTCCGAGATACAATCCCAATGCTAAGTGTGCTTACGACTCTAACAGGCCAGGGAATAACACTGACGATTGTTGGGCTCTGAAGAACAAGATTCAAGACATGATTGAAGCTAAAGAGATTGAGTTTGATCCTCCTGTTGAGACTTTGAATGTGATCAACGCACCTATGCTTAATCATGGCAAGAGTGCCAATGCTATTGACAAGAACTCTTATGTTTTCAATATAGATGATTTGACTATTCCTCTGATGACTGTTAAGAAGAATTTACTGCAAGTCGGTGTCAATCCAGGATGCCCAGAGAATTGTCGTTGGTGCCCATCTGCACCTGATGGTTGTGCCTGGTTGAGAAGACGTATTCAGTGCATGATGGATAACCATGAAGTGTTATTTCTAAAGCCATCACCTGTGGAGAATCTGTGTAAAGACTTGTCTAAGAAATTGAAGATCGAAGATGTGAGTGAAATTGTACCAGAAGTATGGGATATCTTGGGGCAGCCAATTGAAGATGTTAAGGCGACCAGATGGGGAGACGATTTCCCAAAAACCTATGCTGATGTTAACACAATAAGGATTTCCTCTGCTGATCTTGTGCCTAGAGTGGCACCTCTCATCATTACTTCTCCTAGACCAGTTCCATACTCCTCCGACAAAGATATACCTTGGAACTATGGAGCTGAAGTTTACTATCATGGCATCAAGCAAGACCCTCTGACCATTGAGAATCTTACAGTTGAAGCTACCATTCCTGACATTGACAACATCACCGGATCAAGTAAGGTGACCAGAACCGGAATAGTGTTTTTTCTAGAGATCTCTCCTCCAAAAGACACTGCGACTCCAGCTCGCATTCCAGCTATTCAACCAGTTCCCGAAGCTAGAGGGAAAGAACTAGTAACTCATCCTGCTCAGACTGAAGATACCTCCAAACAAGAAATGGAGGAAATTCGAAAGATTATCAAGAAGAGTGACTACAATGTTGTGGAACAGTTGGGACAGACTCCATCCAAGATCTCCATGCTTGCTCTGCTCTTGTGCTCCGAGGCTCATGCTAAAGCCTTGGTGAACTTTTTGAAGAATGCTCACGTACCGCAAGACACTACTACTGATCAATTTGAAGTTTGTATTGCAAGCTTGGCTGCCAACAACGGCCTAGGCTTCTCTGATGCTGATTTGACTCCTGCCAGAAAGAAACACAACAAAGCCTTGCACATCTCTGTTGAATGCAAGGGCGTTACTTGTCTCATGTTTTGGTGGACACCGGTTCTGCTCTGAATATCCTGCCAAAGAATGCTTTTGACCGACTTGATGATGAAGGATTGGTTTTCAAGCCCAGCGACATTATTGTAAGAGCTTTTGATGGTTCTAAACGAACGGTACTTTGAGAGATCACTCTGCCTGTTAAAGTCGGTTCCCAGACTTTTGTCTCCACTTTCTTTGTCATAGACATTCGTCCAGCTTACTCTTGCCTACTTGGACGCCCTTGGATACATGGGGCAGGCGCTGTTACCTCTACCCTTGCATCAGAAGCTGAAATACCCAGTGAAAGGGAAGGTTGTTACAGTATGTGGTGAAGAGGAATACATGGTCAGCCATCTACAGTCATTCCGATACCTCGAGATGGAAGGTGAATTCTTTGACACTCCCTGTCAAGCTTTCGAAACAGTTCCAAGAGTCGTTCCTGTTGACTCTCCTGTTACTCCTTAAGTTACACAAGTTCCGCCTAGGATGGCCTCGCTGAAGGATGCTCAACCTGCAGTTGAAGAAGGAGGTAGTACTATTTAGGGTCAGCTCCCCGATCTTCCTTTCAAATCTGACAAGACTGGTTTAGGCTTCACTATCAAAGGTCAAAAGATGATACGCCATGAACGTGCCGGCCAACTTCCTATCCGCATCAGCCATAATGGGATCCATGTTATAGAAGACAACGACAATGACTTCGACATCAGCAAATGGATCTTCCCAGCTCCCGACAACTGACTCAGCAAATGGAAGACTGAAGATATCATACCAATCTCCATTAGACAGGAGTAATTTCCTTTGTTTTCTGTTTTGCTTTTCGTCTTTATGCTTTGAACAATAAACTTTAAAGCCTAGTGCCTTGCCCAGGGCATCATGGCTCGTTTGTGAGGGTTATTATCTGTCATTTGCATATTTTCATTCAATAAAATCGTTGGACTTTTGCATTTAAATGTTGTTTTTCTTTCTTTTACTTTATCACCCCCTTCAAAAAGCTATGTGTTTCTTACACACACCCACGTGATACACTGCAGAATCACTCTGAATCTCGTTGATAACAGCTATGCTATTGCTAAATATGACTTCGATAATCCGATCTACCAAGCCGAAGACGAAGGTGAGGAAGATTGTGAAGTGCCAGGAAAACTTGCCAGACTGCTACAGCAAGAAGAGCGAGTTATACAACCACATGAAGAGTCAGTTGAGGATGTGAATTTGGGTACTAATGAAGACAGAAAAGAGATCAAGATAGGAGCGGGTCTTGAGAACAATGCCAAAAAGATATTGATTCAGATGCTACGAGACTATATCGATGTTTTTGCTTGGTCCTACGAAGACATGTCTGGTTTAGACATTAAAATTGTGGTACACCGGTTACCGACAAAAGAAGGTTTTCTCCCAATGAAACAGAAGGTTCATCGCATGCGTCCTGAGATGTCTGAGAAAATCAAAGCTAAAGTTATGAAACAGTTCAACACCGGTTTCCTAGCTGTTACTTCTTATCCGCAGTGGGTTGCTAATGTGGTACCTGTACCTAAGAAGGATGGTAAAGTGCGAATGTGTGTGGCTTACAGAGATCTGAACAAAGCAAGTCCGAAAGACGATTTTCCGCTTCCTCATATTGATGTTCTAGTTGACAACACCGCTCAACATAAGGTTTTCTCCTTCATGGATGGTTTCTCCGGTTACAATCAGATCAAAATGGCTCTTGAAGACATGGAGAAGACTACTTTCGTTACACATTGGGGCACTTTTTGTTACAAGGTCATGCCATTCGGACTGAAGAACGCTGGCGCCACTTATCAGCGTCCCATGGTGGCATTATTTCATGACATGATTCATCATGAGATAGAGGTCTACGTCGACGACATGATAGCTCGATCACAGACTGAAGAAGAACATCTCGATCATCTGCAGAAACTGTTTGACAGGCTGAAGAAGTACAGACTAAGACTTAATCCCAATAAGTGCACCTTTGGAGTCAGATCCGGTAAACTCTTAGGGTTTGTTGTCAGTGGTAAAGGTATTGAAGTTGACCCCGCCAAGGTTAAAGCTATTCAAGAAATGCCAGCTCCCCGCACCGAGAAGGAAGTCAGAGGTTTCTTGGGACATCTAACTGCTACTTGTGAGCCAATCTTCAAGCTGCTGAAGAAAGATCAATTGGTAGAATGGATCGACGATTGCCAGATCGCTTTTGACAAAATCAAGGAGTACCTACAGAATCCTCCTATCTTGATGCCACCTGCCGAAGGAAGACCTTTTATCATGTACTTGGCAGTGTTAGAGAATTCAATGGGGTGTGTGTTGGGGAAACATGACGAGTCTTGTCGAAAAGAGTATGCAATATACTACCTTAGCAAAAAGTTTTCCGACTGTGAAACAAGATACATACAGCTCGAGAAAACTTGCAGCGCTTTGGCTTGGGCTGCTCGCCGACTAAGACAGTATATGTTGACTCACACTACCTTATTGATCTCCAAGATGGATCCGATAAAATACATATTTGAGAAACCAGCTCTCTCCGGAAGAATAGCAAGATGGCAAATGATCTTGACCGAATATGACATCCAGTATACTTCCCAGAAAGCAATCAAAGGAAGTGTAGTAGCCGATCATTTGGCTCATCAAGCCGTAGATGACTATCAGTCTATGCAGTTCGAGTTTCCAGACGAAGATGTTTTGCTAGTAACTGATTGTGAAGAACCAGGACCAGACGAAGGACTTGAACAAGGACCCCGATGGACCATGGTCTTTGATGGAGCCTCAAACGCACTTGGCAATGGCATTGGCGCCATCATTACATCCCCTGCAGGTGGACATACGCCTTTCATCGCTAGATTGTGTTTCAGTTGCACTAATAACATGGCCGAATACGAAGCGTGCATCATGGGTATTAAAGCTGCTATTGACTTAAGAATCAAGTTCTTGCAAGTGTATGGAGACTTAGCTTTAGTGATCAGTCAGATTAAAGGCGAGTGGGATACGAAGCATCCAAATCTCATTCCATAACGAGAGCATGTTCTGAGTTTGATCCCCTACTTTGAAGAGATCACTTCCAATCACATTCCACGAGAAGAGAATTAGTTGGCAGGCGCATTAGCTACTATGTCGTCTATGTTCAAGGTCAGATGGGACAACGAGGCTCCCCAGATCATCATCGAGAAGTTCGACGAACTAGCATACTGTTGTGAACTTGATACAGAAGAGAAACCTTGGTTCTACGAAGTGAAGAGGTATCTTGAGGCTTAGGAATATCCCGCAGGGGCATCTGTCAATGATAAGAAGTTCATGAGAAGATTTGCATCCAAATTCTTTCTCAGCAACGACATCTTATACAAGCGCAATCACGACTTGTGCCTACTCCGTTGTGTAGATCAGAAAACTGCAGAATGTATCATGGAAGAGTTACACGAAGGCGCGTTTGGTACCCACTCCAGTGGACATATGATGGCTAAGAAGATTTTGAGAACAGGTTACTATTGGTCCACCATGGAAGCTGATTGTCACCGCTATGCTCGGTCTTGTCACAAATGCCAGATATATGCAGACAAAGTGCGCGTACCTCCAGTACCTCTGAATGTTCTAACTGCTCCTTGGCCTTTTGCAATGTGGGGCATTGACATGATCGGAGAAATTAAGCCCACAGCTTCCAACGGACATCGTTTCATTCTTGTGGCAATTGATTATTTCACTAAGTGGGTAGAGGCAGCCTCGTTCGCATCTGTTACCAAGAATGTTGTGGCTCGATTCATCAAGCATAATCTTATCTGTCGGTATGGCACTCCCGAAAGGATTATCACAGATAACGGTTCTAACCTCAACAACAAAATGATCATCGAACTCTACACGCAGTTCAAGATCAAGCATCACAATTCTTCTCCATATCGGCCTAAGATGAATGGCGCAATGGAAGCCGCCAACAAGAATATCAAGAAGATTATACAGAAGATGACAGTGACTTACAAGGATTGGCATGAGATGTTGCCATTTTCTCTCTATGGTTATCGCACTACAGTGCGAACGTCAATAGGGGCAACCCCAAATGAGGTTTAGATACCCTCATCCAGAGTCCTCCAAGACGCAGAGTTAGGCGAAGACAATTGGATCCAGACTCGCCTTGACCAAATCAACTTGATTGACGAGAAACGACTTGCATCCATCTGCCATGGACAGATCTATCAGAAGTGAATGATCAGAGCATTCAACAAGAAGGTCAAGCACCGAGTTTACCAAGTCGGTGATCTAGTAGTCAAGCGCATCATTCTTCCACAAGGTGATCCCAAGGGCAAGTGGAGTCCCACGTACGAGGGACCATTTGTAGTCAAAACAGTATTTTAAAGCGGAGCTATGATACTTAGCACCATGGATGGAGAAGACTTCCCACACCTTGTGAATGTAGACATAGTCAAAAAATACTACGCATAAACGAGACCCGCTAAATCGACAGGCCTAGGCAAAAATAAGGGCATCCTGGCGAACCAAAAGGGTTCGGGAAAAAGTTAAGGATATGTAAAAACATGTACACCCAGCAAGTCGAAAACCTGCAAAGGCGGCTTGGGCAAAAAAGAGTATCCCGGTAGACTGAAAACCCGAAAGGGCGGTTTAGGCAAAAGTTAAGGATTTAAGCGTACGACTATGTCTTGTTCAGATCACCCATCTACAGACTACTACTATCAGCATTCAAGATTCAAATGGCGAAAATCAATCCACTCACATTCTACTGACAGCAAGGAGATGAGATAGTCGAAATATATGAGTACTAGCCTAATTGGGACTTAACGAGATTGTTTCCGCATAGCTTTTTACTTTCCTTGTATACGAGCTACTTGGCCATACGCCACATTTCAAATTAATACAAGTCCTTTCTCTTTACAATTTTCACTATTGTTGTTTGCATAAAGTCCAATGTTTGCTTTGAATGATTCTATGCATCTGACAATAAATAGCTATTTAAAAACATGCGAAAAGCGAACGAACAGGGATAATTACTACAGGCTCTAGGAATTGAGATGACGACGAAAGTCACCAAAATGTTCCCCTGCAGAGCACAATCCCCCACAGAGGCATCGCTCACTACAGACCTTCCCCCAGCGGAGTACACATTTTCTTCCACTAGTTCCAACATTCCAAGTTTCATCGCGTTAGTCCCTGAGCAGCGATCCCAGTCAACTTAACCTGATTACATCAGTCTTCGAGCAGTAATATTTCATCTCCAGCAAAGGTATTTATCCCCAACAGAATATCTCTCAACAATTACCATTCCCCCGGCAGCGGCAGTATCCGGACTCGAAACTTGGTCATATAGTGCATCGGAGGAAGTCTACATTGTTTGTTCCCCATCCAGAGGTTTCAGCGGGCTCCAGATCCTTCTAGCTCGGTTACTCAACAACAATCAAATACTCTCCAGCAGGATCTACGTGCAAGATCCCCAGCAGAACGCCTTCTAAATTTTCCCCAGCAGGGTCTACACACAAGATCCTCGGTAGTACACCTCTTGGTCTTTACCATCCTTAGCAGCAGAGATATCTAGGCTCGAAACTTGTTCAGATAGTGCATCGGAGGAATCAAGGATATCTTTATTCTATTTCAAAGGCAGGGTTTTCATCCGTTTCAACTCTAAATAGAATCCAGAAATCCCCAAGCAGAGCATCCACATCTTCTTCAAGATGGATATGTTTTAAAATACCACAACATCTATCAATCATACATTATTCATAAAAAGTCATAACTTGTGCATATATCATTCATACACATCGTCATTCTTCATAACCTGCATAGGACTAACTATATCCTATCAAAGTTTCTTTTGTTTTTCCAAGCAGGTGAAAGTCACTTCTAAACACAGGTCCAGGATTAATACCCGAAGCAAGACGGCAAAACTATCTGAACGACCACCCAAGTTGTCCTCCGACAACAGATCCAGGATTAACACCCGAAGCCAGACGGGAAACCCTATCCACACGATCATCCAGGTTGTCCTCCGACAACAGGCATTGGATCAACACCCGAAGTACAACAGGGAAGTTGTCCACGTTCTGCCAACCATTATCCCCTCAAATTAATCAAGACGAAGAATTATTCTGACTCTCTCTTATTATCAACAGCAACTACAGAGTCTGGCATACGACTCAGTTGCCCTGGATGGCATCTCAAGCCCATCTCCGACTATTGGTCGACATCTCTCCACTTTCAAAATGCTGCATATTTGGTTAAAAACCAATACAAACCAATAAATTCATTCAAAGACGAGCGCGAGGTCTAACGTACGACTCCCTCCGGATGGCATCTTAAGCCCATCTCCATGTTCCCTACTGTCTTCAGGAATATTTACAAAGCCTAGCGTACGGCTCGTTCCCCAGCATCAGTCTTTCCAAATGGCATCTTAAGCCCATCTCCAACGATTCTCCTATTTAGGCGACGTTCTTGAGTCTAACGCACGACTCATTCCCCAGTGAAGTCTCTAGCTTCTCCAAATGGCATCTGTAAGCCCATTCCCGCATCATCAATCAACAACAAGTGCAAATTTTCAGGTGTACTCGAGTGTTCAATCATCTTCTTCCTTCAGGTCACGGAAGGCAATCATGCAATTCTAACCCTTCCAGTACAAGAAGATTGAACAGGGGCAGCTGTCATACCCCAAAATTTGCCCTCCTACTCCTCAAGATATTTCATACCTCCATACTCAAGGATTCCTCAAGGGTTGATCAGACAAACCCTCTCCTAGGCAATCAACCCAAACCAGGGTTTGGAAAATCTCAGATCAAGGTGGTTCTCAACATCTCCAATGGTCATCATGCCTCCTCATATGCTTCAAAGAATCTCCATGTCAAGTTTCCTCATACAATTGCTCAGATGGTTGAAAATCAATTGTATTGGACAAAAAGTCAACTGTGGTCAACATACAGTCAAACTTCATGATTTTTGGTCAACATCCATATTTTGAAGTAACATTCCTCATTTGATCAAGGGTTGATCATGATTCATCAAGAAAACTCAAGATTTGATCAAAATTCAAACTTTCCAAATTAGGGTTTTCTAGTGAAAAGTCAACTGAACTTTGACTGAGCATAACTTCTTCATACTTTATCAAAAAAATTTCCACCACCTCTCATTTTGAAGAGAATTCAATTCTCTACAACTTCATGTCTCACAAGCATGGTCAGAAAATGCTTCATCTTGAAGATATGGATCAAAACATTACAGGTCCTTTCCAAAGTCAACAAAAAGTCAACTTTTTGTAAAGAAGTGTTATTGAGCATGGAAACTCCAATTGATATGAAACCAAATAGGTTGTTTAGAGGATATATAGAGCTTTCTAAAAATTCAAAGAACACTCAAAAATGTTAAAAATTGAGCAAAATACACCTTGCACGACTTGGGTATTTTTGAAGAATTGCACAAAGAAAAATATCTGACAAAATCCAATTTGTTTCAAATGGGCCTATACTTTTATGATCCAAACTTGATCATAATATTTTTTATGACCTCTTGATGCCTTGCCACGACCTCTTTCTATTTTTTTGATTTATTTTTGAATTTAAAAGCATTTAATGCAAATTTAAATTAAATAAAATATGAAAACAAGGTATAATTTAAGTTGGGTTGGATTTTTATCAAGCTTGAGGACCAAGGAAGCCCACAAAACATGCCAAATTCGTGCTAGCTCATGCAAGGAAATAGAAAATCAAATTTTGGAAAGATTTGATGAAAATTGAAAGAGAAAATATTTTGCATTCAAGAACATATCTTTTTTCATTCTCTTTGCTCCATCCTCTTGCTCTATAAATACCTATTGCGTTCACAAAGACCAAGGATGAAACCCTAGCCTCTTGAAGCAACCCTAAAATTCCAAATTTTTCACAAAGTTGGAAAAAATCGAATTTGTCTTTCCAGCCACTTCCAGCCACTCTTGATCATTCCATTGTGTTCCTGAGGTAAGTTTGAGTAAGTATACATCAAAACCATGGTTAAATCTGCTAGAATCGAGCCATACATGAACATACATATTCATATTTTTCTTGAAATCGAAT
The DNA here is from genome assembly GCA_021764765.1 of Vicia sativa. Lineage (NCBI taxonomy): Eukaryota > Viridiplantae > Streptophyta > Magnoliopsida > Fabales > Fabaceae > Vicia > Vicia sativa. Next base: position 81,814,054 of record CM038794.1, on the reverse strand, counting down.
TTTTAATATCTTCTTGTTTTAATCGAAACTAATCATTCTAACATGTTCATGAGATGCCATAGGAAGGATCTGAGTCATCGTTCTTAAGCTTGAACGTCCAAATCGCGTTTTGCCATTGTTAGGGTTTTTTTGAACTGTTTGCTTTGAACCGGCCGATACAGGTACTTTCAGGCCAAACGGACACCACCAACGTGTTCACCATGGTCGATTTAGGGGGGTAGGTTATCCCTTTGCTTTTTATTTTTGTTATTTTGCAGGTTTGGAGTTTGGACTAGCCGGTGAAGACGACCGGAGCTAGGGCTCCGGTGTCGTTGACTGGATTGGACTCCGGCGTGGCTGGCGTGGCATCATGGCTTGTTCTGATTCGCCCATCCATACAACCTGGGCCCCAAGCGTGTTGACTGTGTTTGAAATTCAAAACATGACACGTTTACGTTTATAACCATTCGTTTGCAGATTCAAAACACCAAGGCAGCCTAGCTCAGTTGGCAACACGTTGGTTGATTTCTCAAGAGGGCGTGAGTTCAATCCTTGGCCCTGGCAATTCTTTTTTACAGCTTTGCAAACTCTTTTCTATTTTCTTATTTTTCTTAATATTTTTCATTCAATTTAATTAATCTTTAAACATTTTTTTTCATGCATTTAAAAATCACAAAAAATATTTTCCTTTTGTATTTTAATCAGAAAAATGTTTATTTAATTTTTGACATTAAAATTAATATTTTTGCATGCATATTTTATTTAATTGCTAATTAACCATTAAATTGACTTTTAATTGCTTTTAATTATCGAAATCGATCCAGAAAATTCCCAAAAAATTATCTTATCATCTCATTGTCATTACTAATCTAAAATCTTTTTCCTCATTCAAAAATCTTATTTTTACTAACATTTTTTCTCTTATGCGAACTTTCTTATATTTTCCGATTATGTATCTGCTCACAGGTTGTAACGTTTCGGACTATTTTTCTCGCTTTTCTTTTCAATATCATGTAACTGCCTATGGGATGTAATAGTTTTGATTAGGATTTTACTTTCTGCACTCCTATTATGTAATTGCCCCAAAGCCATGTAATTGCGTAGGACTTTATTTTCCGTACTTTACTTTCCGCAATTTATTTTTCGCACCCTATAAACTGCTAGTAACTAGGAGTATATGGCAAGATAAAAACGTACGTAGATCACTTCTAATTTGCAAGATAACATATTTGAATTTGACACACTCTTTTCACACATGCACCCCTTAGGGTAATTCTCTCTTGTTGCCTTACGAATACAAATGGTCAAGTCCCTCGAACGTAGAGGTATCCTAGCATCGTTGCCTACAAATATATCATCATAGTCCCTTTGATACAAAGATCATAGACCCACGATGTCGCCTACGAATACATGATCTCGTCCCTCGATTGTTGCCTACGAAAAGTGATGACCTTCCCTTCGAATGTGCTAGGATACTTCCTATAAGTTGCCTTCTATGACCATCCGATGTCCCTTCGAATGTCCCTTTACATCAAACGAATAGGGCTACCTACCAACTAATGGTACGGATGGCACTATTCTAAAGGAACGTAAAACAACACGAAAACGACTATTCTGAGTAGGTAATAAGACTTTTAGTTGCTTGCTCAAACAAAATACTTTTCACATCACACACTTTTGTTAAAGTTCAAACTCTTTTCAAAACGAAACATTTCCGAACACTTTGTATACATTCCTACATGAATCATTACAAAGTCAAAGCGAAATGCCTTTTCAAAATATCTTTTGTCAAACACACAGAAAGCACTTTTAAAAATGAGCTAGAGGCAACTAAGAGCTCGTAGATAACTACGGATGGAAAGGGGTGCTAATACCTTCCCTTTTCATAAACTTCTCCCTTACTCAGAATCTAACGAAGGTCTTTTCCTGTTCTTTTCACCTTCCCTTAATTGGATAAAAGAAAAGTCGGTGGCGACTCTTGCTATCTGCAACATTTGCGATAAAAAGCAAAACAAATTCTCAAAGTCAATTCACTGTATTACAAACCCCTAACTCATTAACGATAAAATTGTTGAACGGCAAAACAATAACCAATCTCTATGGACACGATACGATATAACCTATATATCACCCGGTAAAAATAATACTTTACTTTTTGCTTGCTGCTTTACCGCTTCAAAAAAATGGCATTGGTTTACTTTCAAGGTTGTAACGTGGCTTGTGACAATACCATGACATGACGAAAGGAGGTTACTAGCTTTCACAATAAGGGCGTCAAGCTTACGAAGTAAAACAAGCATTTGGTTTGTGTTTGTTTTTGTGTGTGGTGACTTATGTTTTAACAAGTTAAAATAGGACATGTTCTTAATTTCAAATCTTCAATTTTCAACTTATTAATTCATTTTGACCAAGTATTCGTTTTGTTATTTGTATTTGATTTGATACATCTAATTATGATTTCCGCAAGCTTGTATTGTTTAGCTTGAGGAGCTTTGTTCCTTGTAAATATTGTAAGTATTGTACATTGAACTTTTTCTAATTCTTTTGTTTGTTGTTTGTCGTCCAATTTTGGTCTGGTAGCTTAAGGTTGCATTTGGTGATATTCTGAGTTTGGTCGTTTCAACTCGTGGATGTATGGTAATAATAGTTTTCCAATTTGGTACATGTTAGGTACTTATTTATTGCTTTCTATAGCATAACATGTTTAGGAAATTTATCATTTGTACAATTACAATGTCATTCATTCTTTTTGCATTACTTGTTCATTACTTGAATCACTTTAGTTCCCTTTTTACCCATAAATGTGAGGAAGCTTTCTATTGTTCATATATGTTAGAGGCCACAATTCTTGTCTTAACTACATTTTATTATTTTTAATCTTTTGTTTGTGTTAATTGTATGAGTGCATGAAAATGATCAAGGCCTTTTGTTTGATTTTTAGCACAACTACATAGCCAAATAGTCAATTCACCTTGTGAGTGTGTGAACCTTTGTAACCTCCTTTGAGCCTTTTTGGTTAATGTCCATGTTATTTTTGAACCTAATGCTTGTCTATGAGTGTTTGGTTTCCCTTTTTGAATGGATGTTTATTATATAATTTTCTTGAACCCTCAACAATGATATAGTTGGATTTTAACCTTGCCTAAGAAAGTATAGAGTATTCACTTTTATGTTGGTTGAATTCAAGTTGGAGAGATAATTGTTTATGTGCTTATGTTGTGATATTTATGAGGTTGAGAAATAGAAAAATAAAAAGAAAGGAAATAAATGTGAAAAAGAAAGTTAGAAAAAGAAAGAAAGAAATGTGAAAAAGATAAAAAGTTTTGAAAAAGAAAAACAAAAAGAGTAAGGAATAATGTTGTGTTAATAACTATTGTGATTGGTTTGATAATTTGGGATGAAGAAGAAGTTGTTTGAAATTCTATTGTTCAAAAAATTATGAGTTGATCACTCCATTAGGTTTAGGAAAGTTTTTGTTTTGACTAGCTTTAGGACTTATCACGTGTTTGTTAACCAAGCCACGTTACAACCTTGACAAGCCCTTATGATTCTTGCATTTGTATTTTCAATATGAGTTTTTGGATGAATGCATAATTTAGTCTATTGTATTCAAGATTGTGGATGAGTGTCTAAATTCACTCACCTTTGTGTGTTCTTCATCTACGAGTGAATTTTGTATTGGTGTGTTTCATGATTGAGCTTGTATTGTTTTAGAATTTTTTGCATGATTTTTGTACTTAAGATTTGTTTCGTTTTTATGTTGTTGTTGTAAGATAGTAGTAAGTATATACTTTGCGTGTACGTTTTTGTTTGAACCATACATTTATTTTCCGTTTTAAAAACTTATTGATTCGTAATTCTTTGATTATCATCTTTTGTTTCTTTAGGTTTATTTGACTTTGTTTGAGGACAAACAATGTTTCAAGTTGGGAGAGTTGATAAGTGCCAAAATGTCATTACTTTGTGTATATAATTTATGGTACTTATCTGTTCTTTTGTTGATATTTAATTGAATAACCTCAAATTTGTTTGTAAATACTTTTAATCATGTTTTTGTGTAATATTGAATTATTTGATAGTTTTCTATTCATTTTGTAGGTATTGATGCGGATTTGGAGCATGAGCAATAGTGTCAAAGTCACGACTTCAAACAGATGATTTAGAGTAATACAAGAAAATGCATAAAGCAAATAATAACTTTTTCAAATATTTCAAATAGTAATAAAAACTTGATATTTAGTAATGGTTATATACAACATGGAATATGCTTTCCAACCCTTCAAACCGGGCGCAAAACCTAGTTACTGTTATGAATTTATGGGCAAAACAGTGCTGGAATTTTCTTTTTTTTTCCAGCAACTCTCCGAGGTCGCCCGGTTTTTTGAGAGGTGCTCTGGGAGCGTGAAAATGCCCTAAAACTGTAGTTTTGAGAGCCCGACGGTGGTTTTGGAGCCCCATGCGATGCGGGCTATACAGAAACCCTTATTTAGGCGAAAAGACACATTTTTTAGGTCATGGTTGGGTATTTTTTCTCCCAATTTATCAAAATATCAAATTTTGGTCTAAATACCTTAGATAAAAACTATAGAGTACGCATCTTGATGGTCAGAGGTGGATTTCTCATAAACCGGCGCTCACAACCCACGAGATGTTTGGTTCACTTTTCTTCTTATTTGTGTACTTCTCTTTTGTTGGGTTATGTATGTATATTTAATTTGAACATATGTATATTTGTTGCCCGTGGCGTTATATAAAGTTTGCTTTACAAATTTGTGTTGGTGATTGTCTTAGGTTTTTACCTTGTGTTTGAGATTTTAAGTTGTGATAGACATATACTACTTAGATTCTTACCTAGGATTAATATATGTTAGTTTCTGAACGCTAGACATAGGTTTAGAACTGACATTCCCTTTGGGTATTGGTGATTAATGCCACTGTGTCGATTGTGTTGGGCGAGACATCGTCGATATGAGTGACACGGTTGACTTCTGTGTTGTTAAGGTATGTGAGACATCACTACCGAGGTGATGCAGTAGGATTCTCAATTTGGCTTAGGAATGACTTAGGTTGTGTGACATACGTGATGACACAGACGAGTATCATAGGTTGAGTATAACTGGACGGTAGGTTTAAGTCTCTAAAGGTTAGTGTACATTCGTTCTAGACAAGTTGTCTATCCTTTCTATACTTTTGTTTGCATTTAATTTTTTTCATTACTTTTCTTTATAAACCATTTTAACCCCAAACTCATTAACGATAGAATTTTCGAACGGCAAAACAATAACCAATCTCTGTAGACACGATACGATATAACCTATATATCACCTGGTAAAATTAATACTTTACTTTTTGCTTGCCGCTTTACTGCTCAACAAAATGGTGCCGCTTTACTGCTTCAACAAAATGGTGCCGCTTTACTTTAAAGCTTGTAACGCAGCTTGTGAGCATACCATGGCATGATGAAAGATGGCTACTAGCTTGCACAATAAGGGCGTCGAGCTTATGACGTAAAACAAGCATGTTGGTTTGTGTTTTTTTTTGTGTGGTGACGTGTGGTTTATCAAGTTGAAATAGGACATGTTCTTAATTTCAAATCTTCACTTTTCAACTTATTAATTCATTTTCACCAAGTTTTTGTATTGTTATTTGTAGTTGCTTTGTTTTGTCTAATTGTGATTTCTGCAAGCTTGTCGTGTTAACTTAAGAAGTTTTGTTCCTTGTAATTATTGTAAATTTTGTACATTTATATCTTTCTAATTCTTTTGTTGGTTGTTTGTCGTCCAATTTTGGTCTGGTAGCTTGATGTTGCATTTGGTGATTTTCTTAGTTTGATCATTTCAACCGGCGGATGTATAGTAATGATAGTTTTCAAATTTGGTACACGTCATGTACTCGTTTATCGCTTTCAATAGCATAAAATTTTTAGGAAATTTATCATTTGTACAATTACCAGGTTATTCATTCTTTTTGCATTACTTGAATCAATTTAGTTCCCTTTTAAACGATAAATGTGAGGAAGCTTTCCATTGTTCATATATGTTACAGGCCACAATTCTTATATTAACTAGATTTTATTAAGTTTAATATTTTGTTGGTGTTGATTGTATGATTGCATGAACATTATCAAGGCATTTTGTTTGATTTTGAGCACAACTACCTAGCCAAATAGTCAATTCACCTTGTGAGTGTGTGAACCTTTGTAACCTCCTTTGAGCCTTTTTGTTTAATGTCTATGTTGTTTTTGAACCCCATTTCATTCTTTTTGAATATTTTTCAAATTTGGTACACGTCAGGTACTCGTTTATCGCTTTCTATAGCATAACATATTTAGGAAATTTACCATTTGTACAATTACCATGTCATTCATTCTTTTTGCTTTACTTGCTCGTTACTTGAACCACTTTAGTTCCCTTTTTACCCATAAATGTTAGGAAGCTTTCCAGTGTTCATAAATGTTGGAGGCCACAATTATTGTTTTAACTAGATTTTATTATGTTTAATATTTTGTTTGTGTTGATTGTATGATTGCATGAAAATTAACAATGCATTATGTTTGATTTTGAGCACAACTACCTAGCCAAATATTCAATTCACCTTTTGAGTGTGTGAACCTTTGTAACCTCCTTTTAGCCTTTTTGGCTAATGTCCATGTTGTTTTTGAACCGCATTTCATTCTTTTTTCCATAGTTTTCAAATTTGGTACACATCAAGTACTCATTTTTCTATTTCTATAGCATAACATGTTTAGCAAATTTATCATTTGTGCAATTACCATGTCATTCATTCTTTTTGAATTACTTGCTCGTTACTTGAATCACTTTAGTTCCCTTTTTACCCATAAATGTGAGGAAGTTTTCCATTGTTCATATATATTGGAGGCCACAATTCTTGTTTTAACTAGATTTTATTATGTTTTATTTTGAGTACAACTACCTTGTCAAATAGTCAATTTAGCTTGTGAGTGTGTGAACCTTTGTAACTTCCTTTGAGCCTTTTTGGTTAATGTCCATGTTGTTCTTAATTTCAAATCGTCACTTTTCAACTTATTAATTCATTTTCACCAAGTTTTCATATTGTTATTTGTATTTGTTTTGTTTTGTCTAATTGTGATTTCCGCAAGCTTGTCGTGTTTAGCTTGAGGATTTTTGTTCCTTGTAAATTTTGTGCAATGATATTTTTTAATTTTTTAGTTGGTTGTCTGTCATCCAATTTTGGCCAGGTAGCTTGAGGTTGCATTTGGTGATTGTAACTCCCCATTTCTACCCAATGAATTAATAGATAAATCAGAGTTACAAATTTCCAACACAACATGGGATGATACATTTTCTACTTGAAACAACGGAAATTAATCATATTTATTACATAGATACATAACACAACATGTATGGATGAAATTCAAGCAACTTGTATTAATCTTATTGAAAACATAACAAATTTTTATTAATTACGCAGCAGAATCGTAATTTCAACTTATGCCATAATATCAGGTTCATCTTAATTTCACTAAACTCCTTTTATTCAACAAAAACAACTTCAACTTGGTGGAAGACATTACTTTCATCAATTTCAACCTTTAATTTAACATCCAAAGCAATAAAAAAATAAAACAGCAAAAGAAACAACTATCGTTCATCCCCCCGAGTGCTACATATTAGATCAAAGACACCAACTCGAATTAACAATGATAACAACTACTAAGAATCAACTAATCTTCATGGTTACCTGCATGTTACTGTGCACGGTAAAAAAATTGAAGAACGGGGAACCAAATCGGAATTCGGTTCTCCGGCTCAAAAATAATTTATTTTTAAAAAGATGTCGTCAGCGCCAAGCTTTATTGTTTCCAAAAAAAGTAAGGAAAAATGGAAAGCTAAAATACCCTAAAAAAGATATGTGATGAAATTAGTGTGAAACTAAATGCAAAGCATGGGGGAGTAGAGATTCTTAAGTTCGGGGTTAGGTTATATAAAGGGAACGTATTAGCATCCTATGTATCTATAGTACTCTATAGGATCTTTTGTGCGTTTGTGTGTTATTTTCTATGCTATTTTGGGAAAGTGTCTCCTTTGCGATTAATAAGGTAAGTTGGGTAGGAACTTAAGTTTGTTTATTATGGTTATGCTCGCAAAGATCATTACAATATTCTGCATACATATCCCCTAGAGGGAATCAGATAAATTCTAGCTCGGGATCTTTGAGAGAGAAAGATGTATGCTCGCCAAAGGTGAGACCTTGTGCCTACGTTTTCTCAAAAGGAGGTTGAGAAAGTCAGAGCAATTGTAGTTCCCACTTATGTGCTAGTGGAAGCAATGATTTTAAGAGACAACGACAAGTGTCATCTTAATAAAAAAATGTATCTAATCTATTTCATCAGTTACATTTTAAAAATTGATTGTTTGAATCTTTCATTGTAAGAAATGGATGTTTAACTTAAGTGTACAATTATACCGCTTAGAGTTCTTAGAATGAGAATATGTTTGGAAAAATGTTAAATCATTCATTGTAAGCATTGGGCGTTTAACTTGAGTGTACAAGCGTGCCACTTACAGTTAAGAAAGATGTTTTGTTTGTTTGTTTGAGAATATGTTTTATTTGAATGTGATGTTATAGATGAGATACTTCTTCCATAGAGATGATTCATGTCTCATCCTTGAGGATAAATGTTTTGTTATTGTTTGGGGGCGATGCTTTTAAGAAGTTAGTGGGTCCTTGTATTGTAAACCCAAGAGGAGGCTATCCGAGGGACATCAAGGGTCATTGTATTATGAGCCCAAGAGGAGGCTTTCTGAGGGACATCGAGGGTCCTTGTATGAAGCCCAAGAGGAGGCTATAGGGTGTGGATGGCTTGGTTTTAAGAGTGATTTTATCGGGAAACCATAATGTTTGGGTTCTATCCTAGCTAAGGACATTCTTTGTATGAATCCCAATAGCAGGCTGTTGGAGATTTCCATATCTCTTTCTTGTATGAGGCCCAAGAGGAGGCCAACTCAACGAGGGAGTTCTTTTGTCCAAAGCCCAAGAGGAGGCTAACTCAACGAGGGAGTTCTGAAGCCTAAGGGGAGGATAACTTAATGAGGGATTTCTTTTGTCGAAGCCCAAGAGGAGGCTATGGGGAACCTAGTTGTTATACTATTTGTAATGACATGAATAAACATGAACAAGTATATGAACAAGTATATATATGACAAAGTGTGTGTGTGTGTGTGTGTGTGTGTGTGTGTGTGTGCATTCATAGGAGTTTATGAAGGAAATATATAAACAAGTGTATAAAACAAGCAAATAAATCTAGTGTACTTAGATATATACAAAGGAGTGGGACTTACACCTTAAGGGAGGCCCACTAGAATAAGAGCAGTTTCACCGAGAATAATGCTCCTCTTAATACCAGTGGAATTGGTGAAAGATATGTATAAACAAGTAGATAAAAACAAACTAACGAAGGTGTTATACTTGAATATGTGCAAAGGGTTGAATATGTACAAAGAATTGAATATGTACAAAAAGAGTTGGGACTTACACCTTAAGGGAGGGCCATGATCAATTTGATTTTGAGTTTGAAAGATTTTCGAGAAAGAAACCTAGTTCTATTTCTATTTTCAAGGAATAAATCTAATCGATCATGGACTAGGATGTGCGTAAGTCAATAAAAACATTTTGAATATTTTGAAAAGACTTCAAGGGTGAAAGTTTATTCACATGAGAGTTTGAAAAGGATTAGGTTAAAAAATCAAGAAGAAAACATTTTTGAAAGCATTTCAAAAAAACACTTAAAAAGTCTTATTTTTAACCTAATAAAAATATATCAAAAGAAAATATTATTTTGGATTTTTTGACATAATCATAAAATAGGTTTACTAAATGACAAGTGTGCAAAAAATCATCTCAAAATGAGAAGTTTTGATTGGTTTTTGAAAATGTTGAAGTTTGTTAATATACATGAAAAGAACTAGTGACAAAAATTTGTTTTGGCCTTGGTGAGTGTTGAACTCAGGACCTTGGCTTGATTAATGAAAAGATTAACCACTGGGCCACACGTGTAGCTTGTTATTTACACGCGTTCAGAAGATTATATGTTAAAACAAGTTTTGAAATTGTTTTGAAAATAATTGGAAAAATGTGGAAAAAAAAGTGAAAAAGGTTTGGGGCGAGGGGGATTCGAACCCCATACCTGAGGCAAAAAGTGACTTAAGGGTGCGCGCTCTACCACTGGGATGGCTATACATCCGTGTATTTATCTCATTCTAGTTAATTATATTATAAAACGAGAATTTGAATTTGGGACAGGTGGCGCCATCATATTCATCGTCTTCCTCATGACAATTCCATGGCCATTTTCAAATTTCTTTGATTCCTTATCAATTTAAAAAATGTAAAATGCTAAATTGCTCAGAGTTTCACCATGATTTCAACCATGCAATTTATTAAAGCTAACATTCAAAGATTAAAGAGAATTTCTATAAAGTACCAATTAAACCCTAGCTAGAAATTTCAACTAATCTATGGGCTCGATTGATTTTAAGTGAATTGAGGAGTCATATCGCTTGAGCACGCATGACTCCTCCTATCGCTAGAGATTTTGCTTATTCTCTTGTAGCAGTGTCAAATTTCATTTTTTTCATTAAATGTTTTCAAGGACCTTTTAGGAATTTAAATTTGTTAAACAAGCAAGAACAAACTTTTTTATTAGTTGATTTAGTAAGTACAAATGAAAATTCAAGACAGTAAAATGAAATTCCTAGTGCTTAAGCCTCCCATGGGCGCTTCCTCTTTCCGTTGAGATAGGTATTGATGCCTTGCTCCTTATGAAGTAGCTTTGTCAACTCCAATACTCTTTTCTCGCTTGCATAACATTGAGCTTCGAATGTACCCCTTTCTTCTTTGACTTGAATCCAGGATCTCTTCAATTCTTCAAAATCAGTAGGCATGTATGGGTGAAGAATGGTATAGGGTTTGTCACCTACAGCAACAGGTTCCATAATTATTTTCAAAATAGTATTATACGACATCATGAGGTTTTGAGCTCGAGCTCGCACCCATTTGAGGTAAGGTTCCCAAGGAATGGAATTTTTGTTCCCCAAGGTCTTGGTATTAGTTTTCTTCACCATGCCCCAAGCGTGCAAAAATCATCGGCGATAACCATGGAGATCGTTGTTGTAGTCAAATACAATGTCTTGGAGAAGCATATCATGAGGAACATCTTTTTGAGCGTAACCAAACTGTCGTAACGCTAGAGAAGGGTTGTAAGTGATACCTCCCCTTATGCCAAAGAGTGGTACATTAGGGAATTCTTCACAACTCTTGATGAAGGTGAAATCCTTTTGAAAGTAAAGACACCAACAGATATTTGAATGAGAGAGTGACATCAACCTTTGAGACCACTTGAACCTTTGTTTATTCTTCATTACTAACTAAGGAAGGTGCAAAATAAACCACCTGCATAATAACGGTATGCAACACATGAGAGTTCCTTGTCTTTTCGTAGTACGATTGTGGAGAGAATGCAGAATATCTCCAAGCAAGGTAGGTACAGGATTATGAGTGAGGAAAATCTTGATGGCGTTCACATCTATGAATTGATCTGGATTAGGAAATAGCACCAAACCATAGATTAGTAAGGCCAAAACATCTTCGGAAGCATGAAAACTCATAGCCTTTAGGAATCCTCAACCTTTCCTTATCAGAAATTTGGCAAGCATGCCCTTAACTTCGCTTCTTGTTTCCCAATTGTATTCAATGTCTAGTCGCTTTAGATGTAATGCTGACGTGATCTCTATGTATTTCGGAACTTTTATGAACCGGTGAATGGTATTTAATCAAGAATGGGTATCCCTAGTAGCTTATAGAATTCTTCCACTGTACGCACCAACTCATAGTCTAGGAAAGTAAAACAGTGATGTTTCAGATCAAAGAATTGGAATACGACGCTCGTCATATCTTCTTCAAAACTGGAGTTAACTAAGTCAAGTAGATAACCATGTCTTTTGATGAACTGAGAGTGATCGGGAATTTCTTATACTAACTCTTTGAGCTGAGAAGGTATACCCACAAAGTTGATTCGGATAGTCTTCCTGGAAGCCATAAACCTACAAAAAAGAGCAAAGATAAATCCCTAGGTCCTTGAAATGGTTAGAAATGATATGATGTTATGATGTCATGATGTCATGTTTAAATAGCAAGCACAAGTAATTCACACCATAGCCTTAGGTTTAAGGCTTGCATGAGGTATAGGTGTCTACCCTACCAGAGTTTGAGTGGGTTCAACCTGTCCTATAATAGTAACCGGGTTCTAGGAAATCTCATATCATCGATCTTTCTTGTAGGCTTTATTTCAATACGACTACCAAGTGGTCGACCGAAACATCCCGAAAGTCAAATCTTAATGAGCGTAGCATCGAGTATCAACCAACCTCAGTTTGCACCGAAGTCGGCCATCTCACTACCTTCTAATGGCCAAGATGGGTCAATTAGGGTTCTATAGTTGAGTTAGTGCTTGATGACACTACGTAGACGCCAAATATTTCCTCAACTGAACACAAGGAATATCGGGACATCCAAAGTGCCACACTAACCGTAGATATCATTTTGACCGTTTCTCTATACGCCTAATAGTCGCGATAATTTATTGCACTTACCTAAGGAATCTTGGATCCGGGTGTAGGATCCCCCACAAATATAATACCCAAGAAACCCTTAAAAATAAAGCAGACAAAGCAAACAGAAAGTAATAAAGTGATCTTAAACCCTAAGGTAGCCTCTCTTTAGGTTGTATCCTCGGCAGAGTCGCTAGTTCTATAACACGGTGGGAGAACTAACTTGTTTGTGTTTTATCGCAAATGTTGCGGATAAAAAGAGTCGCCACCGACTTTTCTTTTATCCAATAAAGGGAAGTTGAAAAGAATAGGAAAAGACCTTTATTAGATTATGAGTATGTGAGGCAGTTATGAAAAGGGAAGGTGTTAACACCCTTTCCATCCGTTGTTATCTACGGGCTCTTAGTTGCTTAGCTCACTTTTGAAAATTGCTTTCTGTGTTTATGTAGTTTGAAAATGTATTTGAAAAGGCATTTTGTTTTGACTTCGTAATGATTCTCGTTGGAATGTATACAAAGTGTTTGGAAATGTAAAGATGTTTAACTTTGTAATAATTCACGCTGGAATGTATACAAAGTATTTTTTGAAAGTATTTGAAAAGTGTGAGGTGTGAAAAAGTATTTTGGTTGGAGCAAGCAACATAGTCTTATTACCTACTCAGAATGGTCGTTTCCATGTTATTTTTCCTTCTCCTTTAGAATAAGGTTATCCATACCATTAGTTGGTATGTGACTTTATTCATTTGGATGTGAAGGGACGATCGAAGGGTCATCGTATGGTCATTGAAGGCAACATGTAAGGATACCTTTAGCAATTCGTAGGGACGATCATCACTTTTCGTACGCAACAATCGAGGGACAAGATCATGTATTCGTAGGCGACATCGAGGGTCATCGAGGGACTATGATCTTTGTATCGAAGGGACTATGATGATATTATTCGTAGGAGTCTTTGCTAATGGTATCCCTACGTTCGAGGGACATGACCATTGAATTCATAAAGGCAACAAGAGAGGATACCCTAAGGGGTGTGCAAGTGTGAAGAGTGTGTTGTATTCAGATATTTATCTTGAAATTAGAAGTGATCTAGGGTTTATTTTAGTCTTTATCATTCAAACCCTAATTAACTAGCAGTTAAATATGTACAGGAAAATAAAGTGCGGAATGTAAAGTGCAGAAATGTAAATCCTACGTTATTACATGGCTTTGGGGCAGATACCTGATATGACTGCAGAAAGTAAAGGCAGAAATGTAAATCTACGCTATTACAGAATAAAAAATGTGCGACCTATACATTCTTTCTAGAATTGTAAATGCATAATAGCAAATAAATAATCAGGATAATAAGAAATATGTTAGTGAAAATATTTTAGAAATTAGTAAAAAAAAAAAAAGGTTTTAGGTTAATAACCCTAATTACTAGAAAAGAAATTATCTTTTTATGATTTTTGAAAAGGTTTTTATAAATTTTGAAAAGAAAATTAAATTAAATTAAGAAAAATAGAAAAAAAAATAAGGAAATAAGAAAAGTTAGAAAAATGAGAAAAGGGGTTAGCAAGAATCGAGCCCCAGAAGTTGCGCTTGCATGCCTCTATCAGAAGTTACTTCTATCAAAACTTACGCTTGCATGCTTCTATCAAAAGTTACTTCCATCAGAAGTTTGCACTTGTATGCTTCTATTAATAGTTGTACTTGTATGCTTCTATCAGAAGTTGTGTTCCATATGTTCTTTCTCAGAACTTCTAAGTTCATCTTTTGCCCAACACAGTGTAGCGTTTCATTTTAACATCTGAGTTAGAACATCTATTGAAAAACATAAACAGGTCAGAGTATCAAATTCATCAAAGGATCATAACTTTAATAGATTATCAGAATATCTATTTTTAACTTTCAAACAAAACATGCATGGGCCCCAAGGAGTTTGAATGGACCCATTAGAAAGTGTCACGCCTAGGTCACCGGGGTTAAACGTTCAAACCACCGTCCAGGGTGGTCAACTTCGTCTTCTCCGGCGACATCAGATTCCAAACCTGCTGAAGCAACTCGTTTTTCAAAAATCATTTAAATTTTCAAAAACAATGAAATCGCCACCTAATTTTATTTGTTCTAAAAAGAACGGGAAAATATAGATAAAACCCACAAAAATTGGATAAGGCGATCTGTATGACCAAAAAGGATGGATTCGGGAGTCGGTTACGCAAGAGGAAGGTATTAGCACCTCTTACATCCATCGTACTCGATGGGACCCATTTAGTTCGAAATGTGTTTGTGTGTGTAATCGCTAATTTCTAAGTCATGAATAAGAAATAAGAAAAGGCGTTTATTTATTATTATTTTGAGTTTTCCCTCGTGCAATGGGAAAGTCAAAACTCCGTAGTACTTGTTGAAAATGTTTGAATTGGTTGTGTTGATTTTAGTAGAAATATTTTTGATGATCGCATATGAGCGAAAAAAGGATTTGAATGGGTTGAATAAATTTTAATTGTAGATGACAAGTAAAAAAACGTTAGGCTATCATCTAACGATCCGAATACTCGAAATTGGTGAGTGAGCTCGACCAATCATCTCTCATCCAAAATCTTTATTATGAGAAGGGTGAGGTGAAACAAAGTTCACATTTATTAAGTGTATGGAATAAAAGTATTTAAGTAATTAGGCTATCATCTAATGACCCAAATACTTTAAATTTAATTAAATCGTCGGGCTATCATCCAACAATTTAATTAAATACCATAACACTATATTAATTTTAGAACATGGATAGAAGTTTTTTAGTTTATTAGGCTATCATCTAACAAACTAGAAACTTCGATTTGTTTAAATCGTTAGGCTAACATCTAACAATTGAAACAAATCTCATCCAAGTATTTTTTATGAAATTCATTTTTGAAAACAAATTCAATTAATTAATTTAATATGAAAGTGTGTTAAGGGTTTTGTTGTGGATAAAATAATTTGATTAGGAAAACAAGCGAGCCCATACAAAGTGGCTTGATGTATGCTCCTAAAAGTGAAACTAGCGTGACACTAGTATTCTAAACGACCGATTGGAACAATCGATCGAATAGTTGTCGTCAGAGAAAAGCCTGTGACCAAACTATAAATGTGTGCAAGTGTGCATTGTGTATGTTTACCTGCTTCTTGATGAGGAGCCCAAGAGGAGGCTATGTGTTCTAATATGATAAACGCATAATTAAACGGTAATTAGAAAACACAAGGAATGAGGGTACATGTTCATGAACGGGGATATATACAACCAAATCGAATTAATTTGAATAAATAAATAGCTTTTATGCGGTGAAAGAATATAGCTCCGAGTAGTCTTCAAGATCGGATAAGGCTTGATGCATCGGATGGATACCAAATGAAGATCCCTACATCACTCAAAATACAAACAAAAACTATGCGGAGAATGTTGCAATGCTTAAGTATGTATTATATTAGATTGATTAGAATAGATATGTTTGCATTCAAATTCATTCGAAGGTTGAATTAAATTCCAAATTCGAAATTGCAACACAAAGATCATTACAATGTAATTGAATTTATTTACAAATGGATATGAATAAAGTTATAAGAATAAAAATAATATGTATATTTACATACTAAATATAATAACAAAAATATTATGTATTTTATATTTACAAAAATAAAAATGACATTACTAGATATTAATGATGGAACAACAATAATAAGAATGTAATTGGAAGAAGAAAAGTATATATGATAAGAGGAAATGATGATCGGACTTTTCTTGAATGCCTTCACAACAAGCAAATTGGTTAGTAGCATAAGTGTGATAAAATAAGATGAAATTGCAATAAATCGGAAAATGGTTAGTAAAAAAGATATGAAGTTGGAATGAAATTAAATGAATGTACATGAACAAAACGAAGAACTACGCAATTGATTATTCAAGCATTTCGATTTACAAAAGAACCAAAACCAAAGAGGTTCAAGCTAAACTTCATATCGAGTTCAAAACGAGAAAAGCGATTACGAAGCATGTTATAATCGATGAAACCAAAAAACGGGCAGCAACTATTATCTTAAGAAAACACTCAAAATATCGATCAAAACCACATAAACTCAAAGGCAAATGCAAACAAGTGTTAAGACAAACTTAATCAACCACAAATCATCAACTAACTTGTGCATTTCAACCACTTACCACACCGGGCAGCAACTATGCATATACAAAACTGCTCAAGAAAATCATCTCAAAGAGGTTCTATCCTTACGGTGATTCCACGACATCAAGCACAAAACTTATGAATTGAGATAAACTCGAAACATCATCAAAAATCAACTTTCAAATGGCTTAAACATCAAGACGAAATCAACATTGATAACAAGTATAAACAAACTCATGGTTTTCAATTAAATTCGAAGAGGGAACAAAACATGATCAATTTGAAGTTTCAAACATGCTATTAGAATCCGGACAGCCATATACACTTGTGCGTAGAAAATTGATTACAATTCAAACAAAACAAAGTCGGGCAGCCGCTAATCCATCAATTTACTCAAGATAAAACGACTTTTCTTGCTCAAATTCAATATAAAAGATACGGCATGCTGCCCCAAAAGTTTCTCGGCCATAATCTACGCGAATATACGCAACATAGACATTTAAACCATCATTGAAACTTACATGGAGTCCTCAATCAACTTAATTACAATAGAAATCGACAAAATGCAAACGTCACAAACCAAACCGAATGCTCCCAATATATGTGTTCATGTGGTTTTCGACATTCAAATTTACTTCAAGTTTCGAAATCGCAACACAACGGAAAATGTAACAATATGCAATTATAGTTTTCTCGGTTAGATATACACGCGAGTAAACGTGGTCTTATCATTAAACCATCATCGAAAATAAAAGTGGAATCCTTATCACAAATTCAAAAGAAAACAAAAGTAGCATGGCTGCCCACGACAGTTTCTCGATTATATCTTTCACAAATAACGCGATTTAGATGTCGAACCATCATCGAAACTAGTCATGGAAACCTTGTCTCAAATTCAATTGAAACTAAAAGATGAGAGTAACATAAAACGTGATGTCTCAACGGTTTCTCGACGAGTTTCTACGCGAATAATCGCGGAAACAAACTTACCTTCATCGAAACTAACATGAATATCACTCAAACACAAACTACAACCGAAATTAAAACGAGAATAAGATGGTGTACCAATGGTTTCTCGGTTATATCCTACGCGAATAAACGTGGAAATATCAACCTTCATCGAAACCAAGCACGGATATTAATCTTTACTCACAAATAAGATCGGAAAAAAGATGTTGTCATTCGAGTTTCAAACAAAAGTAAAACGCTTTGAACTTCTATTGAAAATAGCAAGTAAAAAAAACGGTGTGAACCAACATTATCATTCAAACTCACCCCAAAAGAAAATGACAACAATGCTGCCCTTATAGTTTCTTGGTTAGATTCACACGCGATTAAACGCGGTCAATCATAAAACCTTCATCGAAACTAAATATCATTATCACGACTAATTGAAATTAAAGTAGAACAATGACACAACCACGTTGATACTTGATCCGATTAAACACACACAAAGAACTTAACCAAGGATCAAAACTTTAAACTTAACTGCATCAATTCATTTGCAGAATTTGTCATAAACAAAACAATAACACTTAAAAAAAATGAAAACATAAGCAATATTTTTAGAAAGTTAACAACTATATTTCAACACAACAAAACATTAATACATTAATACATGTATTAGACATACTTTGACACACGAATTCGACTAATCCACAACGTTTTAGAGTTAATTTTCAGAAGACAAAAATCACAATATAACCGAATCAGTCCACATAGATGAAAGGATGTCGATACTTACCTAACAGTTTGTGAAGTCGAGTTGCGATGAATATTCGGAGGGCGGAAGAAATCGTCAGCCTAGGATGCTCGAAGCTTGTACGAAAAGAAGCCACAGGAGACTGTTGGTGGTGATTGAAGAACATGGTTGAACAGAGTTGTTAACGAGATGCCAAGTTTCCAGAACAGAAGCGTTTGCTGTCGTGTTGAAGAGGCAGAGGAGGATGTCTTCTGCTTGCAGACTGAAACGGCAGAGAGGCTGCAGCTGGAGTAGAAGGACAGAACCGCTGGTTCTGTAACAGAGAAGGAGGGTGACGAAGTGTCGCGGTGAAGACAGCAGGGGGGTGATGCGGAAACGGAGGTTGAAGGTTGTGTTACGGTGAGGGGTTGGTGAACTTGTATCGAATCGATGAAGGGGGTTGAGGATGCTGGCTGTGTGGTGAGAAGCGGCGACAGTGAAGGTTGGAGGTTTTCAGAACAGAGGGAGTGTTACGATTGAAGGTTAGGTTGAAGGGGGAGTTAACGGCGAGACAGGGGATTACAGGGAGTTTGGATCGGAGAAGAAGGCGAGGTCGCGGCTGGGAGTGAATGAAGGTGACGGAGGTATAGCGGCAGAGGGTTGCGAGAGAAGG
This sequence comes from Vicia sativa, assembly GCA_021764765.1. Lineage (NCBI taxonomy): Eukaryota > Viridiplantae > Streptophyta > Magnoliopsida > Fabales > Fabaceae > Vicia > Vicia sativa. The sequence goes on along the minus strand of CM038794.1, from coordinate 81,794,999 downwards.
AAACGGAGCTGTGAAGGGGGTATGAACAGAGGGAGTTAATGGAATGAGTGTGACGAAGAAGAAGAGAAACTCTTCTTCTGAGTTTCTTTCTTTTATAATTTTTTGACTCTGTTGGTTTCTAATTTTTGCCTCCTTAACATTTTTGGTTCCCCTGCCTCTTTTTTGTTGTAACAGTAACACATATATAGCAAAGAAAATAGGGTTTAGTAATTTTTAAGTAATACCAAAAATGCCTCTCATGATTAAATGGGCCACAAAGTGGGTCACTTAAACATAATAAGCTCAAAAGTATTTTTTGTTTGATTTTTTGAGATAAAAATTGGACACCTAAAATTGTTAAAAATGATAAAAGTCCGGACAATAAATTATCTAAAAAAAATAAAATGAGTACATTAAAATAAACTACGAATCTTGTAAATTAAAGAAAAATTATCTAAATGGTTAAAATCGAAACAAAATTATAATAAAGAATACCCGACTTCAAAACACTTACAGTTAAAAACGAGTCTTCAAATTGTATCGAAAAATTAGGGAAAGCACATTTTTATAATTCACGCGATACGTAAATTTATAAAACACTGAGTAAAAGATGAAAACTTGAAATATTTTTCCCGCTAATTTTCGTACAGTGTCAAATTGTTTTTAACAGTCTGTTTGTCAAACCGAAATATCAATATTATCGACACATAATCAACTTAAAACGATACAATAAACAGGTAAGGAGATAAAAATGAATGAAGTGAAATATCGGGTATTTTATAACTATAAAACGATTCAGATATCGATTTAAACTAACTTTTGGTCAATTTAAATACGACGAAATGATGCATATGCAATGAATGAATGATTGTTTAATGTCAATGACCTAATGGACGCGTATGCAGATGAATGCGAAGCCTAAGCCAGATAAAATTGAGATAGGAGGGAAAATTTTGGGGTGCAACACCTGCAAAATAAAGAGAATCGATGCAAGAGATTAAGCCTACCCCTCCCCCTAAATCGACCCCTGCGAGTTCAGTGGTTGCGTCGGTTTGGTCTGAAAGTGCTTGAAAATAGAAATACGAAGCTTAGTAGTTCTATGCCCTAACTATGGCAAACCACGATTTGGCCATGAAAAGCTTGTAACGATGGCACAGACCTGCTCTAATAAACCTCAGGAAACGATTAGTATGGTTAGTTTAGATCAAAACATCATAAAAACATAAATACGAATTTAAGATAAATATGTAATCAGAGCTTCATGATGCATGCAATTCAGGATGTTTTGGTCATGGGTTTTGATCCATACTCACCCTATGTTACCTTAGGAGCACGATGGAGTGCTTGGAATTTCTTGAGAATGGCTGAAACTAGGGTTTTGATGGTGCAACTTTCTTTTGAAAATTTGGAACAAGAACCCTAGTTTTCTAGCTGTCAAACTCGTTCTTCTTGATGTCTGGATGTGCTATGTATATAAAGGGCCAGAGATTAGGTAAAGCATTTGTGGAAAATATATCAACTTGAATGCAAAATATTTGATTGACATATTTTATCAAATTCTTCCATATTTTGGTCAATCTTGTATTAATGCATGGTGCACAAAATTTCCAGCTAGCACGGGCTATCTTGGACCTCAAGACAAGTAGAAAGCAAGCCCAACTCATCTTAACTCTTACCTTTGTATTTTATTTAATTAAAATTGAATTTAAATCATTAAATTCAAAATTAAGTCAAATAACTACAAGATGGGCGTGCACTTGAGTTTTAAGGTCATAGATAATGTCAAGATTAAGTTTGGATCATGAAAACTTAGGCCCAATTGGAAAATATCTGCATTTACTAAGTATTTCTCTTCATGCACCTCGTTAAAAATGTCAAACTTACACAACTTGCATCTTGCTCAATTTTCAACATTTTTAAGTGTTCTTGTACTTTTTAGAAAGCTCAAGATGTCCTCTAAACAATCCTTTTGGTTTCATCTTAATTGAAGTTTCCATGTTAATGTACACTTCTTTGCAAAAAGATGACTTTTTGTTAACTTTTAGTAGGACCTATAATGTCTTGATCCATAACTCTCAAATGAAGTATTTTTGGCCAAAGCTTGTGAGAAATGAAGTTGTAGAGAATTGAATTCCCTTCAAAATTAGCTTTGGTAAAAAAATTTATGATAAATTATGTGAAAGTTATGCTTGGTCAAAGTTTTGTTGACTTTTGGTTCAAAAACCCTATCATGGAAACTTTGACTTTTGATCAAATCTTAAGTTTTCTTGATCATATGATTAATGTGACTTCAAAATATTGATGTTGACCAAAAATTATGAATTTTGACTGTATGTTGACCACAATTGACTTTTTGTCCAATACAATTGATTTTCAACCATCTGAGCAATTGACTGAGCAAACTTAAGCTACGAGGCTTGAAACTTGACATCGTGATCCCTTGAGACATGTGAGGAGGTATAATGACCACTTGAGGTATTAGAAATTTATTTTGTCTTGAGAGAAGCAAAACCCTAGTTGTGGGTTGATTGCTTAGGAGAGGGTTCATCTGGTAAACCCTTGAAAAATTCTTGAGTATGGAGATGTGGATTGTCTTGAGAAATAGGAGGGCAAATTTTGGGGTATAACAACGGGTAAGAATACCAAAATAAGAATTTGAAAAAATCAAGACACTTGGTAACTGAATTGAATTGAACGGTGTAAGAAACCGACACAAGGTCAAAGATGTAGATAATAACAATAAGAAAATATGTCTTGAGGAAAACCGCCAGGGAATACCACTTATTTTTTGATTGAATTTTCTTCGGAGACGCGAAAGGTACTCGAGAAATACTTTAATCTTGCTTATGCTTCAATGCATGTTTGAGATTATTATTTTTTGGTGTATTGCTCCATAACAATGGAAATGCTACGCGCTTTTGAGGATGCAATGCGATGATGATGATTGTATGCAATGTGTCGAAACAAAGACATTTTCTAGAACTCAATGGATATAACTCTCTTCTCGACTTTTGTTGAAGGAAACCAATAACCATGAATTAAACCTTGATCTCTAATGAGGATGACAATCGACTTAAGTTGGAGATAAAGATCCTTAACTTCTAATGGAGAAACGCCAACATAGAATTTGGTCTCGATGAGCCGAGGATAACAATCCTAACTTCCCGACATGCCCTTCAAATTCACAAGTTGTTTAGCTTGCGCCTGGACTTAACCTGATTAATTTTGAAATGGAGGAATGCCCATACATAACTCTTTGCCCCAGTCTGTAGGGACTTTGAAGAAAATAGTCTCGAGAAGGCTTCCTGAAATTTGTATCATCAAGATAATCTACCCCAATGTTATAAACTTGGAAACACTTCCCCTGACCAACAAAAGGTAAAGAAGGTTTCAACCATGCTCGGATGAATGCCCCTTATTATCAGCACTTTGAGAGATTCTTCAATATCGACATAAATGCCCAGACATGGAACTTTAAAGACATCACCTACTCGTGGTGGTTAATTTACATCTTGAAAGTAGACTACTTCACAACCGCACTTCTCAACTCGACCGCTTTGTGCTCAATCAAATACTTGAAGCAATATGTCTCAAGACAATCAAATTATCCATCCGATTCTCATTATGCAAGCTGACTTGATTTTTAAGCACTTACTTATATGGAAAGAATGTTTTATTCTATGAATGATAATTCTAATGCAAAGTTCATGTTTGTCTTGAAGTTAAAGAAACTTTTATTGAAAATATATCGAAACATTAAATTTTCTGTAAAAGATTGAGTGATACCAACTCAAATGTTTAGCAAGCCTGCTAGGAGTCAGGTTACCGTATTCTTGTAACAGCTTTGCTTTCGAATTAACCTATGATTCAATTAGGACTTTCAAGGGTTGTAACGTGGTCTGGTTCACGGTTTTACAAAAAGCGTTTTAAGGCTCAAAATATTTGGTGCCCTCCCATTCTCCGTGATGCTCTTCATTCCTACATTCAGATAATTTGATGCGAGTATTCATCTCTCGAGAGGAGTTTATGATAGTTGAGGAACTAAAACGAGATTTCTTGAACACGACAGTCACTCACCTTTTGCTTTTGGTGTCTGATCACACGACTTTGTTCTTTAATTTGCAACATCTTATTCTTTCTTCTCTTTTCTTTTTTTTTGCCTGACTTTTGTTAAGCGAATTATTATGAATTTTCGACTTAGCGGGCTTTATGTCACTTTTTTATATCACCTTTCTTTTGAACAAGTCATGTGATCTTACGTTGTCTCTGATTTATTGGAAGTGATTGTGACTGCCTATATTCTTGATGGATGAAGGATAACCATTATTGTATCGTCATTTATTGATTTCCTGGTGTGCGAGTGATAACCATTATGGTATAATTCTCATCTGATGCACACTGATGATAGACGACGGTCGACCATTGCGGCTTTGCCTTCTTTAACCTTTTGAAATGTAACCATTGTTGTATCCTTGGATGCGCACTCTTGATGAGTTTTTAACGCTCGATCAGATTAACTGAACACTACCCTGCCCTAGGTTAAAAAAATGAGGGTTTTTCTGAATAGAAAAGAAAATCCTACTTCGAGGCTCAAAAGGGGTTAACGAGGGTTTCACTCCCTTATATCTCTGGTGTTTGGGAATTTGAAACAACGCCTGTACATCGTTAGCAAGGTTTTTACTCGAAAGCATATCATTTGAGATTCTTGGTAAATTGTTCATCATCCTCCCTACAGAGGTGTTGCTTTATTAATAAGATTTGAGTATCAAAAGCAAAGTAAATCAAATAAGAGTGATAGCGAATGAATTATTTCAAGACAAACATATTCAATGCATTATGATTAACATTAAAAAATAAGCAAGTTTTGCATACAAGAAAGTACTGAACAAAACAAGAAAGATTAAAAATGAGCATGCAGATGAAACTAGAAATCTGCATGTTGAGGAGACTAGTCTCCGTATGGATTTCTTGCTTCAGAAGATGCACTTCGTAGTCATGGTGTTTACTGAGTCAAAAGAAAGTTCAATTAATGCGTAGGCCCACTGGAGTGAACGTGGTGGATCTAGAATCAATGAGTTTCTGAATTTTGCCTTTGAAAATATTACATCCTTCAATTGTATGTCCAGGTGCCCTAGAATGGAACTCACAGTAGGCATCAGGATCATATCCCAAAGGATACTGAAATGAAGGTGTCTTGAGCTCCTTTAACTCCACCAAAGAATGTTGGAGTAAGCGAGATAGCAACTCACTATGAGGCATATGGATTATATTATGCATTTTTCTTGGCCTTATAAGATTTTTCCTACCTCGTTATTGACAATTTTATCGTTAAGTTTGTTGTCGAGAAGCATTCTACTATTGGGGAGCATACAGACATGGTGTTCGGCAAATAGTTGCAGCACAGACTTGTGGAGCACACTTATTAGAATTAACATTTGTCACCTGATTAGGAATATGAAATGGAGGGTAAGTAGGAGCTTCTTCCTCGTCCTCAGAAATTGTACTTGCCTTTTCATCAATTCGCTATGGAATTCGAATAATAGCAATATCCTGAATGTTGCCCATCTTGAGACCACGCCAATTGTTCCACTACAACAACCGGTGTGAAAATTTAGAAGTACATCAAACAATTAGATAGGGACCCTACAAGGTATTGGAGAACATCTCAATAAGTTCTCGTTCCAAATGAGGAGGTTGAACTCTAGCAGCTAATTCTCTCCATCTTTGTGCATACTCTTTGAAAGATTCTTCAGTCTTCTGAGTTAAACCTTGGAGTTGAATTTTGGTAGGAGCTATGCTATGATTATAGTCGTACTGATTGACAAAAGCTTAAACTAATTCCTTCCAAGTTTAGATGTGAGTTCGTTCAAGCTAAGTGTATCATTTGAGAGATACTCCACTGAGGCTATCTTGAAAAATGTGCATGAGGAGCTTGTCATTTTCCGCATAGGTAGCCATCTTAATGCAACAGGCTTTGATGTGAGTAATCGGACAAGAAGTACTCTTATACTTCTCAAAAGTTGGGACTTTGAATTTTGCAGGAATTTTGGTACCAGGAACCAAGCACAAACTAGGAGCGTCTAAACCAAGGGAATCACGACCCTCAATACTTTCATTCTTTTCTCAAGGAGGTGAAGCTTTTTCTCAGATTCAGTCTCTTCAATCGGAAACCTAAAGGTGTCAAACAAAGACTCGAAGATGTCATCACAATGAGGAATTCCATTAACGTGCATTTGAACGGTGTTTTTGACATTTTGATCTGAAAGGACCTTCTTGTGGTTAAGATTAACACCTGGCGTATTAACATGATCAATAGTAACAACTTCGGATCGCTGAACAACTTGCTTTAACTCTTCTTGTCCAAGGGCAATCTTTTGGATAACCTCCATGAATTGATTCATCTGGGTATCTATATGAGTATTCATCGCAACCACACTTGCCTGAAGTTGATCCATGATGATGACAATGTCAGGAAATTAGTCTTGCAGTCTTGAGATTCTGGATAAGAAGCCAGGTTGAAATGAGTCCTCTGGTTGAAATGAATAAAATCCATGATGATGCATGGATTATAACAGAAATAAACTCTTTTTTTATTGATGCAAATGGAATGCAACATGATGATAATAACAGGTTCACGAAGATGTGAAACAGGAAGGATATTGGTAGTTAGAATAACTTATTTAGGTGGGCTCCTACGATAGGGTAGCTCTAGGCTTCTACCCAATAATCCCGAATAATGTGGTTCTAATGTTTTTTGCTAAATGTTTCTCGAAGTCTCAGATCCCCTTAAAACAAATATTATCATCACGCGAGAGGCCTACATGGTGATACTATTTCCAAAAGTATAATCCATGAAACGACTCTTAAAGGGATACTCAAAATCCTTTATTTGAGTGGTCGGTCAAGGTTTGGATATCATAAACAAACTTAGAGTTATAGGTCATTTGTCCAGAAATTGATGTCCTGCACTATCATGCGGGTCAACAACCTCCTTAAAGCAACCAAATCTAAGTCGGAGTCTTTGCTTCGGTCCACAAGACATTGGAGTCAGGTGGACTTAGGCTACGCAACCCCTCTATTCCTAAAATGGTTACCTAGAAGCCTGGGTAGTGGGCTTATCTACGAATCATAACCAATAAATTCCCAACACAATAATATATCAACAGAATAAAATATATAAAGCGTAAAGAAAATAATAAGTTATGAACAATAAATAAACATTAAGAAGAAATCAATAAACAAACACACAAACACGCGAAGAACTAAACTAGGATAGACTCTCGCATCTCTCCCTAGTGAAGTCACCAACTGAAGCAACTGGTTTTTCAAAATCATTTAGTTTTAAAACAATGAAGTCACCACCTAATTTTATTTGTTCTAAAAGAACGGGAAAATATAGATAAAAACCACGACATCAGATAAGGCAATCTACAAGACCAAAAAAGATGGATTCGGGAGTCGGTTACGCAAAGGGAAGGTATTATCACCCTTCACGTCCATCGCACTCGATGGGACCCGTTTTGTTCTAAGTGTTTGTGTGTATATTCACTAATTTCTAAGTCATGATCGAGAAATAATAAAGGAGAAAGGGGTTTGTTTATTATTATTTTGAGTTTTCCGCGGTCTCGAGACCGTGTGCCTACGTATTCTCTCGTACAATAGGAAAGTCAAAACTCTGTAGTTCTTCTTGAAAATGTTCAAGTTGGTTGTGTTGATTTTAGTAGAAATGTTTCTATGATCGCATATGAGCGAAAAAGAATTTGGAGTGAGTTGAGTTGATTTTAAGTTGTGGATGACAAGTACCAAAACATTAGGTCATCATCTAAAGATTTGAATAATACAAATTGGCGAGTAAGCTCAACCAATCAGCTCTCATCCAAAATCTTTATTATGAGAATGTTAAAGTGAAACGAGGTTCACATTATTAAGTGTGTGGTATTTAGGTTATCGGGCTATCATCCAACAATCCAAAGACTTTAAATTCGAATAAATCGTCGGGCTATCATCCAACTGTAAGTCTGAGAGTGCCTAAGAGGGGGGGTGAATTAGGTAGATAAAAATTTTATTCTGATTTATGAGAATACTTGGAGTATTTTTGTGGTTAAGTATCCGAAGGATTTTGATGATTGCTTTTCTTTGTTGGTAAAGTTTATGAAAGCGGTAAAAGCGTAAAGGTAAAGAACACAACGATATATCCTGGTTCCCCTCACAATCCGAGAGTACTCCAGTCCCCTTTCCAACACGAAAGAGATTTTCACTATAGTTTAGAATAATTGTACAGCCAATGCTTACTTATCTAAACCTATAGAATGATCAAAGGTTCTTAACACCTTTAAGATCAAAACCAATACTCATGTGAATGAAGAACAATCCTCTTCAATCACAAACCTTACTTCCAACAATCCCGAAAGTAAGAACACAATAATTTCGTTTGTAGTACAATAATAGATTTGAAAGAGATGAAAGCAATATCAATTTTGATTGATCTTTTCTTCAAGACATACAATAATTCTCAAGAATAATATAAATGTTCACAAAGAAAACATTTGAAAATTTGGAGAATTATGAAAGATTATTGATTGAAGAAAGTTGTTTGAATTTTGAAATTTTGCAATATTTATAATGCCCCAAATGCCTTTTCATTTATACCATTTTGTATGAAAGGTTGCAACTTAACCATGAATGAAAGCCATTGTGAAAAGGTTCAAAAACTAAAATAAAAATTGCATAGTTTCGCTGGGAACCGGTTCCGTACCAGGCAGAACCCGGTTCCTAGTGAACGTTATGGAAAAATGTTTAAAAAATTCACGCAGGAACCGGTTCCCATGTAGGACCAACCCGGTTCCTGGTACAAAAACCAGAAGGGGTTTTGAAAGCTTGGAACCCGGTTCCCACAGGGGACGGAACCGGTTCCTGAAAGTTGATTTTCAAAAATACTTTTTCAAAAACATTTCAAATTCATTTTCAAATTGTGTGAACATCTATATTTAAGTTTGAGGAATTATGTATACCTATTTACATTGTTGAATCTTCATAAACTCTTCTTCTAATCCTCAAGACTTTGTACCAAGGCTTCGTGACAATGAAATACTTTTTGCACATTCTTTGCACTTTGAAATCCATTGTTGTCTTCATCAAAACCAAGGCTTTAAGAAGCTTGCAATCACATTCTCCCCCTTTTTGATGATGACAACCAAGTCTTAAAAAAAACGATTTTTGAAGAGTTGATGTTGTTTTGTGTAGCGTGAAAGTTTAAGCAAAACGCGAGGCTCCCTAAGACAATTCTCCCTAAGTCCATGAATCTTTGAATATAAATCTTTGAATTGGAGAAAGTTTTGGAAGATCTTTTGGCCCGCGATTTCATTGAGACAAAACAACACAATGCATATTCTTCTCCCCTTTGTTAACATCAAAAGGATGGGAAAAGAAGTAAAAGAAACTTAAAACACACATACATTTGAAAACAAGATACGAACATAGCACACACATGTAAACACAAAGACAAGATACTAACATAGCACATTGTACGTTACAACAAAACATTAAAATCCTAAACATGACAAACATGATAGGAAACATTGTCTAAACATAAACCAAACAAATACGGAATTAAAAGATAAGCATAAGCATTTGTAAAATAAAAGTTTAATCTTCGTCTTCATTCATCTCATCTCCGCCCTCTTCACTTTCTTGCTCACTTCCACTCCCAACTTCAAGGTGATTAAGGATACGCTTTGAGTCCGTTGAACATTTCAAGAAGTCTACGAGAGGAAGCATTTTCATGTTGAAGCACATCAAGACGATCATCCACATGCCTCGAATATAGTCATCTCGTTAAACAGCATGTCTAAAGTATAGCCTTGAGGAGGTTGAGCAACATATTGGAAGAGGTTCAAAATCCTCTTTATAGTGAAAATGGCCTCTTGCATCGAGAATGATACCGTGTTCTTGAGCGCAGTGTCCGATATAGCTTCCTTATCCCTTGAATCTTTGTAACCTCCTTTGAAGATTAACTCAAAGATTTTCCAATATGTGAGAAATGGCTCGAGCATAGGGTAAACCGCCATCGAGAGATTGCATCAATTGCATGTGGTACAAAATTGAAAGTGCCCAATTAACGAGCACCGTTGTTTCAAAGCATGCAAGTACCATCAATTCAAACTCGTTGATGCGTGAGTGGTTAGAGTTCTTAGGAAATAAGACATAAGCAATAACAAGGTGAAGCATGCGATCACTAACCGAGAGGTTTGATCCAAAGATTCGATGAAGAAGTTGTTGGCGTGCAGTGTTCTGTTGATTTGGTCTGCACATGTCGATAAAAATTTCCACCTTATTGAACGGTAACCAATCGTGTGGGATAACACCACTGACCAGAGCAAGACCTTCATGAGGAACACCTAGCAAGTTTCCAAATTCTTCAACCGATAAAGCAATACTTGTTGTCAACACTTGAGAAGTAAGAGTAACATCACCAAACTCATCCGGTACCAATTTGAAGTTGTGATAGAATTCTCGAACCAAGTCCGGAAACACGTTACCATGATCACTTACAAATCCCATAACACCAGCAGAAGCCAATTGTGCAAGAAATAAAAAGCTGTGAGCGGGAAAAGTATGAATCTTACAGTACTTGGCTTTGAGGAGCTTCCGGGTTCGTGATTTGAATGTGAGCCTTCTTGATTTGATGGATTGAGGATGAATGTGAGAGGTTTCTTCTTCAACTGGTGCCTTTCCTTTGCTTGATCTCGTAGCTCTTTTAGGACCCATGGTGGAATCTGAAAGTTAGGGTTTGGATTGGGAATTTTTTGGAATAGTGAGAGATAGTGAGATTTGAGTGTGAAGAAAAAGAGATGATTATATAGTGGTTTTGAGTAGTGGGTATTAGATTTTCGGTGAAGAGAATGAGATAGTGGAGCTTTTTATGGGGTGTTAATGGAGGAGGAAGGGTTTTGAGAGGTAGAAGATGAGGTTGGAAAGTGAGATGAATGTTGATTAATGATATAAACCCTTAAAAAAAAACTTATAATTTTACACACAAAACATAAAAACAAATAATAACTTATTTAAACACAAAATGCGTTCAGCCTGGAAAAATAACGTGTGTGGCAGTTTTTTGCGCTGGGAACCGTTCATGATCGAGGAACCCGGTTCTGGATTTTGTAAAAAGTAGCGTTTCGGGAAAATGTACCAGGAACCGGTTCCGACCCTTATGGGAACCGGGTTCCGCGTGCAAAAATGCCAAAAACATGAAAAATTTGCTAGAAAAGGAAGGGTTTTGAACACACAATATACACACACATATTTTAACAAATAAAAAACATATAAAAGAAGGAGTAGAAGCAGAGTGTACTCAAACATAAATTTTTGAAGAAAAATTATGACGTGCACCTTATGAGAAACATTTAGAGATCACCTTCATCCAAAATACCAAGTTCCCTTCGGATTTTGAAGAAAGGTTCTCGAGCAAGCGGTTTTGTGAAGATATCTGCGAGTTGGTTATGAGTATCCACAAAAGTTACTTCGACATCCCCTTGAAGTACATGATCACGGAGAAAATGATGTCGAATATCTATATGTTTGGTTCTTGAATGACCGGATTCTTTGTGATATTGATAGCACTTGTATTGTCGCATCAAAGAGGAATGCATCCGAGTTGTTGCTTGAGCCAAAGAATTTGTGCACAACAACTACCTGCTGCTATGTATTCTGCTTCGGCCGTACTAAGAGCAACACATGCTTGCTTTTTACAAGCCCATGATACTAATGCATTTCAATGATGTGACAAGTACCACTTGTGCTTTTACGATCGCTTTACATCCCGCATAATCCGCCGTAGTAACCAATTAAAGTGCAAATACTACCTTTGGGATACCATAAGCCGACATTGGTTGTTCCTTTGAGATACTTCATGATCCTTTTAACGCCATGAGGTGTGATTCCTTTGGATTTGCTTGAAAGCGAGCACACGACACACACTAAACATTATGTCGGACTTGCCGTCAAATATAATAAGGAACCAATCATACCTCGATATTTTGTAATATCAATTGGAGTACCGGATTCATCTTGATCAACATATGTACCGAGCCCATTGGAGTATTCATTGTTTTACAGTTTTCCATATCAAACTTTTTCAAGAGTTCTTTGCAATACTTAGATTGGTTGATGAAGATTCCATCTTTTAGTTGCTTGATTTGTAGTCCAAGAAAGTAGTTCATCTTTCCCATCATAGACATCTCGAATTCTCCTTGCATCATTAATGAAAATTCCTCACACATTTCTTTGTTAGTCGATCCAAAAATGATATCATCAACATAGACTTGAACCAATAAAGTGTTACTTTTGATTTTATTAATGAACAAAGTTTTATCAACCTTACCCTTTTCGAAACCTTTTTCACACAAAAAATTGCTAAGTCTATCATACCATGCTCTTGGTGCTTGCTTTAAGCCATAAAGAGCCTTTCTCAACTTAAAGACATGTGTAGGATGTTTGAAGTCTTCAAATCCCGGGGGTTGTTTGACATAGACTTCTTCATTGATGTATCCATTCAAGAATGCGCTTTTGACGTCCATTTGAAAAAGCTGAAAATTTAATGAACAAGCATAAGCAAGTAAAAGACGTATAGCTTCTAACCTTGCAACCGGAGCAAATGTTTCTTCAAAGTCGATTCCTTCCTCTTGATTGTAGCCTTGAGCAACCAACCTTGCTTTGTTTCGAACAATTAGACCATTCTCATCAAGTTTGTTCTTAAACACCCATCTGGTACCTATGATGTGTTTACCACTTGGCCTAGGAACAAGTTCCCAAACTTGATTTCTCTCGAATTGATTTAATTCTTCTTGCATAGCAACAATCCATTGATCATCTCCTAAAGCTTCATCAACTTTGGTAGGTTCGATTTGAGAAACAAATGCCATGTTTAAGCAAGCATCTTTTAGATTTAATCTTGTTGATACTCCTTGGCTAATTTCACCAATAATTTTGTCAATAGGATGGTCTCTATGAGTTCTCCATTCTTTTGGTAGATCATTGATGTTTGAAACTTGTTGTACAATGTCTTCTTGATTTTCCGGTGATTTCACAACTTGATCATTTGAAAGTTCTTCTGAGGGTAAATCTATAGGATCATCATCATCACATACAACTACTTCCTCTTTAGAGGTGTTAGTTTCATCAAAAGATACATGCATAGATTCTTCTATAGTTAAAGTTCTTTTATTATAAATCCTATATGCTTTACTAGAGAGAGAATAGCCAAGAAAAATACCTTCGTCGGATTTCTCGTCAAACTTACCGAGATTGTCTTTGTCATTGTTGAGAACAAAACACTTGCATCCAAAAATGTGGAAGTGAGCAATATTTGGCTTTCTTCCTTTGAAGAGTTCATATGGAGTCTTCTTTATTATAGGTCTAATGATAACTCGATTTCCAACATAACATGCCGTACTGACCGCATCCGCCCAAAAATATTTAGGAAGATTTGCATCACTAAGCATTGTTCTTGCAAGTTCCACTAGAAACCTATTCTTTCTTTCAACTACTCCATTTTGTTGTGGAGTTCTAGGTGCTGAAAAATTATGAGAGATACCATGTTCTTCACAAAATTCTTCAAATTGAGCATTTTGGAATTCTCCACCATGATCACTTCTTATGGATACAATCTTTAGTGATTTTTCATTTTGGATTTGCTTTGCATATTTCTTAAAGGCTTTAAAAGCATCACTTTTCTGCACAAGAAACAAAGTCCAAGAATATCTAGAAAAGTCATCAACAATAACCAAGGCATATACATTACCTCCGAAGCTTTTTGTTCTTGATGGACCAAAGAGATCCATGTGCAACAATTGTAGTGGCCTTGTAGTAGACACCACATTCTTAGATTTGAAAGATGATTTTGTTTGTTTCCCTTTTTGACAAGCATCACAAAGTCTATCTTTGACAAAATTTCTCTTAGGCAAACCAATGACAAGATCATGCTTGATTAGTTTATTCAAATGTTCCATATGAATATGAGCAATCCTTTTGTGCCAAAGCCATGAATCATCATTGTTTGCCATGAGGCATTTTACCTTCAAAGATGGATCATTAAGAGAAATCATAAATATGTTATTAACTCTTTTACCTTTGAGTTTTACCTCATTGGTGACTTCATCAATGATTAAGCATTCATCTTTTGTAAATTTGATCTTGAAGCCTTTGTCACGAGTTGGCTAATGCTAAGAAGATTGTGCTTTAGTCCTTCAACATAAAGAACATCTTCAATGGATGTGAAAGGTGGTGCACCAACTTTGCCTTTGCCAAGAATTCTCCTTTGTTGTTATCTCCATAAGTGACATAACCCTTGGCCTTTAAAACAAGATTTGAAAATGGTTTATGTCACCGTCATATGCTTTGAACAACCACTATCAAGATACCACAAATTTGAAGTGGTCTTCAAGCACTCCTACAAAACAAATTAAGTTTTGTTAGGTACCCAAATTGCTTTGGGTCCTTCATAATTAGTACCTTTCTTTACCCACACATAATGCCCACTTGGAACACTAAAGTTTCTTATATAGCAAGCATTAGGTGTGTGGCCTTTATACCACAATAAAACAAGTAGGTTCAAAATTACTTATATATCTAGGAGGATAAGATTTATTCTTAACAACTCTTTTATCTTTAGGATAATGATGAACTACTTTAGGCTTATTCACTTTCTCTTGAATTGGTTGGTTATTAGCCTTAACAAAGATAGTTTTGTTGGGACTTGGTTGAGAAAACTTTGAAAAACCAAGTCCACTTTTATCTTTAGGGTACCTTTGAGTGCTAAGAACCTTTTCCAATCCAACTTGTCCTTTTTCATACCTTTCTAAGACTCTTTTTAATTGAACAATTTGGAAAGAAAGTGATTCACAATTATTGCATACAAAATTCTGTTTTTGATCACTAATCATCTTTTCTTTTTCATCTTTATGTTCTTTTTCAATAGTTTTAACTTTTTCTTCTAAAGATGAAATTAATTTCTTTTGAGATGAGATCGTTTTGTATAGAATTTTGCATTCATTTAATAGTTCATCTATAGCACCTTGTGCACCATTATCATAAAGAGAGTTATCGTAACTAACCTCGCCTTCTTCATCATCGGAGTGGTGTGAAGCCATCAATGCTAGATTTGCACTTTCGTCACTATCCGAATCGGATGAAGAACTTATCTCATTATCTTCCCATGCAACATAAGCCCTTTTGTTCTTGAACTCCTTTTTGCCTTTGAATCCATTTTTCTTGGAGAGTTTTGGACAATCCGCTTTATGTGACCTTGCTTTCCACATTCATAGCATGTGACATCTTGTGTTGATGTGGAGGCTTCTTTATCTTTATGCTTATAAAATTTCTTTCTTTTGACAAAGTTAGCATTATGAATATTATTCTTATGACCAAAATATTTACCTAACCTTTTACAAGAAGCAAGAAGTTTTCATCTTCCTCCGATGCATCTTTATCTTGACTTTCTTTTGAATCAATTTTCAAAGCAATGCCTTTGGATTTCTTCTCATGATTCTCATGTTTTTCAAGCCTTCCTAGTTCCGTTTCATATTCTTGAAGCTTTCCGAATAATGTTGGAAGTCATAGTTGCTAGGCTTTTCTTTTCGGATATTGCCGTCACTTTTGGTTGCCATTCCCTAGTTAAAGACCTAAGCACTTTAAGATTTAATTCATCGTTAGTTAAAGTCTTACCAAGTGCCTTCAAGTGATTTGTCAAGTGAACGAATCTCTTTTGCAAGTCAAGGATGGATTCTCCGGGCAACATTCTGAATAATTCATATTCTTGACTCAAAGTGTTCAATCTAGACCTTTTGACTTCGGCGGTTCCTTCATGAGTTTCTACAAGAGTATCCCAAATTTCCTTTGCCGTTGTACATGCCGATATTCGAAAAAATTCATCCATACTAAGAGCACTTTGGAGAATGTTGCTTTAGGCTTAGATGACCCAACACCATTGACAACACACACCGGAGTGAATGGCCCATTCTCAAAAGCATTCCATATCTCTTCTCCTTGCGCTTCAAGATGAGCCTTCATGCGAATTTTCCAAAAATCAAAATATTCACCACAAAACAATGGCGGCTTGTTGTTACTACCACCATCTTTGAAAACAGGATTTGATTTATGGAAGCCATTCTGGATCTTTAGGAACAAGTTACCTATAACTTGCTCTGATGCCAAATGTAAGTCTGAGAGTGCCTAAGAGGGGGGGTGAATTAGGTAGATAAAAATTTTATTCTGATTTATGAGAATACTTGGAGTATTTTTGTGGTTAAGTATCTGAAGGATTTTGATGATTTCTTTTCTTTTGTTGGTAAAGTTTATGAAAGCGGTAAAAGCAGAAAGGTAAAGAACACAACGATATATCCTGGTTCCCCTCACAATCCGAGAGTACTCCAGTCCCCTTTCCAACACGAAAGAGATTTTCACTATAGTTTAGAATAATTGTACAGCCAATGCTTACTTATCTAAACCTATAGAATGATCAAAGGTTCTTAACACCTTTAAGATCAAAACCAATACTCATGTGAATGAAGAACAATCCTCTTCAAATCACAAACCTTACTTCCAACAATCCTGGAAAGTAAGAACACAATAATTTCTGTTTGTAGTACAATAATAGATTTGAAAGAGATGAAAGCAATATCAATTCTTGATTGATCTTTTTCTTCAAGACATACAATAATTTCAAGAATAATATAAATGTTCACAAAGAAAACATTTGAAAATTTGGAGAATTATGAAAGATTATTGATTGAAGAAAGTTGTTTGAATTTTGAAATTCTGCAATATTTATAATGCCCCAAATGCCTTTTCATTTATACCATTTTGTATGAAAGGTTGCAACTTAACCATGAATGAAAGCCATTGTGAAAAGGTTCAAAAACTAAAATAAAAATTGCATAGTTTCGCTGGGAACCGGTTCCGTACCAGGCAGAACCCGGTTCCTAGTGAACGTTATGGCAAAATGTTTAAAAAATTCACGCAGGAACCGGTTCCCATGTAGGACCAACCCGGTTCCTGGTACAAAAAACGTTTTTGAAAAGCTTGGAACCCGTTCCCAGGACGGAACCGTTCTGAAAGTTGATTTTCAAAAATACTTTTTCAAAAACATTTCAAATTCATTTTCAAATTGTGTGAACATCTATATTTAAGTTTGAGGAATTATGTATACCTATTTACATTGTTGAATCTTCATAAACTCTTCTTATAATCCTCAAGACTTTGTACCAAGGCTTCGTGACAATGAAATACTTTTTGCACATTCTTTGCACTTTGAAATCCATTGTTGTCTTCATCAAAACCAAGGCTTTAAGAAGCTTGCAGTCACACCAACAATTTAATCGAATATCACCTCACTATCATTTTTATGACTAGGATTGAGGTTTTTAGTTTATCGAGCTATCATCCAACAATCTAAAAACTTCGAGTTCATTTAATCCGTTAGGCTATCATCTAACAATTTAAACAAACCCCATCCACGTTTTTTCAAGAAAAATAATTTTTTGAAAACAATTGATTTATTAATTAATTTTAAAAGTGTTTTATGAGGCTTTGGTATATGGATAGAATTGAATGAAATCGGGTCATGATTAATCAAGTATATGGACATAATTAATCTCGTGAGGATAAGTGCTCCTATCCCCAACCATGAAACCCTCGTGCATGGTTAAATGGTAAATGACCGAATTATTCGGGTTATGGTTAACCAAAGCAACAAGGGCTTTGATTAACCTCGTGACAATGGTCATGTCCATTCCCAACTATGAGACCCTTATGGCATACGAGCCAAACTAAAAGAAACCAATTATGTTATGTGTGAAGTGTACAATCGTGAATAAATCATACAAGCATACAAGAGTCAAATATGTAACTATCACACAATACAATTCTATAAATTTAAATAATTATTAGAATAGATTTTTTTTATTTAATAAAAAATCAATTAATAATTTAATCAATAAATTGTCAAATAAAAACTATCATAAAACTAATTATTATTTAATACATCAACCCAAATTTTTTTGCATAATTAAATCAAGTAATTAAAAAGAGAAGAGTTTAGAATGGGCCTGTTTTCTAGAGCAATTTTTTGGGTATATGTTGAATTTCGCTGGGCCCAAAGGTGTGAAATGATCCAAGCGCAAAATGAGGTGTCTGCCTGATCTCCTGTGGTAGGGTAGCGAGGGTCCATCATGGGAGTGCATTATGAGGCATTTTATCCAATTTCCAGGGCATTTCAATCTGTGATGATGATGCTTGATGATTATGATGAGAGATCAGTGGTGAGAATACAAAGGAGCATGGCATGGGCCTGAGCGAGCGTACGCAGGATTCAAATTATTAATAACCAAGATGGACCTGACCGATATGATGAAGACGACGTTCACCACCCCGTGGGGCACCTTCTGTTATAAGGTCATGCCTTTCGGATTGAAGAATGTCGGGGTAACTTATCAAAGAGCCATGGTAGCCCTTTTCCATGATATGATGCATAAAGAAATTCAGGTCTATGTGGATGATATGATTGCCAAATCTCATACTGAAGAGGAGCACATTGTTCATCTCAGAAAGTTGTTTGAAAGATTGAGGAAGTACAAACTTCGATTGAATCCTAACAAGTGCACTTTCGGAGTCCGGTCCGGGGAAGCTACTTGGATTCATAGTGAGCCAACGAGGTATCGAGGTGGACCCTGACAAAGTAAAATCTATTCAAGATATGCTAGCACCAATAACGGAGAAGGAAATTTGTGGTTTCTTGGGACGCTTAAATTACATTTCCCGGTTCATATCACATTTGACAGCTACTTGTGAACCTTTGTTCAAGTTGTTGAAGAAAGATCAAGCCATTATATGGAATGATGATTGTCAGCGAGCATTTGATAAGATCAAGGAGTACTTGCCAGAACCACCTATCTTGATACCGCCTGTGCCCAGAAGGCCTCTCATAATGTACCTCACCGTACTTGAAGGATCTATGGGTTTGGGCAACACGAAACGGGAAGAAAAGAGCATGCAATCTATTATCTGAGTAAGAAGTTCACGGAATGTGAAAGTCGGTACTCTCTGTTAGAGAAAACTTGTTGCGCCTTAGCATGGGCTGCCCGTCGTTTGAGACAATATATGGTGTGCCACACTACAATGCTGATATCTAAGATAAACCCTATCAAATATATCTTCGAGAAGCCAGCTTTGGTTGGAAGGATCGCACGTTGGAAGATGTTATTATCTGAATACGATATTCAATATGTAACCCAGAAAGCTATTAAGGGAAGTGTGGTATCAGAATACCTCGCTCACCAGCCTATGGAGGACTATCAACCAATGAGATTTGACTTCCTAGACGAAGATGTCATGTTTATCAGAGATTGCAACATTCCTAGACCAGAAGAAGGACCCGAGCCAGGATCCCGGTGGACGCTTGTGTTTGATGGGGCATCCAATGCAGTAGGTCACAGAATATGGGCAATTATAACTTCTCCAACAGGTTTTCATATTCCCTTCACCGCCAGAATCCATTTTGATTCTACCAACAATATGGCGGAATATAAAGCTTTCATCTTCGGGATTGAAGCAGCCATTGATTTAAGAATCAAAATCCTTGAAGTTTATGGAGATTCAGCACTCGTCGTTTGCCAGGTCAAAGGAGAGTGGGAAACTCGTAACGAAAAGTTAATTCTGTACAGAGATCATGTCTTGAAGCTGATACCGTATTTTGACGAGATCACTTTCCATCATATTCCTAAAGAGGAAAATCAGTTAGCTGATGCTTTAGCCACTTTATCTTCAATATTCAAACTCAATTGGGCCAATGAAGTACCCTCTAACACTATCGAGTGTCTAGACGAACCGGGCTATTGTATGATGGTTGATGAAGAAACTGATGGTAAACCCTGGTTCTACGATATCAAGCAATACATAGAAAAGGGGGAGTACCTAGAAGGGGTATCCATCACTGATAAAAAGACTTTGAGGAAGTTGTCTGCCAACTTTTTCTTGAGTAGTGGGGTGATGTACAAGCGGAATTTTGATTTGGTCTTGCTCAGACGCATGGATAGACACGAAGCAGATCAACTCATCAAAGAAATTCATGAAGGTTCTTTTGGTGTTCACACAAATGGGCATGCAATGGCTAAGAAGATTCTCAGGGCTGGTTACTACTGGATGACCATGGAAACAGACTGTGTTGTTTATGCAATGAGATGTCACAAGTGTCAGATTCATGCTGATAAAATGCATGTGCCACCCTCACCTTTGAATGTTTTGACCTCTCCATGGTCGTTCTCTATGTGGGGAATCAACATGATCGGAATGATCGAACCGAAAGCTTCCAATGGACATCGCTTCATACTAGTCGCCATAGACTATTTCACCAAGTGGGTTGAGGCTGCTTTATATGCGAATGTGACACGACAAGTGGTTACCTGATTTATCAAGAATAATATAATTTTTCGCTACGGTACTCTTAGCAAGATTATCACTGACAATGGGACAAATCTAAACAACAAAATGATGAAGGAGTTATGCTACACATTCAAGATCGAGCATCACAACTCGTCTCCCTACAGACCAAAGATGAATGGCGTTGTTGAAGCAGCTAACAAGAATATCAAGAAGATCCTTCGAAAGATGGTGAAGACGTATAAGGATTGGCATGAGATGTTGCCATTCGCTTTGCATGGGTACAGAACGTCTATTCGCACTTCGACAGGAGCAACACCTTACTCTCTTGTTTATGGCATGGAGGCAGTACTGCCTATAGAAGTTGAGATTCCTTCTCTCAGAGTTCTGATGGAAACGGAGTTGGAAGAGGCGGAATGGGTTCAGAATAGATATGACCAGCTCAATCTGATCGAAGAAAAGAGGTTGACAGCCATTTGTCATGGTCAACTCTACGGAAAAAAGAATCAAGAGGGCTTTCGACAAGAAGGTACTTCCCCGCGAGTTCAAAATGGGCGAATTGGTGCTAAAAAGGATAATCTCTCCACACAGAGACCCTCGTGGGAAGTGGGTGCCAAACTATGAAGGGCCATACATGGTGAAGAAAGTCTTCTCGGGAGGAGCTCTTATTCTCACCAACATGGATGGAGAAGACTTGGCACATGCCATCAACTCAGACGCGGTCAAGAAGTATTATGTCTAAAAAAAGGGGGAAAGGAAAAATTAAGCCCGGTAAGCTGAAAACCTGAAAGGGAGGCTTAAGCAAAAAAAGGGTAAAAGTCCCGGTGAACCAAGATCTTCTGAAGATGGTTCACGCAAAAGTTAGGGAATGCGTAAAGACATAAAGCTGCAATGTGCGCCTCAGTGCCACAACAGAAGCTCAGATGGAAGGGATTAGTTCAATCACCATCTTTAGAAGTGAAGTGATGAAGAATAGCAGTCAGGAGGGAGAATAGCATGTTTATGGTTCAATGAAGTTCGGTTTCAATTTCGTTTTTGTTTTAAGAAAGTGTGTATAAACTTACTCTCTCCTGTATGTTCCTCCTAAAGGAATGTACATCTTTATGTACAAAATCCCTACTTATGAGTTATTCCTCTCATATTTTAAATAAAAGAATTGTTCAGTTGAACTTTGTTTCTTGTCCTACTTTTTTATCTTTTCTGCATGATTAACTTAATGTCGTTGCTGGTTTAGATAAAATTAAAATCATTCAAAATGATGAAACAATAAAGTTTTGAAACTTAAAATCGCTTTGATTACGGAATGTTGGGAGGTGATTGACTTTCTAAGTGTTGCGCTTTTCCTTTGAATTGGAAGTACCTCCATACCCATCGTGGTATTTGTGAGTAGTCAGACGTTATCTTTCCTTTGAGAAACTCATTGCAATAGCATTTGTGGCTTGGATTATGGTCATTTCCTTTCATTCGATTTTCATCGGTGTCGGGAGTTCAGTTGGTAAACCAATACATCAACCAGTAAATTCACGCATCCAATCATTCATTCATTCATTCATTCTTCCATTCATGTCGTATCACGGTACATTCATGCATGAATCTTCGCCAAAACTGGATCCGCTCGTAATAATTTGAACGCGGACGCCAAAGGCTTTTTCTTAGATAACAATTTAGCTCTTCTCCCCAGCGCAAGTTGAACGCTTAGTTGAAAGATAAGTGGCAGTGGTGTTAACTCTCAAGTGAAGTCTCTTCCCCCAGAGAAGTGATCGATCATCCCCAGTGAACTCTTGTACCAACAGGATTGTCCATTTGGATTCCCCAGTGACGTCTTCCTTTTTCTAAAAAGTATCAGGAAATCACATGCCCTTTGCATCAAACATAAAAAAAATCATATCATGCATATCATACTCATGCATTAGCTTCGGCTATTTCTTTTGTAGGATTTTTCAGCTGAAACTATAAGTATCCTCGTAAGGATCAAATTGAAGAATTAGCTCTCAGACGACATAATTATCCTCCTTTCTCCAGCACAAGTGGTATACTTGCTTGGATCTCAACAACTGATGGTTTCTCCAATCGAGATTTCTTCCCCAGCGAAACAGTTGTCTCTTTCAGATGGACTCCAATGTCAGCAAAATTATCAACCGGGAATCCCCAGTGGATTTTCCACACGGTTTTCTTACGAAGTTTCCCCAACGAAAATTAATTTACTCCCAAGTGAGTCTCCTTCAGAAAGGATTACTATAACATTATTCTTGGTATTTTCAAGATTCTTTCAGACAAGAATCTTCTCAGGAAATTCTATTGGCAGTGACTTCTGCAATTTTTGTTCTCTGAGTTGTTCTTAGAAAACTACAGTGAACTTCTGGTGTGTTTATTTCCACCACAGTAAGTCATCAACTACTCAACAAATAAATGTCCACCAGGTGGGATGTTTATTCAATCTCAGGATATTTCTCTAACTCAGACGTTGATCCACATATCCACTTGCTACAACGCATTGTCTGTACAATGCTAGCAAATTGAAGCTCATTACCCTAGAAGTCTTTCAGTCACAGGTGCTGAATCTGATTCTTCTATCACCGGTAAAGCTATCTACATACGAATTGAAGATTTTGTCAACTCAGAAGTTGTTCAACATGTATGTACATGTTCAGTAAGATCTCTCATCAGAAGAAACTTCGGAAACAAGATTTACCGACTTCATAAACATCTATACCACACCAGTGTG
The DNA here is from genome assembly GCA_021764765.1 of Vicia sativa. NCBI lineage: Eukaryota > Viridiplantae > Streptophyta > Magnoliopsida > Fabales > Fabaceae > Vicia > Vicia sativa. The sequence continues at coordinate 81,771,865 of CM038794.1, read as the reverse complement.
CTGGATATTAATTTGTTTATCCCCAGAGAAGTGTATTCTCGGGTGCGCTACTGAAATTGTTTTGCTGGTAACTCGGAAGTTACACGGTCAAAGACATTCGGCATGCCATGGCTCCTCGCACCTTCGTGCACCAACAATTCTGATATTGTTCTAGTCATTCATCTTCGTTAAGGTCTGCGGGTATTCCTTAACTCTTCGGGATTTTCTAACAAATCCTCGATCATATCTTCGTTAAAGTTTGTGGGTATTCTTTAACTCTTTGGGATCTTCAGACAGTTTCTCAATTTCATTTTCGTTAAGGTCTGCGGGTATTCCTTAACTTTTCGGGATTTTCTGACAAATTCTCGATTTCATCGAATCTTTAATTTATCTTTATTTCTTTTCGCTTGAGATGTTCGGTTTTCTTCTCATAGCATTTTCGTTAAGACATCCTGTGATGGCTTACTCTATTATTTTTTGTTGCTTGAGAAGTTCAGTTTTTCTTCTCATAACATTTTCATTAAGACTTACTGTTAAACTCATTTCGGTTACTCGGTAATCCCCAGTGTTGTTGAGATCTTCTGATATTTCTCATTCGGTACTATTGTTCTGATGTTGCTTAAAAAGTTTTTCTCCTCAGACGTCTTTTCCTTGGCTTTATAGTCAAGATATCTTATCCGCTTTCTTTTGTGACATTGGTTTCCCGCGTAGGGAAAATTTCTGGGGTTCTCTGGTATTCAATCCTCTTCCACCTTAAACGTTCGAAAGCCGTCAATCTTTCTCACTTACCAGGTTTAAGATGATTGAATAGGGGCAACTGTCGCACCCCAAAATTTCCCCCTTTGTTTCACCTCATTGTTTGTTGTTTGTTCTAATCATAGACGTTCATTCATTATGGCTTCAGAGGAGTTTCTACTGCTGGAAATTTTCGTGAAAAAATTGTGTTGGGTTTCGAAGGAAAGTTTGGTTTCGTTACTGATTCAATTTTTATTCAAACTATCATTCAAGAGGTTTCGAATTTTTTGGTTCAAAAGGAAAAGTTTGGAATTATTTGTCTGAAAGGAATTATTTGTTTTTTTGGAATTTGAATACAAAAATAATTATTTATTTTGGAATTTAAATTCTAAAAGGAATTCTTTGTTTCTTGTTGGATTTAAGTCCAATGGAGGGAAGGATGTGTTCTTGGGTTTTGAATTCATTAGCGGAGAAACATTGGTTGCAAAGAGTTTCGTTTCGTAACGAGTATGTTACTCGTTTCACTCGTTTCAAGCAAATACATCAACGAGGATTCAATCTAAGAATGTCATTCAAGTTGGTATTTTATTTGTATCAAATTGCATTGCTTTTTGCAAGAAGTTTGGAATTGTAAGTTTGAATTTGAAACACAATTGTTTTTATCAATTTGATATTACAAGGTATTCTAATTCTTACAAAAATTACAAAGATGTCTTAATTCTAATGCTACAAGTTTCTAAGGTTTGTTTTTGGTTCGAGCGAATCGTTGTCTACCTCCAAGCCATTCTTCACATCCGGGCTGCCCTCTTTTTGTCTTCGCCTTCATCACATGGTTACATGAAACAACAAAAGAAAACAGATTACTAACTATAATCGAGCATCAACATAAATCAAAAGAAACATTTATTTTTCGAACTCATCATTAGGATTTTCTCAAGGAATCAGTTTTAAGAATGCTAATCCTCATAATCTTGTTCAAGATTAATCATCGGTTAAAAGGAGCCTATTTGCAAATCACAAACTAATTTGGTTCACAAAAAAGCCAAAACTCAGTTATTCATCATAGTTATAATTCCAACAATCCAACAGTCCAAGTAATTCCAATAATCCAACAATTCAGCAAGCAACAGGGCAGCAAGGATATGGTTATCAACACAAGCAAAAGGGCAGCAAGGATATGGTTATCAGCACAAGCAAAAGTGCAGCAAGGATATGGTTATCAGCACAAGCAAAAGGGCAGCAGGGATAAAGCAAGCAGTAACAGAAGGCATAGCAGAGCCAAAAGAGGTAAGCCAAATAATGCAAGCAAGATATAACAAAGAAGATTACAGATGGAGAAGGGGCTGTTTTTCACCTAAGGTGAAACCGGTAAAAGCCAGCAATGATGATAGAAAACAGAGCAGAAAATTTGATGGTTAACTAAGACAAGCATAGGATCTGTTCTAAGAGGGTACCAATCAGAAAGAAGACAAGATAATATATGTTCTTAAGATATATTAATCAGAGAGAAAAAGATACAAGTGTAGTATCAGCTTATATACCAACCAGAAAAACAAAATAAACCAGGAGAGGTATCTGTTCTAAACATTCAAAAACCATAGCCAAGACCACCATAGTATCTGTCCTAGCATTCAAAACCAAAAAAGGACCACAAGTGTAATCTGTTCTTCACAGTTCAAGCCAAAAGGATACATAGACCAATTTGTTCCAAAAGACAAAAGAGAAGAAGAAATCATGGATACACCATGTGTTCCAAATCCAAACACAGTTCAAAAAACCAGAAATCACAACATGACATTGTTTTCAAAAACCTAACCAGCAAGAATCAGAAGCAGAAAATCCCAAAATCAAACGCATACCGCTCAAACCCGTAAACATGAACAAATCATCATAGTCCCAAAGAAAACCGCCTCTAAACCCAGAAATTGTAAGCACAAAAGCAAACCTAAACCATCCTAACATCATCTTCCCACCAGAAAACCTTCAGAATCTAAGGTTTTTCAGACACATATGTTCTGAACAGAGAAAGAAAAAGAGGAGTTTGGAACAGTCTCACCCGGGACGAATTCAGAAGCAATCCTTCACCATCGACGCTCTCAAGGCTCAGTACCTCACCATCGCCGGAATCGCCTCAGAGGTCTAGGGTTTCAAAAAACCCCTTTGGATTTCGCCCAAAATTCGTTATGTATCTGCAAAAAACAAACATGAACATCAAAATAGAAAGGGTCAGAAACCTGTAAAATACGAAAACATGGAGGTTAGGGGCACGCCGCCGCCGGAACCGCCATGGGCGATTTCCGGCGCGGCCATTTCGGTTTCCAGTGAGAGAACAGAGAGACCATGAGTGAGAGATGAGAGTTTATGCGTGAGAATCGCGGGAGTGAGAGAACCAGAGAGCATGAAGGTCGTGAGAGAGGGATAGGGTTCCATTTGGAAACGATGAGGAGGATAAGAGAGCGAACGCGTGAGGAAGAAAGAGGAACAAATTTTGATTGTCCCATTTGGGTAATTTTGTTTTTTATTTCTAGTTTAATTAACTTAATTTCTTCTTTTTTTATGTTTTAAATCTGGTGGTGACAAGTGTCACCACCTTGTTTTCTTTATTCATTTTTTTATCATTTTATTTTTCTTTTCTTTTGGTTAATTAATTTATTTATAAAAAAGAGAGTAAGAGTATTTGGTAAGTACTATGATGTATCACCTTGGCCGTTGGTGCATTTTGGAGCAAGATCCGACGCATCTAGATCGCTAGCACGTGTTAAGATTTTGCTGACCGATTGTACAAAGATCAGATGGATTTCTTTTCGCACCTCCCAGAGTCACTGCAATACAGTCTAATTCTAAACTCTCATCTTTTAAATTAATTTATTTCCATGTAAATAATTTAAATTTTGTGCGATGTAATAGATAATAATTGGTTCTAATAGTTTTTATTTGATGACTTATCGATTAAACTATTAGTCGATTCTTCATCAAACAGAAAAAATCATTTCTAATAATTAGTTAAATTTCCGATTGTATTGTGTGATATTTGTCCGTTTATTTGCTCATTCAGTATTTATTCACCATTGTACACTTCACACACAATTAAAATTAAAACTAAATCGATTCCACTCTGATTGGCTCATAAGCCAATTTCTTAACAAGGTTGATTAAAGTCCTTGTTGCTTTAATTAATCATAACCCGAAAATAATATTGGTCTATATACCAATTTTCCATGCACCAGGGTCCCATGGTTGGGGATAGGAGAACCTATCCTCACGAGGTTAATTAAGTCCATATACTTGATTAATCATAACCCGATTCCACATTTCATCTCAGCACGTATCTCAGAATGCTTTCATAATTAAAGTTCCAAACCTCGATCCAACGTCGAGTTTCTTTTCAAAAATACTTTCATAAATAAGTATTCTATTTTTCCCTCCTCCCAAACATATGGTAGTCATCCAAGATCGAATTTCTAATCGTATGTTTGGTGTCTTAATTGAATTTAATTAACGTGAACCTTGTTTCACCTCACATTTTCTTAACAAACTTTTGGGTAGAAAAAGATGATTAGGATGTTTCGTCCACCATCTCGAATAATTGTTAGCGCTGAACGCTATGGTCCAATACTTGTCTCCCACATAAAAATAAATCAACTCACTCAAACTCTTTTATCGCTCATATGCGATCATCAAACTCTTTTCTTACAAAGAGTGTGTAATAGCCATTTCAAACACGAATGAGGACTTAAGCTTTTCAAACAAACTAAACAAGTCCAAGTTCAAGCATTTGAAATGTCTAATGCATGATGTTTCTTATAAAATCAACACAACCAATTCAAACCTTTTTGAGAGGAACTACGGAGTTTTGACTTTCCCATTGCACAAGGGAATATGTAGGCACGCGGTTCCGAAACCGTGTCAAACTCAAAATAATAATAAACAAATTCCGTTTCTTTTTATAACTTAGAAATTAGCGAATATACACACACACTTAGAATTAAACGGGTCCCATCGAGTACGATGGATGTAAGAGGTGCTAATACCTTCCTCTTACATAACCGACTCCCGATTCCATGTTTTTTGGTCGTAGACCGCCTTATCCGCATTTATGGGATTTTATCTATATTTTCCCGTTCCTTTTGGACCAAATAAAATTAGGTGGCGATTTCACTAGTTTTCGAAATTTAAATGATTTTTGAAAATCGAGTTGCTTCAATTATGTTTAATATATATTGCTGAATTACTATGTTGGAATTAATCTGTTTCAAATTTGATATAAGTGTTGTTTGGAATTGCAAATATTGAAGCTGTAACGGTCGTAATGCCGCTATGACGATCGTAACACGCGTTTAACCGTGTTACGCCCGTCAGCCCCCTGTGACGATCGTCACGCGCTTCTGAAACATGTTTTCTGAACTTCCAGAAGCGTTTTCTCCTTCAAACTTCCCACTTCTTTTTCTTTCTCCCAAAACCGTCCACCACCCATTCTAATTCTTCCTTTAATCACCCACTCCAACATTTAAATTTCATTACTCCACTCCACCACCCCATTCACATTCCAACTTCCCACATTCCTTCCTACACTATATATTCCACTCATTTCTTCATATTTTCCATATTTCTCAAATCCAACCCCTTTCACGTTTCACTCACCTTGCATGCAATGGCCAACAACCAACATCATCCTCAGAGAAGGTGACCAAGGAGAAACCCAGAGAACCAAGTTCCACAAATTCCAACGTCGCGGTCTCCAACCAACTCGGTATGTCGACCTCGATTGTCTGAGGAATTTGGGACTGCTTGAGAGCGTCCAACAACTTTTGCTAAAATGTCAATTTGTGGACTCTGTGCAGCCAACCACAACCTATCTATGAAACTCTCACTTTGGAGTTGTTGAGTTCGTTTTCTTACATCACCCCTACTGGAGCCACCAACCAACTCTCTGAAGTAACCAAACTCCGCATGTTCGCATCGAGCATCACCACACAAACCGATATCGCATGGCTACTCTGTTCCGCTGATGAAGGTGTCCACCTTCGTGTGCCGGATAATTTCAGCGAGGATGCATTCAACTTATGGCACAACATGACAAACAATCGTGCCAACTCTTATGACCACCTCAACGCCACCCATATCCATAATCCTGCAATCAAATATTTTCACCGCATCCTTTGCAACACCATCTTCACTCGAGATAGCAACCATAAGCTCAACTCCAAAGAGCTTTTCTTCATGCACTGTGCATTTACCGGCCAGAAGATCAACGCCGCTCCATTTCTCTTGGCCCATATTCACTCCATCTCGAGAGGTGGCAAACCCTTCTATTTCGGAGGGAATTTCACTTCTCTTGCTTTAGCTTTGAATCATGGTGCCGCTCTCACTGATATGCCTTCTATGGCACCGGCTTTGCTTACTCTGGACCACTGCAAGTCTGCCCACCTCATCCACGAATGGGAAGATGGAAAATTCCACCCTGTGATACGAAACATCATTTTTCCTAACATTATTTTGCCTTGCAGGGATCGAATTGATCCGCAAAACAGAGCCAATTGGCTATTTGATCCTGCAGCTCCCGAGGGCCATGTTCCTATTCGTGAAGAACAACCCGATGCCCCCGCGAACGAGATGCAAGAAGATTTGGACCGAGCTGCCCCTGTTCATGACATTCCGGAGACTTCATCCGCACCACCTCCTAACTCTTGAAGAAATTCTCCAAGCCATCCACCAGCAGAATCAAATGGGTGCAGCGCTTGCAAGAAAACAACAGGTGCAATATGACAGCTTATGTGCACAAAACGCTCAAATTTTGAGTGGCTAGCAGAGCATGAACGAGAAGCTAGACGAGGCCTTGTCTGAAGTGAAAGCTTTAAGGATGGACGCCAAGACTCTTGGCCCTGACATCGATTCAAGCCACGCCTACTGCACATCATGCACCGTGAGCAGAGGACGTGGACATCAGTAGTTTTTATTCTTATTTAGTTTGCATTTGTTGTTCATTTTTGTATTTGTATTTCCCCTATTATATCACAACATTGAGACAATGTTTGATATAGTGTGGGAGAGGTACCTTTCCCTTTCTGCATTTTCCATTAAACAAGTAATTTTTGTGATATTTCTCAGTTTCAATTCTTCCCCGCTTTATTTAGCCATACCGAAAATTTTTTGCTTTATCTTCGAATAGCCCGACATACCTACCTTAACGAAATCTTAGTTAGGAAGCCGAGAAGGATTCAACAAGATCGATACGGTTATGACACCTTAGACTTCCTACTTACGCGATCCGTTTCAATAACCGTTATACCTATATCTTGAGTTTTAGTTCTAGTAACCCTAGTAGTTTATACTAGCAACAAGACCGCCTAGACACAAACCACGTGGGGAGCCGATGAATATAAGTGTTTAATTCCTAATCAATGATATATCCTTCTTATCTCGCTGCTAAAAAGGGAAATTTGCACCAAAGTACAAGGTCGCATATAAGAGATGAGCAAATAATGAAGGAGTCCATTGTTGGTTGGTTCAGAGGTATCTGGTTCTGAACTTGGTAGGGCGTCACACACCACTTACGCTCGTAACGCGCTGTTTTAGCGTCTTACGCCCGTCACCTTGTTGTTATGACCGTAACGCGCTTATTGTAACACCCTGTTTTATTTAATATTATATTATATTAATATTTTTGAGTTACCGTTAGACGATTGTTTTGGCGAAGAGAATATTTATATTAATTGATATATCTGTTAATATATTTGGCGACGTTTCATTCGGTCCGGTTTTTATTCCGTTCGGTTCGGTAAAATATTATTCGGACCGATATTTAATTTCCCGAAGTTATTTTAATTAGTTGAGTTAATAATATTATTAGATATTATTAATGTGTTAATTAATAAGACGTTAGTGTGAGGACTAATTGTTGAGGATTGTACACCTTGGCTAGTACTAGGAATCCAAGATAAAAACACCATTTTTCCTCATTTCCTTCCATTACACACAAAACCAAACTTAGAGAAAAACTAGAGAAAGTGTTGGAGGAAGAAGAACAAGAGCAAGCTAGGGGTTTGGAATTTGTTGGAGCATCTTGCAATCATCCAAGCATTTAAGGTAAGGGGTTTGATCTTCCAATTCATATAGTTAGGGTTTGATAGATATGTTGTGGATTTAGGAAAAATTGGTATTTTGATTCATGAGTTTTGGTTGAGTGATTGTTGAAATAACTTAGAAAGGTTGAGTTAGGAGTATGGATTGTGGGTGTTTTATTGCTAAGCTTGTAGGAACTAGAAGTTATAAAAATGGAAATATGAAACTGTGAAGAAAAACCATGAAAGCTGTCTGCAATGAAAATAGGTGAGGAAGAAGAAGAAAGAGGACGAGGCAATGGGAGGCGCCCACCTCACAAGGGAGGGAGACCGTCCCTACACCCCAGGCGCCCGCCTCCTCTCTCTTGTAGCCATGGGACGATCGTCCCTGTATGCTGGGAGAAGAAACGAAAAATATGCCATTTTCTGTTTTCTGTATTATGAGTTTCTATCTTCTGCATAACTTTGCTACCTGCATAATTATGCATTTTGATTTTGTTTCATTTAATTTCTTTAATTCCATATACTACTAGTTGGTATTAGTAAATATAATTAGGACATAAGTTAGACGATTAAATTTGGAACCTGATAATGTTCCGATTTCTCGATTTTGATAATTTCGGCGACGGAGCAAGTTGTTCTGAATTCAACGAAAATTGACGTACTAGCTAATTTCGACGTGTAGAACATAGTGGTGAGGTTAGTTTTTCGAAACTACGAGTTTTATGGAATGACCCAAATAGGCCAAATTATGGTTAAATTGAATCGGATTATGCTTTTAGTCGATTTAAGACACGTATGGACAACTGATTTGATGTCGACGATTATGATTAATTCCAAGAATTAGGAATGACTTTCGCGATGATTATTGGTGTTTGACTATTTTTTCGTATTTGGAATTTGTTGAATAAATTGATAATGACGTGAGGTGATTAAACATTATATTTGCGACGGTTTATTTATAACGAATACTTTATGATATGCGATGCGATGATATGTTTATCTTGATGTGGATAAATATGGCGATGTGGAATTTATGTCAATTTTGATGAGCGATGATGATGTTTTTGTTGTGTAGTGTTTGTGATGTTGTATTGTCGAGTCACATACATTGCATAGGCGACGAGGGCTTTTATTTCAAGTGACGATGGGCTTTATGCTGAATGTTCCTAATTATGGACAAAGTGACGGGTACCACATGCATAACATAGTCGTGTCTCATGGAGTCGGTTATGTTTATGTTTAAACTGTTTAGCGTTGGTTTTAATTGATGGCTTATGTTAAATTGCGATGTTATATGATGCTTTGTTTTGATACATGTTGACATACTCTTATTAACTTATATCATTTATAATTCCAAGACTATTTATATATTTTATCATGCCTTTAATTATATGTTTTGAAGTATCTCACCCTTTACTTGTTTCGCCGTTGCCTTTATATTGGTAACGTGCTGATCCAGGATGATGAGGATTAGCTCGAGTCTCTTTATTTTGAGTCGCCCGCCCGATCGTAGTAACACTTGGTTTTGGGCGATGTTATATATTTTGGATAGGATAGTTTATGTATACTATCTTATGATGTTACAACTTTATGTATCGATGATAACATGATGATATGTATATTTTGTGAACACATCTGCTGTGCTGTGAATGGTCATGTCTTTATACGATGATTTATGATACGAATCGGTATATCCGACTTTTAATTTTTGTGAGGTGCATTATAATGCAAAGTGATGAAAACACTAATATGTGATACCTCAATTTTGTTGGATGAAATTTTGAAACTCGATTTTATTATTAATTACTTAGGGTAGAATTGGGTGTTACATTAGTGGTATCGAAAGGTGCCGGTCTATCCGCCAAGTTGTTGAGTTTGTTGTTGTATAACAATCAAGTATTGTTATTTGTTGATTCTAATCCGTTTTGTTGAGAGCGTAAGTTTTTTATGGTCGGAAGGAACGTAGAATGATGAGGCTTTCGTCACGCGTAATAGCTCAAGCTTTCCAACACCAGCCGAATGTTGACGAGAACGCTGGGTCTCGTAGTTTGGCAACCTTCCATAGAGAGAATCCCCCTACTTTCCAAGGAAAGTATGATCCTGAAGGTGCTTTAACGTGGTTGAAGGAGATTGAAAGAATCTTCTGTGTGATGAATTGCACTCATGTGCAAAAGATCTGTTATGGTACTTATAAGTTAAGTGATGAGGCTAATGACTGGTGGGTTGACACCCGTCAGAGGCTGAGGTTGCTGGTGAGGAAGTGACGTGGGGAGTTTTCTGTAGAGAATTCATGATGAAGTATTACCCGGAGGATGTTCGGGGAAAGAAGGAGATAGACTTCCTTGAGCTGAAACAAGGGAATATGTCTATCACTGATTATGCTGCAAAGTTTATCGAGCTGACTAAGTTTTATCCTCACTATAATGGAGAGAATGCCGAGTTTTCTAAGTGCATTAAACTTGAGAGTGTCGTGCTGTCATACCCCAAAATTTTCCCTCTTACTTCTCAAGACATTTCTCATATCCATGCTCAAGGATTTCATAGGTTGCATAAACCTCTCCTAAGCAATCAACCCAAACTAGGGTTTGGTTATCCTCAAATCCAGGAGAGCCTCTAACATTTCCAGTGGTCATCATGCCTCATCATATGCTTCAAAGAATCTTCATGTCAAGTTTCAAGCCTTACAAGTCAAGTTTCCTCAAACAATTGCTCAGATGATTGAAAATCGCCTGTATTGGACAAAAGTCAATTGTGGTCAACATACAACAAACTTCATAATTTTTGGTCAACATCCATATTTTGAAGTAACATTCATCATTTGATCAAGGATCATGATTCATCAAGAAAAATCAAGAATTGATCAAAAGTCAAAGTTTTAAATTGGGCTTTCTTAGACAAAAGTCAATGAACTTTGACCAGCATAACTTTCTTTCATACTTTATCAAAAATTTCCACCACCTCTCGCTTTGAAGAGAATCAATTCTCTACAACTTCATGTATCACAAGCTTGGTCAGAAAATGCTTCATTTGGAAGATATGGATCAAAACATTACAGGTCCTTTTCAAAGTCAACAAAAAGTCAACTTTTTGTAAAGAAGTGTTCTTGAGCATGGAAACTTCAATTGAGATGAAACCAAAGAGGTTGTTTAGAGGAAATCTAGGTCTTTCTAAAAATTCCAAGAACACCCAAAAAATGTTAAAAAAATGAGCAAGATACACCTTGCACAAGTTGGGCATTTTTGAAGAGGTGCACAAAGAGAAATACTTGACAAAAGCCAAAATTTTGCAAATGGGCCTAACTTTTCTTGGTTCAAACTTGTTCCTCAACTGAATTGGAACCTCCAAGCCCAAGGCCACGAATTTTATCTTTTATTTTCTATTTATTTTGGATTTTAATCATTTAAAAGCCAATTAAATTAAAATAAAAGGTAGAAAATCAAAATTAAATGCAAATTGGATTTTTCTCTCATTCTTGAGGTCCAAGCAAGCCGCACAAGTTGGCAAACGAATTGATTGAAATTTGATCAAAAAGGCAATATTTGGTTTCATACCAAATCAAATATTTTCTCATTGATTGGTACATTATTTCCTCATGATTCTTGACCTAAATCCATCCACTATAAGTACACAATGCATTCACATGACACAAGAACGAAAATTCTGTCTCTAAGAACCCTAACAAAACTCAAAAAAACCTTGTATTGCAAGCTATTGGCAGCCCTAGTTCCAGATCGATTCAGCCAATTCTAAGCATTCCAATACATTCGGAGGTTCGTTGATTCGCTCCGGATACTCAAGCCATCAACAAGCCCAATCACGATATCACAGCTTCGTTTGGTTCAAAACTTTCAAAATCGATTTTGATTATTCATGCATATTTAACATGTTTTGATTGTTTGTTTGTGTTTAGAATGGAGTTTCAAGCTCAGCATTGGTTAATTGTGTTTTGAGTCTGTGAATCGAATCTGTCATGGCTAGGTTCATAGCTCCGATTTAGGGCTTTGCATTCTAGGAAAAATTGGACAAAACTAAGACCACCATCGCTAAGAACGAAATTCCCAATGAACCATGTACTCACAATGAATTTATATTACTCTATGTGATTTTGAAAATTTAGCTTTAGCGATTTAACAAGGTTGTCGCTATAGGTTTAAAATTCAAACGGAAGATGAAGTTCTTTCTGTTTCATTTTGGTTTTCCATAAATTTATTTCTCTCTCGTTTTCTTCACACATGCACCCCTAGAGTATTCTCTCTCGCTGTTTTCGAACAAACGGTCAAGTCCCTAGAACGAGGTATCCTAGCACCGTTGTTTACAAACATATCATCATAGTCCCTTCGACAAAGATCATAGACCCATGATGTCGCCTTACGAGTACATGATCTCGTCCTCGATTGTTGCCTACTAAAAGTGATGATCCCTTCGAATGTGCGATACCTCCTACAAGTTGCCTTTCTATTACCATCCGATGTCCCTTCAATGTCCCTTCTACATCCAACTAATGGGGTTACCTACCAACTAATGGTATGGATAGCACTATTCTAAAGAAAGGTAAAATAACATAAAATGACCATTCCGAGTAGGTAATAAGACTTTTAGTTGTCTTGCTCTATCAAAATACTTTTCACACCTCACACTCTTTTGTCAAAGTTCAAAACTCTTTCAAAACGAAACATTTCAAAACACTTTGTATACATTCCAACGTGAGTCATTACAAAGTCAGTTAAATGCCTTTTCAAAACATTTTGTCAAACACACAAAAAGCAAATTTTTAAAGTGAGCTAAAAACTAAGAGTTCAGAGAAAACTACTAAGGAAAGGGTGCTAATACCTTCCTTTTCATAACCTTTCCCTTACTCGTAATCTAACGAAGGTCTTTTCTGTTTTTTCACCTTCCCTTAATTGGATAAAATAAAAGTCGTTGGCGACTTTGCTATCCGCAACATTTGCGATAAAAAGCAAAACAAATTCCAAAGTCAGCTCTCCCACCGTATTATAAAACTGGCGACTCTGCTGGGGAGACACCCTAAAGAGATAATACCTTAGGGATTTTTGGATCATTTTTACTGCTTTCTGTTTGACTTGTATGCTTTATCTTAAGGGTTGCTTGGGTATTATATTTGTGGGGGGTTCTACACCCGGATCCAGGTTTCCTTAGGTAAGTGGCAATAGATCGTCACGATCATTAGGCGTATGCCAAAACGGTCAACATGATGGCTACGTTAGTGTGACACTTTGGATGTCATGATACTCTTCATTTCCAAGTTGAGGATAGTATTTATGCCTGTGGTGTCATCAGACTAACTCAACTTTCGAACCCTAATTGACCCATCTTGGCCATTAGAAGGTAGTGAGATGGTCGGCTTTGGTGTAGACCGAGGTTGGTTGATACCGATGCTACGCTTATTAAGACGAGACTTTGGGATGTTTTCGCCCAACTTAGTAATCGTATTGAAATAAAAGCCTACGAAAGATCAATGATATGAGATTCCTAGAACCTCGGTTACTATCATAGGACAGTGATGAACCCACTCAAACTTTGGTAGGGTAGACACCTATACCTCATGCAAGCCTTAAACCTAGGGCTATTGTGTGATTTGTTTGTGCTTGCTAAACATGACATCATATCATTGCATATCATTCTATCTATTTCAAGGACCTTGGATTTATCTTTGCTCTATTTTTGTGGATTATGGCTTCAGAAGACTATCCAATCAACTTCAAGGGTATACCTTCTCAACTCAAAGAATTGGTTTCGTTCCCTCATGCCTGGCCCATCAAAAGACATGGTTATCTGCTTGATTTGGTTATTTTCGGTTTTGAAGACGATATGATACATGTCTTATTCTAGTTCTTCGATCCCAAACACCATTGATTTACATTCCTGATTATCAATTGGTACCCACCGAAGAGTTCTCTAAGTCGCCGATACCTATCCTGATCGGACACCATTCACCGGCTTAGAAAAGGCTCCTAAATATGAAGACATCGCATCATACATCTAAAACAACGACATATCAAGCCAATTGGGAAACAAGAGCGGAGTTAAGGGATTACTTGCTAAGTTTCTGATAAAGAAAGCTCGAGAATTCCTCAAAGCTATGAGTTTCCATGCGTTCGAAGACATCTTAGCCTTGTTAATCTATGGCTTGGTGCTATTTCCTAATCTAGATCAGTTCATAGACGTGAACACCATCAAGATATTCCTTGCTCGCAATCCCGTGCCTACTTTACTTAGAGACCTCTGCATTCTCCATACTGCATTATCAAAAGACAAGGCACTCTCATGTGTTGTATACCGTTACTTTCCAGGTGGTTTATTTCGCACCTTCCTCCATCAGTAATGAAGAACGAGCAAAGGTTGAGGTGGTCTCAAAGGCTGATCTCACTCTCTCATTCAAATATCCGTTGGTATCTCTTCTCTCAAAAGGACTTCACATTCATTGAACGTTGTAGAATTCTAATGTAATGCTTCCCTGGCATAAGGGAGGTATCACTTACAACCCTCTCTAGCTCTCACGCTTTGGTTATGCTCAAAGAGATGGTCCTCATGATATGCTTCTCCAAGATATTGTGTTCGACTACAACCACGATTTCTAGAATTGCCATCGAAGGTTCATAAACGCTTGGGGCATGGTAAAGAAGATTGATACCAAGACTTTGGGGCACCAAAACTCCATTCCTTGGGAAACCTTATGGGTGCGAGCTCGAGCTCAAACCTCATGATGCCATTTACACCGTGTTACTAGTAATTATGGAGCCTGCTATAGACGTATCCTATATTGTCTCCATCCCGACATGCCCACCGATTTCAAGACTTGAAGAGACACCGGATCCAGCTTAAAGAAGAAAGGGATACATTCGAAGCTCAATGCTATGCAAGCGAGAAGAAGGTACTAGAGTTGACAAAGCTACTTCACGAGGAGCGAAACATCAATGCCTACTTCAACACCAAAAGGAAGTGCCATGGAGACTTAGAACTTAGAATTTTGTTATTTTGTTTTTCTGAACTATCTTTTGTATTTAAAAAGAAAAAGAAGAAAAAAGAAACTAATAAAATTTGTTCGTACTTGTTTAACAAATTTAAACTCCTAAGGTCCTTGAAAACATTGCATTGCATCCTGATAAACATCGACATCATAGCATAACATTATGCATAATGGTGTACATTGAAGATCGCTTTTCATTTCCTCGCTTATTTTTTGGAAATGGCTTGAACAGATTGTCAAAGATCTCCAGGCTCAGAATGCTCAATTCAAAGAAGTGTTCACCAGCTTGGTCCAAGGCCAGGAAGACCTAAAGAAGCTCATCAACAGAAAGAAGAAGGTAATTGGTTTCTCAACATGGGCAGACGTCACAAAGGTGCACCTAGAGTGGTCAGTCGTGTGGAACTCTCAGACAAGAGCATTGAAACTGATGAAAGTATCAAGAATAACGAAGAAGACCAGCGTGAGCCTGAGAACAAAGAAGAGGACTATGAGAATGAACAGTACTTTTTTGAGGATGACAAATACAAACAACTTGAAGACCGTCTGAATGCTGTGGAAAATTTGAAAATGTCTGGGCTGAATTTTGATGATCTGAGCCTAGTTCCCGGTGTGGTGATTCCTCGCAAGTTCAAGGTTCCTACTTTTGCCAAGTATGATGGCATCTTGTCCGTTACATTTGAAGTCCTATGTTCGTAAGATTCATCCTCACACCGATGAGGAAGTCAGGATTCATTACTTTCAAGAGAGTTTATCCGAGCTCGCTTGGAGTGGTCTTATCGCCAGAGAGTACCCACATCCATACCGGAATGACTTAGTGATGCTTTTACCAAAGAGCACCAAAGATAATGTGAATTGCACCCACTCGCATGCAACCATGAGCATGTCTATGGGTCGATGAGAAGTTCAAAGAATATGCTCAAATGCAGAGATCTAGCAGCAAGAACCCTTGTCCAATGGTGGAGTTGGTTGATATGTTTATGGGAACACTGACAGGCCCATTCTTCAATCATCTGATTGGAAATTATTCAGCCGGATCCACCGAGCTGATATTGATAGGCGAGCACATTGAGGCTGGAATCAAGAGCAGAAAGATTCAGGTAGAGTCATCTTCAAATGATGCAAAGAGATCTTTTGGTAAGAAAGAAGACAATGTTGTGTATGGTCAGAAAAGTCGAGCCAAGACATACCGTGCTCAATCTGTGGGGGTAGTTGTGATCTCCAATCCTACACTAGAACAACCTCACCAAGACAACACGCGTAACCAGAATGCGCCACGAGGACAGTTTACGAAGATCAACATGCCATTGTCGCAAGCATTGCAACACATGTTGAAAGCAAAGCTGATTACCTTGAGGGATCCTCCTCAAAACATCAACACTTTCTCTCCAAGATTCAACTTAATGCCAAGTGTGCACATCCAACAGCCTGTGGCACGACAATCGACAAATCGTGGCTCGAGGAACAAAATCCAAGACATGATTGAAGCTAAAGAGATTGAGTTTGATCCTCCTGTTGAAACTCCGAATGTGATCAATGCACCAATGCCTAACCATGGCAAAAGTTCCAATGCTATTGACAAGAACTCTTATGTTTTTAATATAGATGATGACTATCGATCACGATCTAAGAAGAATCACGAAGCCGTGTCAATCCAGGATGCCCAAAGAATTGTCGTTGGTGCCCTTTAGCACCTGACGGATGTGCTTGGTTGAGAAGACGTATTCAGTGCATGATGGATAATCGAGAAGTGTTATTTCTAAAACCATCATCTGTGGAGAATCTGTGTGAAGACATGTCTAAGAATCTGAAGATCGAAGATATGAGCGAAGCCGTACCAGAAGTTTGGGATACCTTGGGGCAGCCAAGTGGAAAGTTTGATTACATGGTGAAGTATATCGCCCCGAAGCTACAAGATTCCTATTGAAGATGTTACATGACCGGATGGGGAGACGATTTCCATAAGACTGATGATGTTAATACAAGGATCTCCTCTACTAATCTTGTGCCTAGAGCGCCACCTCTCATCATTACTTCTCCCAGACCAGCTCCAAACTCCTCTAACAAAGCTATACTGTGGAACTATGGAGCCGAAGTTTACTATCATGGCGTCAAACAAAACCCACTGACCATTGAGGACATTAAAGTTGAAGCTACCATTCCTGACATCGACAACATCACCGGATCAAGCAGACTAACCGAAGAGTGTTTTCCAAAAATCTTCCTCCCAAAGACACTACTCACTTCCATTCCAACTATCAAACGAGTTCCCAAAGTGCTAGGGAAAGAACCAAGAACTCATCTTGCTCGCATGGGTATACCAAAGAAAGTTGTCAAGATACCTCCAAGCAAGAAATGGAGGAAATTCAAGATCATCAAGAAGAGTGACTACAATGTTGTGTGGATAGACTGCCTAAGATATCCATGCTTGCTCATGTTGTGCTCGAGGCTCATGCTAAATCCTTAGTGAAGTTTCAAGAATGCTCATGTACCGCGAAGACACTACCATCGATCGCTTAAGTTTGTATTGCTAGCCTTCGATGCCGATTCGACTCCCGGAAGGAAACACAACAAGGCCTTGCACATCCTCTGGAATGGGCATGCTACATTGTCTCATGTTTTGGTAGATACTTCTAGTTCGCTATGATCCCACCGAAAAGTGCTTTCGATCGACTTGATGGTAGGATTGGTCCCAGCCCATGACATAATTGTGAGAACTTTGATGGTTCTAAACGAACAATACTTGGAGAGCTCATCCTACTGCTTAAAGTCGGTCCCCGCACTTTCGACCCACTTCTTTGTTATGGACATCCGTCCGCCTTACTCTTGCCTACTGACGCCTTGACACATGGGCAGGCCGTTATCTCTACCTGCATCGTGTCAAGCACCCTACCATGGGAAGGTTGTTACAAGAGGTGAAGAGGAATACATGGTAAGTCATCGCAAATATCTGATACTCCCGAAATGGATGGAGAATTCTTTTGAGACTCCTATCAAGCTTTCAAATGGGGCCAAGACTCATGCCTGCTGATCACTCTTTGAAGTTGCACAACTTTTGCCTAGAATGGCTCTCTCATGAAGGATGCTCAAGCCACGTTTAAAGGAGGAGGTAGTATTATTTGGGGTCGCCTCGATCTTCCTTTCAAATTTGACAAGACCTGGTTTAGGTTTCACCACCAAAGGTCGAAGATGATACCGCGAATGTGCCGCCAACTTCCCTTCCACATCGAAAAATGGAGTCCATGCTTTAGAAGACGCAATGACAAAGAACTCTCATCGCAAGTGGATCTTCCCAACTCCCACAACGCCCCCAACAATTGGAAGACCGAGATCGCCATACCAATCTCCTTTAGACAGGAGTAATTGCTTTTGTTTTTTTGTTATGCTTTTTCGTTTTCTATGCTTTGAACAATAAACTTTAAAGCCTAGTGCCTTGCCTAGGGCATCATGGCTCGCTTGGTGAGGGTTATTATCTGTCATTTGCATATTTTCATTCAATAAAATCATTGGACTTTTGCGCTTAATTCTTTCTTTTTTACTTTACTACCCCTTCAAAAGCTATGTGTTCTTACACACACCCACGTGATATAATCGCAGAATCATCAATCTGGATAACCTAAGCTATTGCTAAATATGACTTCGATAATCCGATCTACCGTCAAGACGAAGGTGAGGAACATTGTGAAGTGCCAGGAAAACTGTCGATCGCTACAACAAGAAGAACGAAGTTATATGACCCACACCAAGAGTCAAGAGGTTGTGAATTTGGGTAATCACGGACCCAAAGATATCAAGATAGGAGGGTCTTGAGAATAGTATCAAAGAAAGATTGGTCTCGGACAAGTAGATTATATCGAGGTTTTTTCTTGGTCATACAAAGACACGCCAGTCTAGACATTGACATTGTGGTACACCGACACGAAGAAGGTTTTCTCCTATGAAGGTAGTGATGTGTCCCGAGATGTCGAGAAAATCAAAGCCAAGTTATGAAGGCAGCTCAACAGCTTTTAGTCACATTTATCCACATTGGGTTGCAAACATGGTGTCTGCACTTATGAAGAATGGTAGTACAATGTGTGTGGACTATGTAGATTTGAACAAAGCGAGTCCGAAAGACGATTTTCCACTTCCTCATATTGATGTTCGGTCGACAACACCAACATAAAGTTTCTCCTTCATGGATGGTCTGCCAATCGATCAAAATGGTCATTGGACATAAGACTACTGCTATACGTGGGCACATTCTACTACAAGTTCATGTCGTCGGATGAAGAACGCCTGACTTATCAACGTGCCATGGTGGCATTATTTCATGACATGATTCATTTAGATAGATGTCTATGTCGACGACATGATAGCTCTCGCCACATGATCAAGAAGAACATCTCGATCATTTGCTGTTGTTTGATAGATCAAGAAGTACAGACCGAGACTTAATCCCAACAAGTGCACCTTTGAGTCGATCCGGAAACTCCTAGGTTTGTTGTCGAAAAGGTATTGAAATTGACCCCAGTAAAAGCTATTCAAGAAATGCCACCGCACCTAGAAAGAAGCCGAGGTTTCTTGGGACGATTGAACTACATTGCCGCATTCATTGCACATCTAATTGCTACTGCAGAACCAATCTTCAAGTCAAGAAAGATCAAATAATGGAATGGAACCACGATTGTCGATTGCTTTTTGAAAACCAAGGAGTACCTACGTGAATCCTCCTATCTTGATGTCACTGGGAAGACCTCTTATCATGTACTTGACAAGATTAGAGAACTCAATGGGGTGTGTGTTGGGTCAACATGACGATTCGAAAAGAGTATGCAATATACTACCTTAGCAAAATTTTACCGATCAGGAAACAGATACTCACAAATGAGAAAACTTGAAGCGCTTACTTGGCTGCTCGCCGACTAAGATGAGATATGTTGACTCACACTACCTTGTTGGTCTCCAAGATGGATCCGATAAAATATATATTTGAGAAACCAGCTCTCTCCGGAAGAATAGCAAGATGGCAAATAATCTTGACCGAATAAGACATCCAGTATACTTCTCAAAAAGCGATCAAAGGAAGTGTAGTAGCCGATCATTTGGCTCATCAGGCCGTAGATGACTATCAGTCTATGCAGTTCGAGTTTCCAAACGAAGATGTTTTGTTAGTTACTGATTGTGAAGAACCTAGACCAGACGAAGGACCTGAACCGGAATCCCGATGGACCATGGTCTTTGATGGAGCCCCAAACGCACTTGGCAATGGCATTGGAGCCATCATTACATCTCCTACAGGCGGACACACCCCTTTCACCGCCAGATTATGTTTCAGCTGCACTAATAACATGGCCGAATCTGGCCGCATCATGGGTATTAAAGTCAGCTATTGACTTAAGAATCAAATTCTGCAAGTGTACGGAGACTCACTTTAGTGATCACCGATAAAAGGCGATGGAGTGATATACATCCAATCTCATTCCACATCGAGTATGTTCCAGTTTGATCCCTACTCAAAGAGATAACTTTCAATCATATTCCACGAAGAGAACCACACACATTAGCTACTATGTCATCCATGTTCAAAATTAGATGGGACAACGAGGCTCCCCAAATCATCATCAAAAGTTGACGAACCAAAGACATCAAGCTATGGAGCTTGATACAAAAGAGAAACCTTGGTTCTACGTATGAAAAGGTATCTTGAGACCAAGAATATCCGAGGGGCATCCTCAACGATATAGAAGTTCTTGAGAAGGTTCGCATCCAAATTCTTTTCAACAACGACATTATACATACAAACACTCAACTTGTCCCTCAAAATTTTAAACCCAGAATGATCATGGAAGAATTACACCTAGGCAGATTGGTACCCACCGAGTGAGGACATACAATGGCTAAGATTCTCGAACAAAGTTACCGGTCCACCATGGAACGATTGTCACCGCTATACTCGATCTTGTCACAAACGCAGACAAAGTGCATGTACCTCAAAGATCAACCGATCCTTGGCCTTCGCATATGGTGCATTGACATGATGGAGAAATGAAACCCACTGCCTTCAAGGACATCGCTTCATTCTTGGTAATTGATTATTTCACCTGGTGGGTAGGCCTCGTCAGATTCCTACAGAATGTCAGGTTCGATTCATCAAGCATAATTTTGTCTATCGAAAAGCATTCCCAGGATTTTATCACGGATAATGGTTCTAATCTCAACAACAAAATGATCACCGAACTCGCATACGCTCAAGATCAAGCATCACAACTCTTCTCCATATCGGTTTAAGATGAATGCATGAAGTCGCCAACAAGAATATCAAGAAGATTATATTAAGATGATAGTGACTTACAAGGATTGGCATGAGATGTTGCCATTCGCTTCTCCATGGTTATCGTGACTACAAAGACGAACATCCATAGGGGCAACCCCCTTCTCTCTTGTATACGGTATGGAAGCAGTCCTACCAATCGAGGTTCAGATACCCTCAACCAGAGTCCTCCAGGACGTAGAGCTAAACGAAGCCGAATGGGTCCAAACTCGCCTCGACCAGATCAACTTGATCGACGAGAAGAGACTCTCATCCATCTACCATGGATAGATCTATCAAAAGCGAATGATTACAAGATTCAACAAGAAAGTCAAACACCGAGTCTGTGTCGATGATCTAGTAGTCAAGCTAAAGATTCTTCCACAAGGTGATCCTGTAAGGGCGGACTCCACCCATGAGGACCATTTGTAGTCAAAAAAAGATTTTCCTGCTGAGCTATGATACTTAGCACCATGGATGGAAAAGACTTTCCACACCCCGTGAACGCGGACATAGTCAAAAATACTACGCATGAACGAGACCGCTAGGTCGACCGCCTAGGCAAAATATAGCATCTTGCGAACCAAAAGGTTCGCAAAAGTTAAGGATATATACAAAACATGTAATAAGTCTAAAACCTACAAAGGCTTTGGGCAAAAAGGGTATCCCAGAACCGAACCCAGGGAGGTCTAGGCAAAAGTGTGATTTAAGATACTATGTCTCGTCCGGATCACCTACCCACAAGACTAATAAAATCAATCCACTCACTTTTCAACAAGGAGATGAGATAGTCGAAATATGAGCACTAGCCGAGTTGAAACCCATTTGATTTTCAAGATAGCTTTTACTTTCCTTGTATACTGGCCATACGCCACCTTTCAAATTAATACAAGTTCTTTTACAATGTTCGTTGTTGTTTGTTTTGCATAAAGTCCAATGTTTGCTTTGAATGATTATATGCATTTGACAATAAGCATTTGTTCACAGAACATACGAAAAGTGAACGAACAAAGATAATTACTACAGGCTCTAGGAAATTGAGATGACGACGAAAGTCACCAATACGTTCCCCTGCAGAGTATAATCCCCACAAAACCGTCAAACTTTCTCTAACGAGAGGTATTTACCACCAGCATAATATCTCTCAATGATCATCATCTCCCGACAGCAGCAATATCCAGACTCGAAACTTGGTCATATAGTGCATCGGAGGAAACCTACATCTTCATTATTCCCCCCAGCTGGAGGTTTCAACAAACTTCAAGAATCTTTGAACCTCGACTCTGAGCAATATTCAGATACTCCCCAGTAAGATCTACGCACAAGATCCCCAGTAGAGTGTCTCCCAGCTTCTACTATCCTCAAGAATATCTACGCGACAAGATCCTCAGCCGGAGTATCTCCAAACTTTTATTATTCCCAACAAAGATTAAGATCTAGGCTCAAACACGGTCAATAAAGTGCATCGGAGGAATCGAGGCACCTCTTCTTCTCCCGAGTCGGTTTTCAATGATTTCATCCCTGCAAGTTAGAAATCTTCAGCTAGGCATTCACATCTTCTTCAAGATGGATATATTTTGAAATACCACAACATTCCGCATTCATTATTCATAAAAGTCATAACATGTGCATATATCATTCATATACATTGTCATATGTTCGCATGCATCATAATCTGCATAAGTCAAACTATATCCTGTCAAAGTTTATTTTGTTTTTCCCCAACAGGTAAAAATCACTTCTAAACGAAAGGTCAAAGATTAATACCCGAAACAAGACGGGAAACCTATCTGAACGACCTTGAAAAACAGTCCGTGATTAATACCAAGCAGACGGTAAACCCTATCCGGCAAGACATACAAATCATCCAAAGTGGAAGGTCCGTGATTAATACCAAGCAAGACGGAAACCCTATCCGAGCAACCATCCAAGTTGTCTTCCGACAATGTGCACTAGATTACCAAGGACGGAAAACTATCCACATTCCGCCAAATATTATCCTCAGAGTAGCTGTGGATGAAGGTTTATTCTCTCTTATTATCAACAAGAACTACGTAGTCAGGCGACAACTCGTTGCTGGATGGCATCTTAAGCCCATCTCCACTTCTTGTCGACCTCTCTCACTTTCAGAACGTGCATATTTGGTTAAAACCAATACAAACCAATAACTTCATTCAAAGACGAGCACGAAGTCTAACGTACGACTCTCCTGGATGGCATCTTAAGCCCATCTCCTGCTCCCCCTTCTGAATATCTCGCAGAGCCTAGCGCGGCTCATTCCCCAAAGACGTCCTCCGACGATTCTCCCATACAAGCGACGTTCTTGAGTCTAACGACGACTTATTCCCCAAGAAGTCGATATTTCTCCAAATGGCATCTAAGCCTATTCCCGACATCATCAATCAACAACGAGTGCAATTTCGTGTGTTCGAGTGTTCAATCATCTTCCACCTTCGTGTCACGAAGGCAAGCATGCTAATCTAACCTTCCAATACAAGAAGATTGAACAGGCACCTCATACCCCAAAATTTTCCCTCTTACTCGTGACATTTCTCATATCCATGCTCAAGGATTTCAGAAGGGTTGACCAGACAAACCCTCTCCTAAGCAATCAACCCAAACTAGGGTTTGGTTATCCTCAAATCCAAGTGATCCTCTAACATTTCTAGTGGTCATCATGCCTCATCATATGCTTCAAAGAATCTCCATGTCAAGTTTCAAGCCTTACAAGTCAAGTTTCGCATAACTGCTCGATGGTTGAAAATTAATTGTATTGGACAAAAAGTCAAATGTGGTCAACATACAGTCAAACTTCACAATTTTTGGTCAAAATCCATATTTTGAAGTAACATTCATCATTTGATCAAGGGTTGATCATGATTCATCAAGAAAAATCAAGAATTGATCAAAAGTCAAATTTTCTAAATGGCTTTCAAAGTCAATGTAACTTTGACCAGCATAACTTTCTCATACTTTATTAGAAATTTTTCCACCACCTCTCATTTGAAGAGAATTCAACTTACAACTTCATGTCTCACGTGTTTGGTTAGAAAGTGCTTCATTTGGAAGATATGGATCAAAACATTACAGTCCTTTTCAAAGTCAACAAAAGTCAACTTTTAAAGTAAAGTGTTCTTGATCATGGAAACTTAAATTGAGATTAAACCAAAGAGGTTGTTTAGAAGACATCTAGAGCTTTCTAAAAGTCCAAGAACACCCAAAAATGTTAAAAATTGAGCAAGATACACCTTGCACAAGTCGCATTTTTTAAGAGGTTCACAAAGAGAAATACTTGACAAAAGCCAAAATTTTGCAAATGGGCCTAACTTTCTTGGTTCAAACTTGTTCTCAAATTGAATTGGAACCTCCGAGCCCAAGGCCACAGATTTTTTCTTTTATTTTCTATTTATTTTGGATTTTAATCATTTAAAAGCCAATTAAATTAAAATAAAAGGTAGAAAATCAAAATTAAATGCAAATTGGACTTTTCTCTCATTCTTGAGGTCCAAGTTACACAAGTCGGCAAATTTGAAATTTGCATTAATTGGCAAAGGAATTGATTAAAATTTGATCAAAAAGACAATATTTGGTTTTATACCAAATCAAATATTTTCTCATTGATTGGTTCATTATTTCCTCAAGATTCTTGACCTAAATCCATCCACTATAAGTACACAATGCATTCACGACAAGGATGATTCTCGCCTAAGAACCCTAACCAAACTCAAAAACCTTGTATTGCAAGCTATTGAAGCCCTAGTTCCATCGATTCAGCCAATTCTAAGCATTCCAATACATTCTTGAGGTTCGTTGATCTGCTCCAGACACCACAAGCCATCAACAAGCCCGTAATCACGAAATCAGCCGTTTGGTTCAAAACTTTCAAAATTGATTTTGATTATTCATGCATGTTTTGATTGTTTATTTGTGTTTAAAATGGAGTTTCAAGCTTCGCATAAGTTAATTGTTTTTGAGTATGTGAACTCAAATCATGGCTAGGTTCATAGTCTGACTTAGCTTTGCTTCTATAGAAAATTGACAAAACTTAGACCACCATCGTGCTCGTAATCGAAATTCCAATGAACCATGTACTCACAATGAATTTATATTACTTCTATGTGATTTTGAAAATTTGGTTTTAGCGATTTAACAAGGTCGTCGCTATAGGTTTAAAATTCAAACGAAGAAGATGAAGTTCTTCGCGCGTGTTTCAGTTTGGTTTTCTAGAAATTTATTTTGTTTAAAACGTTTTTGTTTCATTTAACTAACACAAAATGCGTGGATGGCTTAAAGGCAACAGGTTGCGCATGGTCGTGGGTTCGATCCTTGGCAATGTCACTTTCTTTTTTTTAGACTTTGCAAAACTAACAATTTTCCATTTCTTTTCATATTTTTCCTTGTAATTTATTTTCTTTTCAAACAATTTTCTCATGCATTTAAAAATCACCAAAATATATTTTCTTTTGCATTTTAATTAGAAAATGTTTATTTAATTTTGACATAAAATTAATATTTTTTCATATTTTAATTAATTGTTAATTAACCATTAAATTGACTTTAATTGCTTTTCCTTATCAAAATCGATCCGTAAAATTCCCAAAAAGTCTATCATCTAATTATCATTACTAACCTAAAACATTTTTCTTAACTTAAACTTTCTTTTACTAACGATTTTCTCCGATGCGGATTTCTTATATTTTCCGATTATTATGTATCTCACATGTGTTGTAATAGTTAGGATTTATTTTCTCGCATTCTTTTCAATATTATGTAACCGCCATGGGATGTAATAGTTTAATTAGGATTTACTTTCCGCACTCCTATATTATGTAACTGCCCAAACCATGTAATAAGAGACATTTGCTCCGCACTTTACTTTTCGCACTTACTTACACCCTATAAATCGTTAGTAACTAGGCGTGTATGGCAAGACTAAAACGAACGTAGATCACTTCTAATTCCAAGATAACATATCCGAATTTAACACACTCTCTTCACACATGCACCCCTAGAGTATTCTCTCGCTGCCTTCGAACCATGGTCAAGTCCTCGAACGTAGAGGTATCCTAGCACCGCTGCTCACAAACATATCATCATCATAGTCCCTTTGATACAAAGATGATAGACCCACGATGTCGCCACGAATACATGATCTCGCCCCCATTGTTGCCTATGAAAAGTGATGATCGTCCCTTCGAATGTGCTAGGATACCTCCTACAAATTGCCTTCTATGACCATCTGATGTCCCTTCGAATGTCCCTTCTACATCCAACGAATGGGGTTACCTACCAACTAATGGTATGGATAGCACTATTCTAAAGGAACGTAAAATAACATGAAAACAACCATTTTGAGTAGGTAATAAGACTTTTAGTTGCTTGCTCTATCAAAATACTTTTCACACCTCACACTCTTTTGTCAAAGTTCAAAACTCTTTTCAAAACAAAACATTTCCAAACACTTTGTATACATTCCAACGTGAGTCATTACAAAGTCAAAGTGAAATGCCTTTTCAAAACATTTTTGTCAAACACACAGAAAGCAAATTTTTTAAAGTGAGCTAAAAGCAACTAAGAGCTGTCAAAACTACGAAGGAAAGGTGCTAATACCTTCCTTTTCCTAACCTTCTCCCGCACTTAATCTAACGAAGGTCTTTTTTCTGCTCATTTCACCTTCCCTTAATTGATAAAAGAAAAGTCGGTGGCAACTCGCTATCCGCAACATTTATATAAAAAGCAAAACAAATTCCAAAGTCCGCTCTCCCAATCAGACAATACCAAGGCCCCGAGATAAAGAAAGCGATTGGATATTAGAAAACTGTGTCTCTATGGATTTGATTGATAGTTATAGAATCTTCGAGGAAGATAGTAATGCACACTATAAGATTATGTCCGATAAGAGAAACAAGGGTCACAGAGCCGGAAACCATATGATACCCACAAGGGAAATGAGACTATTAGGATAGTAGATTTGATTAAAGGACGTGGTCTGTTTTTAAGTGATGTGATGCAGGAGGTGAGATTAGTGCTCTGGGGCTCGTAAGAAGTCAAGAGAACTCAAGGAGCGGGAAAGGTGTAAGGCTTTTGTTGGGTGCTCCAACCCGACAAACGAAGATGGTCTTGTTCGAGGTACTAGTTTCATTAATAACATTCCTCTTATTACTATTATTGATATCGGTGCTACTAACTATTTTATTGTCATTGATTGGTAAAGAGATTGGTCTCATCATCTCTTTGATAGAGATATGGTGGTAGAAGTTCCGCCATGGAACGGTTACTACTTTTGTGTGTAAGAGCTGTTTATCAATCTTTAATAGAGACTTTGTGGTGGATCTTGTTTGTTTACCGCTTGTCGGGTTGGACGTGGTTCCGGTATGGATTGGTTGTGATCTAATTATGTCCATATCAATTGCATGACAACACTATGAGGTTTTCCTTAGTAGAAGAAGATAAAGCTATGTTGATGTCACGTAAATAATTGAACGAGTTCATGAAAGATGAAGCATTGGTTTTCTTGTTAATGGCGTACTCTTTTCCGTGGAGAGTCAAGTGTGATTGCAAACTTTCCAAGGCGTGCGACTTTCCCAAGTATTCCTAATGAGATTCCTAGTGCACCTCCGTAAAGAGAAGTTGAATTTTCTGTGGATCTTGTCCCTCGGTACTGCATCTATTCTATAGCACCACACGGTGATGTCCAGATCCGAGTTATTAGAATTGAAGAGCCAATTAGAAGATTTGCCGAGAAGAAGTTTATAGACCAAGTGTGTCACCGTGGGGGTTCCTGTTATTGGTGAAGAAGACGGTAGCATGAGACTTTGTATTTATTATCATCACTGAATAAAGTAACTATTAAGAATAGGTATCCACTTCCTAGAATTGATGATTGATGGACCAATTAGTTGGCGCCGCATGTTTAGCAAGATTGATTTGAGATCGGGTTACCATTAAATAAGGGTGAAAGAAGAAGATGTTCGAAATCGCTTTCGTGAACGAGGTATGGACATTACGAGTATCGGTGATGCCTTCGTGTCACTAATGCACCGAGTATTCATGGAGTACATGAATCGATTTTCCATCCTTACTTAGATCGCTTCGTAGTTGTTTTCATTGATGATATTTTGGTTTATTCTAAATCGAAGAAGAGCACGCAACATTTGCGCATTGTTAGAAGTTCCGAAGAGAAGAAGAAGTTTATGCTGTTGTCAAAGTGCAGTTCGTTATGAAGTGAGCTTTGGGGCATGTCATTTCCGTGATGGCATTGCGGTTGATCCTTCTAAGGTCGATGTCGTATAAGATGGAAACTCCTAAGTCCTGTTATCGAGATTAGAAGTTTCTTAGGTCAACGGTTACTGCTGAAGGTTCATTGAAGGTTTTCTAAGTTGGCACTTCCTTTGACAAAGTTGACTTGTAAAGGAGCTTCTTTTGTGGGATGTCAAGTGTGAAGAAAGTTTTGTTGAATTGAAGAAAGGTTAACAACGGCTCGATCTTGATTCTACCTAATCTTGAAAAACCGCTTGTTGTTTATTGTGATGCTTCTAAGATGGGTTTAGGTATGCATTTATGCAAAATGGCAAGGTGGTTGCTTATGCTTCTAGGCAATTGAAGATTCATAAGAAGAACTATCCTACTGTAATACGGTGAACTGACTTTGAGATTTTTGTATCGCGAACGTGCGGATAGCAAGAGTCGCCACCGACTTTTCTTTTATCCAATTAAGCGAAGGTGAAAAGAATAGGAAAAGACCTTCGTTAGATTCTAGGGAGAAGGTTATGAAAAGGGAAGGTATTAGCACCCCTTTCCATCCGTAGTTATCTACGGGCTCTTAGTTGCTCTTAGATCATTTTCAAAAAAAGTGCTTTCTGTGTGTTTGACAAAAAATGTTTTAAAAAGGCATTTCACTTTGACTTTGTAATGATTCATGTAGGAATGTATACAAAGTGTTCGGAAATGTTTCATTTTTGAAAAGAGTTTGAACTTTGACAAAAGTGTGTGTAAAAAATATTTGATAGAGCAAGCAACTAAAAGTCTTATTACCTACTCAAAATTGGTCGCTGTTTATTTTACGCTCCTTTAGAATAGTGCTATCCGTATTCATTAGTTGGTAGGTAATCCCATTCTGGATGTAAGCGACATTCAAGGGACA
Organism: Vicia sativa; assembly: GCA_021764765.1. Lineage (NCBI taxonomy): Eukaryota > Viridiplantae > Streptophyta > Magnoliopsida > Fabales > Fabaceae > Vicia > Vicia sativa. The sequence continues at coordinate 81,742,667 of CM038794.1, read as the reverse complement.
TCGATGGTCATAGAAAGCAACTTGTGGAAGTATCCTAACATTCAAGGGACTATCATCATTTTCGTGAATGGCAATCGAGGGTCAAGATCATGTATCTGTGAGGCTTACATCGTGGGTCTATGATCTTGTATCAGGGACTATGATGATTTGTTTTGAAGGCAATGGTGCTAGAATACCTCTACGCTCGAGGGACTTGACCATTTGAATTCATAAGGCAACGAGAGAGAGAATTACCCTAAGGTGCATGTGAAAAGTGTGTTGATTTCAGGTATTTTATCTTGAGTTATGAGTGATCTATGTCCAATTTTATTCCATACACGCCTAATTACTAGCAATGAGGTGCGGAAATTAAACTGCGGAAAGTAAAGATGCGAAAGATAAATCCTACGCTATTACATGTTGGGGCGTATACATAATTGAAGTGCGGAAAATAAAAGTCCTAATTAAACTATTACATCCCATAGGCAATTACATAATTGAAAAGAAAAGCGATAAAATCGTCTAAACGGATAACTCGTGAATGATGCAAAATCTGAAACGGAAGAAAATTGCATAAGAGGAAAATGTTAGTAAAAATAAGTATTTTGAATGAGAAAGTTTTGGGTTAATAATGACATTAATATGATAAAATAATTTTTGGGAATTTTGGAGTTGATTTGATAATTTAAAACAATTAAAAGTCATTTAAATGATTAATTAACAATTAAATTAAATATGCATGCAATAATAATAATTTTAATTTCAAAATTAAATAAACATTTTCCGATGATTATGCAAAAATAAATATTTTGGTGTTTTTTAAATGCATGATAAAAATTATTGAAGATAAATTAAATAGAATGAAAATATTAAAAGAAAAATAAGAAAATATGAAAAAACAGCTTAGTTTGTAAAAGAGAAAAATTGGTCTTGCAGGATCGAACCGAGACCTGAGAGCATCTTTTCATCCCAACGCCTTAACCACTATGCCGCGTATTTCGTCATGTAATTGAAACGGGGCGTTTACATTTTTGAATTCGAAATTAAATCACGCCGAAGAACATCGTCTTCTTCATTTGAATTCTCGAGATAGCGCCGGCTTTTGTTCGACGCTACACCTCGCAATTTCTAAAAATCACATGTAATATAAATGAATTGTGAGTACATGAATCGATTGCAAACAACATTCTAAACACGATGGTGGGTCGTTTTGTCCAATTTAACCGATTTAAGGAAGCCCTAATTCGGGTTCGTAAAACCCTAGCAATGGCATATTTCGATTCAGCTATAAAATGCAATTCGATTGTCCGATAGCTTGCAAACTTCAAACTAAACACAAATCAAACATTAAAACATGTTAAAATGCATGATAAAATGTAATCGATTTTGAAAAATATAAGAAAAACCAAAATCGATTTCGTGGATTCTTGATGTTTTTGGATGATGTAAGGGTCCGAATGCTTCGTGGGATGTCAAGGAACGTGTTTGGATGCTTAGAATTGATTGAATCAATAGAACTACGGCTGCCACTTGCTTGCAACACACGTTTTTTGAGTTTGATTAGGTTCTTCCAAGCAATTTTTCTTTCTTGTTGTGTAGGCATTGATATTTATAGTGGATGGTTTTAGGTCCAATTCAAGAGAAAATCATGAGCTAATCAATGTAAAAAATTGATTTGGTATGAAATTAAATCTTCCTTTTTGATCCAATTTTCATCAATTCTCCAAATCAAAGCCAATTTCGAAATTGATGCTTTTATGAGTTGCTTGACCTCAAGAATGAGAGAAAATCCAATTTGCATTTAATTTGATTTTATACCTTATTTTTAATTTAATTTGTATTTAAATGAATAAACCAAATTAAATAGAAAAATAAAGCTAAAATTCGTGGCCTTGGGCTTGATGTTCCAAATTGTCTAAGGAACAAGTTTGAATGAAGAAAAACTAGGCCCATTTACAAAATTTTGATTTTGACAAGTATTTCTCTTTGTGCACTTCTTCAAAAATGCCCAACTTGTGCAAGGTGTATTTTGCTCAATTTTCCACATTTTTGAGTGTTTTGGACTTTTGGAAAGCTCTAAGAGTCCTATAACCAACATATTTGGTTTCATCTCAATTGAGTTTCCATGCTCAATATATCTTCAAAACAAAAAGTTGACTTTTGTTGACTTTGAAAAGGACCGTAATGTTTTGATCCATACCTTCCAAATGAAGCGTTTGAACATTATTGTGAGACATGAAGTTGTAGAGAATTGAATTTCCTTCAAAATAAGAGGTGGTGGAAAATTTCGAGAAAGTATGAAGAAGTTATGCTCTACCAAAGTTCGTTGACTTTTCTCAGAAAACCCTAATTTGGAAAGTTTGACTTTGTGCAAATCTTGAGTTTTCTTGATGAATCATGATCAACCCTTGATCAAATGATGAATGTAACTTCAAAATGAGGAGGTTGACCAAAATCGTGAAGTTTGATCAGATGTTGACCATGCTTGAATTTTGTCCAATACAACCGATTTTCAACCATCCGAGCAATTGTCCGAGGAAATTTGACTCTGTGAGGTTCAAACTTGACATGGAGAGTCTTTGAAGCATATGAGGAGGCATGATGACCATTGGAGATGTTGGAAGTCCATCCGATCTAAGAATTGCCAAACCCTAGTTCGGGTTGATTGTCTAGCGAGAGTTTGTCTCGATCAACTCACGAGGAATCCTCGAGCATGGATATGGAAATTTTGAGGAATAGGAGGAAAATTTTAAATGACAGCCTGCCCCTGCTCAATCTTCTTGTATCGAAGGTTAGATTGTCATGTTCGCCTTCGACCCGGAGGTAGAAGATGATTGAACACTCAGTACACCCGTTGCACTACCGATGGCCGATGACGGGAATGGGCCAGATGCCATCTGGAGAAGCCGGAGACTTCACCGGAGAATGAGTCGACGCTAGACTCTAGATTGTTGTTTGAATAGGAGAACTGGACACTGGAGATGGGCTTAAGATGCCATCCGAAAGATCGATGCCGGGAGTGTGTCGATGCTAGGCCTTCAGACGCTTCTTGAAATGAAAGGAAAGTACGGAGATGGGCTTAAGATGCCATCCGAGGGAGTCGTGCATTAGACTTTCATCTTTGAATGAAGTTATTGGTTCGTATTGCTTAAACCAAA